>CAJHNH020000073.1:0-329640 GCA_905116865.2 Candidula unifasciata | reverse complement strand
GATGTCAATTATGAGATAGATTTAACTTTTATTTTTTTTTGGTGCAATTTTTTAAAACAATTTGTTTTCTGTCCCTAACAGGGTCTGAAATGGGTAAGTTATCTGTAATAGCTGAAATATTTGTATTTCTGTTCTCATACCTGTTTCTGGACCCCATTTGAAAGGGGTCAAGGAAGGGGAGGGGTAAATAGATACGCTACCACTTAACAGCCTTGTAGTAACAGACGACTAATTAAGCTTTGCTGAAATTAAGCATGTGATGCAAACATGGATTTTGTAAACCAAAGCACGGCGTGCCATTCACCATTTTTGGGCCAGCTGCAGAAGAAAATTTGTGGGTACGGTTTGCCTGTAGTGTTGATGTAATTAGCAACAGAAACTGATCAATTAATGTCTGCTAAGTTTTACATAAAAATGGTCACTCATAGCTTTTTTTCTGAGGAAGAAGAATCTGGCATTTAATTATAAAGCTTCTGTGAAAAAAAAACCCCAGATGTTGTGCTTAGCTAAGACTGTCTATTGCAGTAGTCCTGAAAAAGGTGCCAGTACTGTGTACCCCCAGGCAAAAAATCCCAAAGTCACTTGAATATACTCCATCACTTATTAATAATCAAGCAATCTAGTTTACCTTCTACAATTTAGCATGTGTTTCATAGTCTAGTAAACCGTTCACAGTTCAGCAGCAGATAGGCTCAATCTTCTGCAAGCAGAGTCATATCTCAGAGTAGCTGCAAACAAGAAGCGCCTGGGTAGTTAGCGTCCTCTTGATATTTTCTCCAGGTTGTGCTGGTGTGTTTGGAAATGAACAGGCAGATAGACTGGCTGGTTCTGCATCATTTTGTATTGAATTGATGTATGACAAGCTGGATGTTGTGAGGGCCCCTTGGAGGCACAAATAAATCATTAGGGTCTGAAGAGAATGGCACTGCCAGGAGTTACCAGTTGACACTCATTGAGATGGCGAGACGAATATTCAGTCATCAAACAGTTACTGGTGCCATCAAAATAAAAACCTCCGCTTGCCACTGAAGATCGCGACGGAGCGCTTATGGGTGTGTCTCGAGTGCTATAATGTCAATTTTTATTTCAGCATTTACAGTTTAGCACATGTTTTTCAGTCTGGTTTTCACTGTTTAGCACAATGGATTATTTAATTTAGTACACCTGTCACAGTTTAGCACATGGTTGGTAAAAAACTAAGGGTCCATGGTGAGTTTATAAGATGTGGACCTGCGTAGGGTATAAACTGGGGATTCATGTGGGTTTATCAACTGGGCCCGTAGTATGTGTACAAACTGGGGACCCGTGTAGAATAGGGCTTGATGCTTGCCTCACAACCAAAAGATCGGGGGGGGGGGGGGGGGTGAAATCTGCACCACATTAGATTTTTTCTTTAAAACTGACCTTGGCTTTCAGGTTGACATAGCGTAAAATGGGTAAGAGGTAATGTCTTATAAAAGTAAAGGGGGCTGGCATGATGTTGACCACATTATTCCCATTCCATTATCTAACGTTTGTTACCTTTTATTACTAGTACAGTGGTTCCTATTTAGATACCATCTGCCGACCACCTGTTATTTTCTAAGGTCTGTCAAGGACCCCTACTTGTTAATGTTCATATTTTTAGAGGGGGAAAAAAGGTGAATGTATATTAGGATTACTAACCAAAAAATGGGAGAGGGGTTGGTCCTAAATGATGTAGATCTCTTGGCTATCCTCCGAACAATGGTCCCAAATTATTGAGGCAAAGAAAATACCCGAACGGGGCCTCAGTAATGTGTAAATTGCAGACTTCTTTCCGGCAGCTATACCGTGAAAAGCTTCTGCTGGTTAAAGTCACCGCAAGATTTTCCCCCTGCGCCGCGCATAGCGGTGGGGGTGGGGGGGGCTAAACTCAATGGCTGGGACTCAAGAGCAGCAGCTACCCCATCTCCTGCAGCTTCCTCCATTTTATTTGCTCGTGAGTCCCAGCCATCTTGTTTAGCGGCCCTCTGCGCCGCGCGTAGCCGTGCATGGGATACTCTCGACAGTGGCGGTATAGTAGCCTGAAAGAGGTCCACAATTTACATATGAGGCCCTGTTAGGGTATTTTCTTAGCCTGGAAAATTTGGGACCATTTTTCCTAGGATAGCCAGATATCTAAAATCAGTTCAGATGACCACACAGAACAGAAACCATTGATCTAGTTTGTTTTACAGTGTATCATAACATTAGTATATCTGTATGATATGAATACCATAATTTGTGCTGTTACATATTTCAGCATATGCTTTTATTGACTTTGAAGACAAACGAGATGCTGAGGTAGGCTTTTCAAGTTTAAATGGTTTCAGTGGCTTGTATTGATTCTTTGATTTTACATGAATGTGTTACAACTTATACAATTGTGACATGTTTTATATTATAAAACATAATCATTACAGCAGTGGTTCACAGTTTGCTTACACATGTGAACCCCTATTATTTTGTAAGGTCTGCCACAGTATCATTAGAAAATGTGTGGAAGTGAATAACCTGTACTTATTTGTATCAAGAAATGCCCCAATGCATGTAAAATCAATCAGAAAAAACCAACAGGTCTGAATCAGCAGCATAGGGATCTAAACAGTTGCCCTTCTTTTAGTGTGCAGGCCATATTTTGTCTGCTTGTACACGTGGCCTTTTATTTTACAGTGTCAACGAACTGCCTTCCTAAACCGGCAGCCCCAATATGGGTGTAGGGGTAGACTCCCTGCCCCTTTACCAGCAACTATTTATGTGTTTGCTGCACTTGATATGTAGAGCTAATAAACACTGATACAGCTACCTAGCTGTAAACCACGATGCATTGTCCAAGCCGTTTTAGTAATGTCTATGTGGAATAAGATAAAGGTAATCAGCAGTATAACTCAAACTAAACTAGTTTAGTTGTTGCACCTATGGCATTTGACGACTCAGTAACAGTGTTTGTTAGAAATGTTTCTTTTAAAGAGATTGAGAAAAAAAAACAAGTATATATACAAGTAAGCATTGAATCAGACTACCTGGTACTGTGACGCAGTCTGTTCACTAATTTTGTGATGTTTTCCTGTTGTGGTTGTGTTTATATTGGAAATTACTATCTCTGTTTTACATTCACATATAATTGTCATCCTTTACTTTGATTTGTTTATGGAATGTCCATACAAGTTACTGTTTTAAGCAGCAGATATAATTCAAGAACTGTGACTAAGTTGGTCGAAAGGGGGGGGGGGGGGGTACAACCTAACATTGTTATTGAAGTCTGTACTGAGTACAACACAAAGAGAGAAAATCCACAAGAAAAGAACATTGACACCAGTTTCTCCAGCTTGTGAGCGCTGGTGTCTGTAATTCTCATTCTTTTTGTGGTACTCGTTGATAAAGGTTTCAGTCAAAACCTTCTGCTGTTTCTATGTTATTTTCATGGCCCCTTTTCCCACCAATGAAGCTTTCTAGTCGTTGGTGAAATAATTGTTTGATAATAGCTTGGTTAGTCAGTCCTGTTTTTGTCACTTTTTTAAATGTTGGAAAATAAAAACGTTGAATGTTGAGTGAACTTGATGGATAAAGAGTGTGAGTGAACTTTAGAGAGTTGTTATTCTTGTATGATAATACATGACATAACTGACTCAGCTGTTGTGTTTTTTCATCTGGTTAACAGTTGAGCCATTGTGCCCTTTCTTGCCACACAGCTCAGTCCAGTTAAGGCTTTCCTTGTGGATACTACTATTTCAGGAGTAACTAGCCCTCTTCAACCAGTCCGTTTGGGGGATCTCACTGACCAGTGGTTCCTCTGCTAGTCCTGGGTCTTAAGTCATTTGCTTGGCGTGGTCTGGTCTGCCTTTGGCCGAGTTTCGTCAGCTCACTTGCTGCAGGAGCGTCCCTGGGTCAGCCGGCACACGACTTCACAGTTGACTTCTGGAGTTTCACAGCATTTGTGTAATTATTGTATAATGTGGGAGTCAACTTGGTGCAGTAGATTTTTTTTTAAATCTCTAAAATGGAGGTTGGCTGCAATAGGTTAACTGGGAATATTGCATACAGAGCCCGTCTTGTATTTTACAAATTAATATCCCATTTTAGCCAGCACTCTGACGACCTTTCCGGAGAGAGCCCCAACACTTAAGCACAATGAAAGGGGTTGCCTATGCAAGCTGTGGTCAGATGGATATCTGTGATCAAAAATACCATATTTTATTATCAGAGTAGTGAGTAGGCACTTATTTACCTCGTCATGGCACAAATAAAAACACCACATATATTTTCATAGCATAAGTATATTGGCAGCTGTGTGTTTTTTGTTTTTTCAATTGAAACTTTTGCTTATGGTAATCTTTTGTGCTTTAGAGCACCGCATTAATCTATTATTTTCAGACTTTTAGGGTCCTCAACCTCTTTTATAGAGCAAGTGACCCATGACCCCATACATTAACAGCAGTCTTTTTTATAGTTTCAGTAACAATGCAGTGAGAATATATTACAATTCGGAATATTGTTCACATATGACATATTTAATGCAATTAAAAGTGCATTGCAGTAACATTTTAACTGTCTTCTTCTACTTTGGTTTCACTGACAATAAACTCAGTCAGACAATTCTGGTTGTTTATCCACTTTTGGTTTTGTCCCAGAGCTTGCGTTTCTCCTGCACATCTATTTTACAGATCTGGCTCACTTCGTATGCAGACTGTTGGTTTCTGGCCTCATTTGGAATTTAAAAAAAAAAAACAGTATGTTAAATGTTTAAGATCATGAGGAGAAACAAGTGCATATACTTTGTCTGACCTTAATTTAATGCAGGGTTATTTAGTTCCAAAATAGTTCCTCCAGAGACACACTAGCTCACTTCTGCCTAATTGGTCGACCTTGAATCACCTGGCCTTGGTACAAGGTGTTCCCCAATGCCGTTAACATCGCATGCTCTATATTTCAGCATGCCATCACTTTTTAACACTACAAAAACACTGAGAAACTGGGTCTAACGCACAAACCTCTAGAGAGTATTGCAGCCTATGTCACGGGCACTCTTTCTCAAAGAATAAAACCCCCATAATTTCAAGACAAGCCAGAAAGCAAACAACAGAACGGTGCACCCATAACTCTTGCAAAATTGTACCAGTCCAAAAATAGTTATCAATAGAACATGACCTACTCTCACTGGGGAGACTATCAGTACAGTACGGTTGGCATGATCTGCTAGGCCTTGGCAGGCCAGGCTACCAGTTTAATAGCCCTGTCTTTGCAGAGCTTGTCTGACCTCACAATGGCCTCCAGTAGCTTGTTGGGTATTTACTTGACTTTGGGCCTGTTTCTGTGTAGAACTTGAACTTCCTTGCATTGTTTGATACTGTCATGTCCTGCTGAAGCTGCCAAGATTTCTCTGGTTGAGGATTGTTGCATGGTTTGATGAGAATAAAACAGGATGCTTGCTCCACAGATTTATGTACATTCTAGAGAACCGGGCAAACACTCTCACAGCAAAAACAGGCCTGTTCACATACAGGACAGTGTTGTGAATGTAATGTCTGCAGACTTCAGTGGCAGCTGCTAGTACCCTTGGCAGGCTGGTAGTCGCCTCCGCACTGGAGTCATCAGCCAGGCATCTGAGTGGTTGTACTTAACGTCCAGCTGTGCTGCAGAAAAGCTCTGGGTTTGAACCTGTGCCTGCTCTGGTGGTTGTTGCTTATCCTTAGACCTGTGGTAGTCTGCAATTTTGGAGAGGTCCTCTGAGAGCATTCGGCAGTCTGTACCAATGGTGGCCTTCAGCAGTCCACACTGTGGGTGGTCTTCAGCAATCCATGGCCTCAGAGACCATAGTCCTTGCTTTATCCTGGTTGGGTGGGATGGCCTAGAACACTGAGCTGCCTCCGGCTTGGTTTGACCAGTATGTTTTATCTTTTATTGTATGTTTATTTTTGTTTCGTACTGTGGATTTCTTGCCTTGTTTATTTTGCTGGTAGTGTGTCAGCTCATTGAAATGTAACCCTCACAGTTGTACTCATTGAAAAAAGTGCATCATTTTTATGTATCCAGAATTTGTTGTTCATTATTTTATGTAAGTTGGAATAATGGGGATGGGGGGTTGACAGTCTGTCCCTTTTAAATGCATGTCGACAAATGTTTTAGACTGAGAAAGATAAATGCTAAGGAAAAGAACATGTTCATTGGCAAGTTGGTACATCACATTAAAGTGATATGGCTTGTTGAATGAATTGATGCAGATGGGGAAAACAAAAGCAGTTTGAAATCCAGGATACAGGAAAAGGCAGACATTAGATAGAGAATGGAAGACTCGTGGTGGAGTAACCCTGATTATTATAGCTTCTGTAGATAATCATTGGGAATAGAGATTTATTCTGTTTTTAAAAATATATATATAATTTTGGTAAGACAAACACACTTTAGAACACTCATTTAACATTAATAAACACCTTTTAAGGGTTACATTAACATCATATTCTTGTGAGCTCATTATGTACCATCTCTGCATGATTTGTTTCTGCAACCGCCAGAAAACCTCTGCCTAATCGTGCTGCGGCTGCATGACGCCACAGCAGTACGTTGCAGATTTTTTTAAATTTCCAAATTAGCAGCAGGTGTCACACGAGCTGACAATTGTAATTTGGTGACATTCTTCTTCAGCATTCCGAGCTCTTGAGGTTCAGAGCTGCCGATATCAACTGTCTCCATTCATCTCTCTGTTTGACCTTATCTTTCCATTTGGTGACACCAAGTGTTTGCAGGCCTGTATGGACATTATCTCTATTGTCTTCTTGGTCTGCCTTGTGGTCTACGACCATTCAGCTTCTCTGTGTAGTTTTTACCTCTCTCTCTCACATCTGACATTCTCTCAATATGCCCCTGCCAGTGATCAGTGGTGTTTTGAACAGATTAATACTTTTTGTTGTTTGCTTCTCACTCACCATTTGCCCCACTGATTATATATCCAGAGATTTATCGTATTTATATGTTTTTTTTTTTTTTTTTTGCTGAAAATTTGCAGCAAGGCCTTTAGTTTCAGAGTCATATAAAACAACTGGTCTTATTAATGTTTTATACATTTTAATCTTAGTGACATTAGATTTAACAGATACATTCTCTTCTACATTTGTGTCAGCTGTCATGTTGTCCTATTTTCCCAGTCCATGGTTATGAGAAGGTTGAAGAACACTGGTATAGCGAGACACATTGTTGGTTTTCTTGATGAGTACATTACCTAAATCTTGTTTCTTATATATTTAAATAGTGTGTGTGTATAGTTGTAGTTTTTGTGTGTTCCGTCTTGTTTTGTGTTCCGTCTTGTTTGTTTTAACTAGCTGTGTGCAAGAATTATTTTCCTCCTGTACATTCCTTGTTCTGTCTTTTTTCTGTTTTAAATGTAAATAATGGGTGACTTGTCTTTGAGTGATTGCAACATATGCTAAAATTAATGCAAAATGTGACAAAGCTAATGGCGAGAATAGAAAGAATGCACACACACAAACGCAACCAAATGTTTCAACCAGTCTTTGTCAACGGGGTACAAAATACAGCATGAACTGTGACTTAGCATTTCTATTCTAACTAAATGTTTTTTTCCCTAAAGGTTTGATCACCTCCTAAGACCAACAGTCAGATCCCAGACACCCATTTAGTCCTCAAAGAGATTATAATCAGGGCACTGGTAACTGCCAGACCAGTCTGGTGTAGCCAGCACACTTGGGAGGGGGAATGTTATATAACAGTGTTCTCTGTCATGTGTTTGTGGGAACATTTTGGAACAGTGTCACAAAAACCAAGTTTTTGTGGGACACGGTCATCTTAAACATGTGAAAAGATTTCTGTTTCTTGTACAGTGTGTCCCACAAGAAAAAAAACATTTTTCAGGTGAAAGCATATTTATTTATATAAAATGCTCTACATGGCTACCATAGTTTACAAAACATGTTCCGATGTGTGTCCTCCACTGCTAAAGAACATGTATTTAATAAGAACATCTTAAAGTCGATGCATTTTTGCGTTGGTAGTCATGTCTGTCCACAACCTTTTGTCGCGTGTACTTTCAGTCAACTCTGACACAGATGATCTTCCATGCCATGATGTCACACTGTCCAGCATCTCTTCTGTCGATCTGACTCTGATGCCTCGCCTCCAACTTTCCTACCGTTACAATGTACGCCAGTTTTCTCCTTCTAACCACGTATAAGCACATCTAGGATTAATGCTTGGAGTGGTATTGCTGATATGGTTATTTTTCCCAAGTATGGAAGCTTATGGGAGGCCCTGTAGTTATAATTCTGCTTGCATCACTGACACACAGTGATATGCTTCTGGCTAAAGTCACAACTCTTTGTTTTTTTGACATCCTGTAGGACTGTGTGAAATATGAGCATGGTCGAAACATCAATGGACAGACTATCACTGTTGAATGGGCCAAAGGAGGGAAAGACAGACGAATGGTGAGTGTGCTTTTTATTTCATTATATTTACAGTTAACAATTGTCCCAAAGCGTGGAAGTTTTTAGGCCAGGGTTAACTCGCGACCAGGCCATGTGGTAAAACATGAGTCGCTATAAACTATTATTTTTAGGCTTGCAGAAGTTTAACAGTTAATTCTCTGCTGCATTTGTGTTTATTGATAACTTCCAGTTATCATTTTTTATTCTTTTGGTTACATTGTTAAATGGAATTATGGGGGGGGGGGGGGGGGGCCTTTTTAAAATGGTTTTATGTTAATTTTTTTGTCAATGATTCTTACCCCCTAATTATGGATTTATAACACATGGTGGAAATGATAGTGGTACGGTTTACTTTATATGTACAATTTTGTTGCATGTAGCGGTCATATTGGGGTACCGTTAAATTAACAGGTACACAGCTTTACATGGTGTAGGAATGTAAGGGTATGATTAATTTAATAGGTACAAGGATGTTGCATTGAGTGCATGTGTAGGGGTATTGTTAAAATTTTAGGTACAAGGTTGTTACATGGAATGGAAGTGTTAATGGTGCTGTTAACCTAATAGTTACAAGGTTTTACATAGGATGCGAGTGTTAGTGGTGCGGTTAAGGTAATAGTTACAAACATTTTACATAGGATGGGGGTGTTAGTGGTATGGTTATTAGTTACAAGGTTGTTACATGGGATGGGGAATGTTAGTGGTGACGTTGAGGTAATAGTTACAAGGTTGTTAATGGGATGGGGAATGTTAGTGGTGACGTTGAGGTAATAGTTACAAGGTCGTTACATGGAATGGGAGTGTTGGTGGTGCAGTTCAGGTAATAGTTACAAGACTGTTACATGGGATGGTAGTGTTGATGGTGCGGTTCAGTTAATAGTTACAAGGTTGTTACATGGCAAATAATTTTGGTGGAAACCTAGCTGGTGCCTCTCCACAGAGCAGACAGCAATACCCACAACTCTGTATCATACTGACATTTTATAACAATTTTAAATATTACCTTCTACCCAGACACCGAGGTTTGATTCCTCCTCCCAGAGCAACGATGAGTGTTTCCGCTGTAGACGTTCTGGGCATTGGGCTCGAGACTGCCCAGAGGTGAGATGGGGGCAGCCTAGAAGAGGAGGTGGTGGTGGTGGAGGAGGAGGCGGCGGTTTTGGTGGTCGACGTGGGAGGTCACCTTCTCCCAGGCGAAGGTATATATATTTTTGTTAATTATGAAGTATTCTTTAATTTAACTTTCTGGTATCTTGTTAGAACACTTATTAGTTAAAACAGTTTCGTGGTTCTCATGTTCTGTTTACACAAAAATGGTTTATTTATAATAATAATTTTTTTTTAAAGGAAACTGCTGTCATGGTTTTATAATAGTACTGCGAGTCATCCATGGAGGCTTTTTTCTCATCAGGTAGTACTCACAAAAACAACCATTTCTGACTTATTGTGGAGACGGAACACAATCAGTTAAAATTTACAAGAGTTTTTTTGTTTTGGCAACTGCAATCTCTTAGTAATCATACCCCGCAAAATACTTTTATGGTGTTCAATAGGGAACTATAATGGATTCTTTTTAAATAATAGTTACTACTGCGGGGATAATATTTTGGAATAGGTACTAGCAGCAAATTTTAATGCAGTATTATGCAAAGGTAATTCTAGACAAAGTGTGAGAACATTCTTTAATTGATAATTACAAGGTTAGGTTTTGTTGTTTGCTATTATTTCAACCTTTCCGTTACTTTAACAAAAATATCTATTGGGGAAAGCATATATACACATTATTTGCTTGATCAATGCGTGTATATAAATATGCAGATGTATATATATGCGTACACACATATGGGTGTACACCACGTATGTATATATATATATATATATATATATATAGAGAGAGAGAGATAAAACAATACAATGTTCGTGTATAAATAATGAGTATTTGTGGGGGCAGAATATAAGGTGGGTTTGCCTGCCAAATATGTGACCCTTTAGTAATAAAAATGTGTTTATTTAAACTAATGTAAAGCTTTGACGTTCCTAGGTCACGATCTCGCGACAGGAAGAGGAGAAGTCGCAGCCAGTCCCGGGACCGCCGTAGCAGGCGCAGCTCTTCTAGAGACAGGAAGAGGAGTCGCAGTCGGTCTGGAGACAGAAAAAGAAATAATAGGTCCAGGAGCGGGTCCCGCAAATCTAGGAGTGTCTCAGATGAGAGAAAGAAAGACAGTCGCTCCAAGAGTGGCTCCAGGGAAAAGAAGCTAGCCAGCACGTCTAGGTAAGGTTTGGATTAGCCACCAAATATTTTGTGCCAGAGTGGCTTTAGGCTTTGGATGCTAAACTTCTATGTTTATAGAGTGCCGTTGACCGTGTCTTGGGGGGGGGGGGGGGGGGGGGAAATAAAGAAATAAGTTATTGCAGATAGAGTCCTTGTTTCAAGCTCCGTTGAAGGCTGGAATGTTTTTTTACATTGACTTCTAGTAATTCTTCAGTCTGTCAATCTCTCCACAAGGGACTGATAAACATTCTGTTTGTGTGTGTGTGTGTGTGCACAGGAGCAGAGCAACTACGGGGTGACCGGTTTGCTATGAAGCTGAAACTTAGATTACATTACCCTTTCTATGCTATTTCTAAAGTCTCAGTCCAGTCTACTGTTTTCTTGCGTCTCTATCTAAACTGCATAACTGTAAATTTATTTGTAAATTATTTAGTTGCTTTTTGCATTCCCAGTTTATCCTGAACCTTTTCAGTTGATCCAATACTGACTGAATGTGACTTGGCTTTTTCAGGTCTCGTTCAAGGTCACCTCGGAACTCTAAGTCGAAGAGTCATTCCAGGAGTCCCCGTCCGCCCCCTGACAACCACACCGAGCAGGAGCATAGTGACCATGAGAACAACAAGGAGGACGGTGACCGGGAGAATGGTGGTGGAGCTGATCAGGCTGGCAATGATGCCGGTCATCGATCACGAAGCGGCAGCAAGGATTAAATTGTTTCTGTTTCAGACCTTGTTTCAGGTTGATTTTTGTTGGTGTCATTCAGAATCTATTGCTTGATTTTGTTCTCGTTGTTAGATTGATACTTATGAATGTGTGCACGTGAACTCATTTTTGTTGTTGTTCTGTTTACCCCAAAGTGACATGGTGCAGAAAGTCAAATCAGAAGTCCTAGTCTAAACAGCAGAAAAAAACTCAAGTCATGAAAATTACAAAAAAAAAAGAGTTCCCCAGAGTTGATTCAAGAAGTGACCACAGCACTCGGGGTATTCCTATATGTGCAGTGTTGCCATTCTCAGCCGCCAGTGCAGAGTTCCAATAAAAATGGTGCTGGCTGTATGTCCGTCCTGCCTTTCCTCTGAAAAAAAAGTCTTCTCTGGAATGCAGTATTTAAATAAATGGGACTATGGCTAGTCTTTTTTTTTTTTAATGTGTTTAAGGATGTTGATATTTGGTAAAAGGTGGAGGATGTATAGAAAAACGTTGATGTTTCTGCAAGGAGGGTATGGGAATGCTTGTGAACTAAATAATTTGATTGTTGTATGTGCCGTGGGGAGGTTCTAAGTGATCCATCGTGACACTGAACATTTTTTATGCAGATCCAGGTGCAGTGAATTCTGTTAGCTAGATGCTCGTTTGATATATTTGTCCTCTCTGGGCTGGTATCAAAAGATTGACCATAAACACTTTTAGACTGAATAAGTTTTATGTACGGGGGATAACAGAACACTTTCTTGACTAAATTAGTTTTGTGGGTAACAACACTTTGACTAAATTAGTTTTGCGTGTAGACAGTATATTTTTACCTGCAGTTAAGAGAGTTTCGGAGCACCTCTGGACTGAGTAGTTTTATCCACAGTGAGGAGGGTATCAGAACACTTTTGGACTGAATGGTTTTATTTGCAACTACATTTTAAAATTTGTTGAATGTATGGTTGGTAAGTTTCTATTTCATTTTTCGTTTTATGTGTTTTGCTTTGTCACTTTCATGTTGTGATATTTTTAAACTATGCCATTTTTGCCCATCATGTTGAGGCGATTATCTTGTTTCATGTTAGTAGTTAGTTAAAGAACCCTTTTTATTAAAATTGCTAATAAATAGTCTTAGACCTATAGACTGCTGCATTCGGGACACATACAGAGAATAGGAGATGATAGAGAGGCAGTTGAATGGCCGTACACAACGAGGAGTTGGATGGAAATAAAGAGGGCGGGTGATGTCAGCAGCGGTAAACCTGAAAATGCTAGCAAAGAGACTTGACATTCGGAGATGTGGTCAGCTTTATGCTGGCCCGTCCATGTTACTGATTATTGTTTGAACAAATAAATGCAAAGGTTCATCCTCATACTTAATAAAATAGTTAGGACTAGGCAGTAGAGTCATGCTAACTTTAGATACAGTGGATTGCGCTGTGGCCTCAATAGTGAACTCCACCTGACAGAATTGTGTTTTGTTGTTTGACTTTTAGTGCTAAATGTTGGTCCCATCTTCTCCAGATATGGCTACCATGAAATGTTTTCGGAATAAAAGTCTACGTGGAACTGAAATATTAACTATTGGATGTCGTTGTTTTAATAAATCATTGATGTAGAAGCAAGGTCTCTTGATCTTCTTATGTTTGTTTCTCCTTTACGCCGCTAGGCATTGCATTTTAATAGGTACTCATTAGAAGAGCTGTATTGCTTTCAGTTGGTATGCAGTGATATTGAGAAGTCTTAGATTGTCATTAACCTTTTTGGTCTATATTTTTCTAGATTTTCCTCTATTGCCGGTTGTTTCTGTTTTCATATTGTGTTCTTTTGCTGCTGGCTTCTTTGGTTTTATTCTTATTAGGTGGCTGAACACTTCTGTTGTTGTTTCTCATTGAATTTAATGGTGGATATTGTTTCAGGCTCTTCTGGTTTTGTTTGTGGCCTTTCTCAAATATCTTACTTTTTTACTTACATACTTCTCTGGCAGACACTAGAGAGATTGCCAGAATTCTCTGTCTTCCATTTAAGTCCTCTGATAGTCAGGGACTGTCGGATCTGGCACATTTTTTTTCTCATTCTGCATACATGTCCTAACTGTGACTGACCGGCTCGAGTTTGTAAGGCCTGAGTTTCAAGATTCTGATGTATTTTTTGATTGCGAACTTATGTCCCTTCTTGTCACTTGAACCCCCTTTTCATATATCTTATTTCTTGGGCCTGAAGCTGGCTTTCTATATTTAAAAGGTGGTTAATGTTCTTTGGTTAATGTCCAAGGTGGACACTGGTAACTTAAAACTGAAATCAAGATTGCGTTTATAATTTATGTAATCTGTTGGGATAACCAGGTGTTTCAAAATTATGGTAAATGAATATGGGACTCTGGTAGTTTGTTGGATTCTGGTTTGTGTCTGTTTCTGTATACCTTTACGACAAGTTGAATATGTAAACAGTCATGCTTGCTTTGTGCTACAAACTATAAATAAACGTCTAGTGTGTCTTTCAGACGTACGCATGTTTGCCTACAGAGGCTAATCTATGAGGTGTATCGTTTGTAGTTTCAGAATTTGTGAATATCTATTCAGATTAAATGACGTTTAAGGGGAAAGTTCAGTGTTTCATGTGATTTATTTTTTTCTTCTTTAAATGATGCTTGCTCGAACAATACGTTGCACAATGAATTGCCTCGTGCATTTCGCTGCATCTCGCCAAGCACATTTGTAGAGTTAAATCAACATAACACGTATCATAAACAAATAAACCCTTTTCTCCCAAATACATAAATTGCA
The DNA here is from genome assembly GCA_905116865.2 of Candidula unifasciata. Lineage (NCBI taxonomy): Eukaryota > Metazoa > Mollusca > Gastropoda > Stylommatophora > Geomitridae > Candidula > Candidula unifasciata. Next base: position 315,454 of record CAJHNH020000073.1, on the reverse strand, counting down.
ATATCCAGTTGTTTTTGGTAAGGGTTGTGCCTTCAGAATTATTTACCACTCATTGAATAGATGTTTACTGAAACTAGCCAAGACTGCACCAATAAAACTGAACTCTCCTGTTTTATGTAAACAAAAAGTTCCCCATGATAATTTCGAAGTTACCACGGTAATCACCTGGCTAATCTTGAATTTCGGGTATAGATGTAGTCTAACTTGACAATTTAATTTATTTTGTCTCAGTAAAAAGTGTTCCTTCTTGTACGAAATAGAGGAAAATGTGCGAGGCAATGTATTGTATGTGTGCTCATTATTTTTCAGGTAATTGTTTTTGTTGCATTCTTACTTGGTCATCTGGAAATGAATGACCTGTGTGGCATCCAGTTTGAAGGGGCGGAGCAACTTCCCCGGACATTGCCTGGTACCCAGTTTTGGTTGGGTTAAATTGGGCCTTTAAAGGTTGGCATGTGTTTCACCACTACGCTATACTGTTTCTGTTGTTCGAGTGGATCCTTGATCATAAATACATTCTTCACTTACTTGTATATCCACACACACACACACACACACACACACACTGCAGACGCCATATTAGTTCTCACACAACTGCAGATATTTTCCTACACCCTACCTATGTCACTGATCTCCAAAAAGGTAAAGTCGGGAGATGTGAACCAGCATCGTTGCACGTGGTTGTAAACCATAAGTGCTCTGCCACCAGTACGGACAGTTGATAAGAAACTTTCCGCCTGTGTTTCCATTCGCACGCAACTTTGTAGCTACAACGATGTTCCTCCAATTACACCAGAGTGTTAACTCTGGTAACCTAGGGGCTGCAGCGAGTCACAGCTGAATTTGAAAGTGAGTCTCCAATTGACTTTGCTAACGCTATATCAACACATTCAACAGAAAATATGCCAAGATCCCAAGACTTTTTCACCTTGCATGCTATCCAACATTTCTCAGTAACCATACACTTCTTCTTGATTTTTTTTAGCATTGTCTTATGATTATTTACAATCCTTTTCACATTGTGTCATCATTCTTTACAACTATATTAATTCATTGTCTTTTTGTGTCACATAGTCTCGCAGTCAGTTCTTCTATTCCACACTATCCAGTGCACTTGCATCAATGTCATGGAAGGAATCCAGTTAGTCACCTCTAACTCCTCTGATTGATCTTTTAGGGTTTATTCTTGTGTCTCCCATTTGAGTAATAGTGCCTGTTTAGTGTTCCTCTGCTTGTTTTGTCTCAAGATGTATCCAACATAGTACTTTCTTGTCTTATAACTTGCTACTAGGGATTGCCCAGACATTTCTTTTATTTCTTCACTCTTAAACTCATTGTCTGTATTGCCTCATCTTTAATCTTGACAGCTGTATCCACATTGCACCATAATTCTTCCTTTGCCCCTGAATCCATCTTGTGTCCTAATTCTTCCTTACATATGTGACCACATTGTGTCATAATTCTTTCTTTGCAGCTGTATCAATGTGTCATGATTCTTTCTCACTGCTGTAGCCACATTGTGTCACAATTGTTTATTTTAGCTGTAGCCACATTGTTTTCACAATTCTTCCTCATAGCTTTTACCACATTGTTTCACAATTCTTCCTCATAGCTATTACCACATTGTTTTCAAAATTCTTCCTCGCAGCTGTAACCACATTGTGTTTATAATTCTTTCGCACAGCTGTAGTAAGCACATTGTTTTCATAATTCTTTCTCACATCTGTGTTAACCACATTGTTTCCATAATTCTTTCTCACAGCTGTAGTAAGCACATTGTTTCCATAATTCTTTCTCACAGCTGTAGTAAGCACATTGTTTCCATAATTCTTTCCTACCGCTGTAGTAAGCACATTGTTTGCATAATTCTTTCTCACTGCTGTATCAACATTGTTTCATAATTCTTCCTCACAGCTCTAACCACATTATGCCATGCATCATCACAGCTGTGATCACATTGCATTATAATTCTTCCACAAAGCTGTAGCCACATTCATAATTCTTCCTTATGCACGCTTTCCCTACAGCTGTAATCTGTCATAATTCTTCCTTGTGCACGCTTTCCCTACAGCTGTAATCTGTCATTAATTCTTCGGGATGTGTTGTAATTTCTTCTTACAGCTGTATCCGCGTTGCACAGCTGTATCTGTACTGCATCAGACTTCTTGCTGACATTGTGTCCATATTGCACTAGAATTATTTCTTCTTTATGCAGGTAAATCTGGCTTCCGCCAAAGGTAGCAAGAACATGGCTGTCTACAGTGTGCGGCTGATGACGTTAGATTGACGTGACGTCACCACTCTGGGCTAATGATACTCTCCGTTTTCACTCTGACGGTCCGGGGTATGGGGGAGGGGAGGTCCCGGCTGTTTCCTGAGTACTGCCCAAAACACTTGTGGGAATGAGCTCAAGGATAGAATATAGGTGTATAAAGGGGGAGGCAGGAAAACTAACGTCTCATTTCAGTTTAAAATCGTGAACAGCAAAGAAAAACTTGCATTTTAGCTGGCGAATATCTCATAATGTAGTCACATAATTGACAGAAAATTCGTTAGTGAACTTAGCCAACTTTTTTTTTTTTGGATGATTATCCATCAGAGATGTATCATTTTGCACTTTTCTATAGTCGTGTGAAGGGGGGAAAAAAAGGGGAGGGTGCCAGGAACACAAGTGGGGGTGGTTTGTAGACCCACTGCTGCCCTAAAGAGTATGTCGACTAGTTAGGGGGTTTTTCTTAGAAGTCGGACTGCATTCGTCTCAGACCGGCGAGAAATCTGCGGTCTGCATATCCATAAAAAAGCCGGATTTGTAAACACAGGTGCGCATGCTAAACTCAGAATCTGAAACAAGACCAAAGTCCTGAAAATGGACAAGCAAGCAGAAGTTACAAGCCGGCGGACGCGGAAAAGAAGTTAATTGCTGTAACAGAGAGTAGTTCATTGAAGTCCCTAAATAGCTTTCAATAAGCCACAGGTTCGACCGTTGATTGACTAATCGTTTGGCAGAAACCGACTGAAGAACCTGAGGGGATGCTTGAACGTGAAGTTCAGTGTGGGTCTTGCCAGGGCTGGCGATTGAGGGGATGTGTGCAGAGTGTTTACAGCCAGGGGCACTGTTTACCCTTTTCTTGTCTGCGACAGTATAGATAAGGGAGTCGTGGTGATGCAGTAGCTAGCACACTTGCATGCCGGGACCGGTGTGCCTGTTCAGGTCCAATCTAAGACGCTAATTTTAAAAAAGGGGGGGGGGGGGGGACCCACAATTCTTTCAGTACCAAACAACTCGCTCTAATTTTATCAATGTCCCTATACAGTTTATACACTTCCGAACTTCTGTTACTTATATTGTCTAATTTTTTTTATTAAAGTAAATACAAATGGGGGATTGTGAACTGAAGTGCTACAGAAAATGTCTTAGAATGCCATGAACTCGGAAGAAAATAAACATCAATATCCTATATAATCTGAGCTTGGAGGATAACTGGCTCATAAACAGCATCCTTTCCCGAAAATTGTGAACTGGCTATATTAAACGTTATAGCGGCAGAGAAAGAACGTTGATGGGGGGTACTGTTTCCGGTAAACAACGCAGCGGAACACCTCCGCATTTGTAGCTACAAGACACCGAGGATGCATTGTCTACAAAAGCACATAGGGCTGCAGAAATGGCCAGGGAAGGAGAGACTTTCGGGCGTTTTGTGGCTGTAAAGAACCATCCGCGTTTTTACATATGGCTGTGAATTCTAAACAATTAGTAAACAAGCTAAACATTTTTGTGAGCCCTCGGAGATGTGGGTTTACAGAAGAAGAATTCAAATTCATCAGACAGCCAGAAAGAGCCACAACTTATCACATCGGAAAGTCACAATCAATTTTTGGTCATGTTATGAGAAGAAGAAAACTGGATAACACTGTGACATGATGAGAACTAGAAAACTGGATAACACTGTGACATGATGAGAACTAGAAAACTGGATAACACTGTGACATGATGAGAACTAGAAAACTGGATAACACTGTGACATGATGAGAACTAGAAAACTGGATAACACTGTGACATGATGAGAACTAGAAAACTGGATAACACTGTGACATCTAGAAGGATCTGTGATGTAACATCATGGTGTCAAACTGTCCAGCTTCTTCTCTCTCCGTCTCCCTCTCCATCTTTGCCACCGCCACGATGTACCCCGGTTTTTCTACTTCTTAGACATAATAATGTAGCTTGCCTCCTTCTGATGTGCACAATCGTTCTCTTTGTGTCAGTTTCTTTCAAGACTTATTCACTACTATTTTTTGTTTAATCTGTCTGTCTATAGTGTCATCAATTATTTATAAAAACACTTCTCCAGCGCTTTCATATATTTTGTAAACAAATGTCCAGGGTTCACTTCCGTATACCACTATGGACTCTATAAATTTTTCAATCACTCTTGTCCGTGCACCAGTTGGTAGACCAAATAGCTCCGTTCCCACTGTGTCTGTATAACACTGCTCTCTACGGGGCCCTGTCTAATGCCAATCTTGTTACATGGCCAAACCAATTATCTGTTGTCTTCCGTACTGGTTTTTGTGACGTCTGTCCTGATATCGTTCAAAAGTGGATCTTTCCTTGTTACACCCAACATTGTACGCAAACGTTTCATTTCCTTGTGACTATTTTACTTCTGTCTTCTGAAGGTGTCGGCTCTGTGGCTAATTCGATGTGGACGCTTCGTAATGCTGGAATGCCGGGTTCGATCCCAGCTGCGGGCCATGGGCCTTGCGTCGGTTTTGACAGTGGTATTAAGAAATCCCTACCGTCCAGGGAGCAATGGCAATCTACTGGTCGTAAATTTGCCTAGAAAAACAACGTTGGTTCTGCAACGTCCTGTAAAGGATACGCAACCAACCTAACCTTCTGAAGATAGTGCCCATGTTTGCAATTGATAGCATAGCGTTGGTAAAAATATTGAATTGACCACAACGCTCGTTTAGTAATCATATTTACGTGCTTGCATTTCAAAACTGGTGCCATTTGGCCTATTACTTGGCTAGCTAGCTTGATTGCATCTTTGCTGGATTTCTTTACTAATTCTTCCGTCTTCTGGAAAAACAAAATACTCCCCAGATATGTAAAGTTCAGTTTTAACTGATGTTCATTAACTTTATATTGGTGGTTTTTCCTTTTCTGGAGAATGTCGTCACTTCTGTGTTGTCTACGCTGATCTTTCCTTTCACATTCGTCGCGTGATGAGTGGAGTCTGTCAACATGTTCTTGTAGTTGTACTGCAGTTGGTGCTATGATTGACTGGTTATCTGCGAAAATCAATTCATTTAGTAATTCTCCCCTTCGCTGTTGTTTAATATCTGATTTTAAAAATTGGTCGACGTATGCAAATCAGATAACACCCGCGAAGGGACCAGTTTTGGAGAATTAGTAAATAATTTTGATTTTTTGCTGAGATAGACAACAACAGAAAGTACAGTCAGGTAGATGGATGCACATAACGGGACCCCCATACTGACGAAAGGACCAACATTATGGAAACCTAGAAATACAAGGATAGACAACATAATACACAGCTAGGAAAACTTATTACTGTATCAATAAAAGTAAAGGACCCTTTTCCATGCCTTCAGGCGTATATGGCACATAGGGCTCGACCTATATTTTATAGACCAATTACTACTTGGTTGATGATGGGTCGACATGAGAGAACATTTTGTCTAAAAAGTCCAGCATCGTCCAGATTTGAACCCACTACCTTTGGATCCGCAGGCAACCTTCTAGCAACTTGGCACAACTCAATCTTAAGCCCATTAAACTTTGCACAACTGAATCTTAAGCCTCTAGACTTGGCACAACTGAAACTTAGCCGTTAAACCAGGCACAACTAAATCTTAGCCAATAAACTTGGCACAACTAAATCTTAGCCAATAAACTTGGCACAACTAAATCTTGGCCAATAAACTTGGCACAACTAAATCTTAGCCAATAAACTTGGCACAACTAAATCTTAGCCAATAAACATGGCACAACTAAATCTTGGCCAATAAACTTGGCACAACTAAATCTTAGCCAATAAACTTGGCAAAACGAAATCTTAGCCAATAAACTTGGCAAAACGAAATCTTAGCCAATAAACTTGGCAAAACGAAATCTTAGCCAATAAACTTGGCACAACTAAATCTTAGCCAATAAACTTGGCACAACTAAATCTTAGCCAATAAACTTGGCAAAACGAAATCTTAGCCAATAAACTTGGCAAAACGAAATCTTAGCCAATAAACTTGGCACAACTAAATCTTAGCCAATAAACTTGGCACAACTAAATTTTAGCCAATAAACTTGGCACAACTAAATGTTAGGCCATTAAACTTGGCACAAGTAAATCTTAGCCCATAAACTTGGCACAGCTAAATCTTAGCCAATAAACTTGGCAAAACGAAATCTTAGCCAATAAACTTAGCACAACTAAATCTTAGCCAATAAACTTGACACAACTAAATCTTATCCAATAAACTTGGCAAAAGTAAATCTTAGTCAATAAACTTGGCACAACTAAATGTTAGGCCATTAAACTTGGCACAACTAAATCTTAGTCAATAAACTTGGCACAACTAAATGTTAGGCCATTAAACTTGGCACAACTAAATCTTAGCCATTAAACTTGGCACAATTAAATCTTAGTCAATAAACTTGGCACAACTAAATCTTAGCCAATAAACTTGGCACAACTAAATCTTGGCCAATAAACTTGGCACAACTAAATCTTAGCCTATAAACTTGGCATAACTAAATCTTAGCCAATAAACTTGGCAAAACGAAATCTTAGTCAATAAACTTGGCACAACTAAATCTTTGCCAATAAACTTGGCACAACTAAATCTTAGCCAATAAACTTGGCAAAACGAAATCTTAGCCAATAAACTTGGCAAAACGAAATCTTAGCCAATAAACTTGGCACAACTAAATCTTAGCCAATAAACTTAGCACAACTAAATTTTAGCCAATAAACTTGGCATAACTAAATCTTGGCCAATAAACTTGGCACAACTAAATCTTAGCCTATAAACTTGGCATAACTAAATCTTAGCCAATAAACTTGGCAAAACGAAATCTTAGCCAATAAACTTGGCACAACTAAATCTTAGCCAATAAACTTGGCATAACTAAATCTTAGCCAATAAACTTGGCAAAACGAAATCTTAGCCAATAAACTTGGCACAACTAAATCTTAGCCAATAAACTTGGCACAACTAAATCTTAGCCAATAAACTTGGCATAACGAAATCTTAGCCAATAAACTTGGCACAACTAAATCTTAGCCTATAAACTTGGCATAACTAAATCTTAGTCAATAAACTTGGCAAAACGAAATCTTAGCCAATAAACTTAGCACAACTAAATTTTAGCCAATAAACTTGGCATAACTAAATCTTGGCCAATAAACTTGGCACAACTAAATCTTAGCCTATAAACTTGGCATAACTAAATCTTAGCCAATAAACTTGGCAAAACGAAATCTTAGCCAATAAACTTGGCACAACTAAATCTTAGCCAATAAACTTGGCACAACTAAATCTTAGCCAATAAACTTGGCACAACTAAATTTTAGCCAATAAACTTGGCATAACTAAATGTTAGGCCATTAAACTTGGCACAAGCAAATCTTAGCCCATAAACTTGGCACAACTAAATCTTAGCCATTAAACTTGGCAAAACTAAATCTTAGTCAATAAACTTGGCAAAACGAAATCTTAGCCAATAAACTTAGCACAACTAAATCTTAGCCAATAAACATGACACAACTAAATCTTAGCCAATAAACTTGGCAAAAGTAAATCTTAGTCAATAAACTTGGCACAACTAAATGTTAGGCCATTAAACTTGGCACAACTAAATCTTAGCCATTAAACTTGGCACAATTAAATCTTAGCCAATAAACTTGGCACAACTAAATCTTAGCCAATAAACTTGGCAAAACTAAATCTTAGTCAATAAACTTGGCACAACTAAATTTTAGGCCATTAAACTTGGCTCAAAGGAACCAAGACCACGGTAATTACCATCTCTGTTCCTCGGAGGTTAAATGTGGTTTGTTCTCTCTATAGTCAGTCATTAGTCGACGTTCTAACATCACTGCGGACGAGAAGCCTGCTCCGCTCTTGTGCTAGTGGATGGATATCACACAAAATGACGGTCAACGTCCCTTTGATAAAAATGCACAAGGCAGCTGTAAGATATACCGTGTCTTTTACTCTTCAGTTTAGAGGCCAGCGGTAGACTACAAAGTCATTCGACCTTGTAAACAATGACTGAGTACTGAAACAACTGATAGGGCAAAACCCTTTGTGCAACGGAAAGCGGCCATCTTGCCCTTGCTGGGCAAATTTCCCGGCAGAAGTGGTTGTCTGGAACCAAAGCACAATGCCGGGCCATAAAAGTGGCTGTAGTAATTGCAGCTTAGATATTTCAGAGACCTGCTTCACCGGCGGCGGGGTCGTTGTCTGCCTGATCCGATAATGGGTTTGCCATTAATCAGCGCCATGTTGCCGGTACAAACAGCACAACCACAAATCACGGAGATTACAATATCCAAGGTTTAGTGCACGTTTGTCTAGAGCACTTTCTGGTTAGTTGAGGGCAAGCACACTTTGACGATAGCAGCTTGAACTGCAACCTTGGTTCTGTATCTGGAGACAAGAAGATTCTGGCTCTGCTGGCTTTTTTTCGTGGGTAAGTTTTCAAAATAAAGTTAGTTATATTTAATAATAACATCTAAGGTACAAATTCTGGAGATTTTCCTAATTGAAATCAAATAAATCAGTGATTCCGTATTACGTCATAATTCTCTTGGACAGCTCTGCGTTGTCTCATTGTTAATGTCTAGAACTCTTTCAATGCTGTATCAGATTAGGAATTAAAGAAAGGTGGTCACCTCAGCTTTCCGCTGTTCAGACAACACCACACACACAACCACACACACAACCACACTCACATCGTGAATCATAAAGCATGTTGAGAAAAGTGAGGACAGACATGCTTCGCTTCGGAGATCACGCGTAGGAACATTGAATCTTTTCTCCGAGGAATGCCGGTATGTTGGGAAATGAATAGCTGGACAGATTGGCTAGCTCAGAAAAGTTTGGTGGAATACTGACGGAGACGTGGTTAGAGCTTTGTGAAAGAACATGTAAAACTCGGAGTAGCAAAGGGATCAACACAGTCTTGTGAGAGCGATGCGGCCAGGAGTGATAAGTGCTCTGATCGATTCTCGAAGCGCAGAGGAAAAACAACCGAACGTATAATCAGAATGCCACTGGCACCATTCGTATTAAAACTTTGCGCTGGCTGCTGGAGATGGGGACAGATCGCTTATTGGAATACCCCAAGTGTTGTGATGTCGGTTCTATAATCAACTCAACGCATCAACTCATACTGCATCATCATTCTTTTTCAACAAACCTGTTAGCATTACCCCACTATTAATCTGTACAGTTGTGTCTAAATGACATCGTATTTCTTCTTCTTTCATGTGTCCAGTTTCGTAACAATTCTTTCTTTGTTACGAGGAATGGAGACTCCAGAACTTGGTTACAACTCACAAGATTGATGGCGAAAGCATAAGGGAAATGCAAAGAGATTTTGTTTGTTTAAGCAACTGATCAACACGATGGCACAAGAGTGTTAACTCATAAATGCTCCGTTCTACTTCTAACTCAAGACTGAGTCCAAAAAATCTCATCACAGTGCACGAACTCCTTAGTACCGGCGAGGATCCTGAAATACTTTGGGTAAATTTTTAACTCCAAATTTTTGCCCGGGCAGCGCCTTCTAGGCTACTCTTTTCGATTACCAACTGAGAACATATTTTTTGCTTGTACAACAATACACATGGGAGTCCGATATTACTGCCCAGAGACCAGCGGAAATTACAAGAAGTCCACGTGAAAAAATCCCAGCCTTCATCGAAGCCTGAACCCAAGACTTCTAGCACTCGAGGCGGACGCCATGCCTCGAACATCACTCAGCCCTCTGAATTTGGGGGTAGTCGAAGAAGTGGAGGACAAAGAAGAACATGGAAGGACAACATCAAGATATAGAGAGGATTAAGTTATCATACACTTATTCATCATGCGAAAGACAAAGATGTCTGGTGTTGTGTGCTGGTGCTTCCATCAAGGGATATGTTATGCAAAGGAATGTATATGGTAATTAGTAAAGGTATATGAGGATTCTGTTACGCCAAATGTTGGGCGACGTATGCTAACCCAACATACCATATTGTGCCAACGGCTTCGAGTGGAGGAGCGCAGTGGGGAGGATACTAGCCTTATCCTAGAAAGAGGAAATGCAACCTGAAAACTTTGTGTTATGGCAGACCAGACCCTTCGCTTTGGCTGGCAGCTGGTCTAGAAAGGAAGCTCCGACATGCGGACAGATAGAGCATTGCTCTTCTGATCCGGCAGCTTCTGCAACCTGCCTCGTTCCAAACGTACTGGTTTTACGTTTCCTTTAGAGAGAACAAGGCAAGTCGAGGGAGGGATCATTATGCATGGGCAATATATGTTTTTTACAATACTGCCCAGGCTTTGTGCTATGGAGAGGAGGAACTTCATCCCTGGCCTTAATCGGTCTCGGAAACAACCTATCTGGATTCCACATCAGGATAGGTAAGGAAGCAACAACAAGGAGCAGATTGACAAAGAGAGTTTGGGAGAACAAAAAGCTCACAATTAAAACAAAAACCCTTGTCTATCAGGTTTGTGTTCTCAGCACTCTGCTTTATAGCAGGACGAAATCACAAACACTGAGGTACTGCTCAATGCTCAGTCTACGAAGGCTCAGGTGGCCGGGTCACACCTGGAGAATGGAGGATGCCAGAGTCCCTAAGGACATGGTGAATTAAAGACAGGAAGAAGACGTCAAGGCCGACCTCTACTACGATATAAAGATGTGTGCAAGCGGGACATGAATGATACACGTATTGAGGCGGACTCATAGGAACAAAATGCCATGGACCGTGTTGTGTGGAAAGGGCATATCAAGAAGGGAATGAGACTGAAGGAAGAAATGATTGCAGAAAGGATGAGAGCTGAGCGTCTGAAAAGAAACGGATTAAACAAAAATATTGACAACAATGGTCCTGAAATCCCATGCTATCATTGTGGAGGCATATTAATATTAATTTATAAGCAGTGTCAAGTCTGGCCATTATATAGATTAGTTTTCGTTTTAAGATAACATTAACAAATAGGTAGTGACATAAATTGTGAGGACAACGTTAGTAACGATGTTTATCAAATTTGAAAGAATCAAATGGGCGTTTTGAGCAGAACGAATCGCAGCCAAATTCCCTACGGAGTATTTTTCATGAGAACATCAGGGCACAGGGCAAAATGTCGAACCAGGAGAAAATGGCTGGAGGGAGTCAAAAAAATATTAAATAAGTTAAATGTGACATTAGTTAAGGCTGTACATATTGTATATCTATGAAATCTGTCACATGCATATTTACGGTCCTGGTCTAAAGCCTTGTTTAAGTCATTGACGATGAGATCAATGCAAGAATCTCAAAGGCTTAAAAGGCCAGTAGCAATTTCGGCAGACTTTATACGTGTCTGGAACAGAAGTGGTATCTCCCTGCTGACCAAGCTAAAGGTTTACAAAGCTGTAATTCTTCCAGTACTGCCCTACGCTTGCGAAACGTGGATTGTGTAGCAGCGCCGTGCTAAAACGTTGCAACAGTTTTATGTAAACTGTCTCAGAAAGCTGTTCAAAATCAAATGGCAAAAAAGGATCCCAAATACTGTGGTTCGTTAAACCAGCCTAGCATCCACACGATACTGAAGACTTCTCAGCTGCGTTGGTCTGGTCACCTAACCCGCATGCCAGAATATCGCCTACCAAAGAGAGTATTTTATGGCGAGCTCCAGCAAGGGAAGGGGTCCCAAAGAGGACAGAAAAAGCGCTAAAGGACACTCTCAAGAGTGCTCTAAACACAGTGACGCGGCAGACTGCTGCGCAAGACCCTTCTGGATGGCGTACGTCCCTCGGGAATAGTGCGTCGGCTTGCCAGGCAGCGGAGGTTGTACAGGCACAGAAAAGGAGGCAGACTGGAAAGAACCATATTGCTAATCCAACACTTACTGCGGCTACCACCTGTTGTCCGCACTGCTCAAGAACTTTCCTGGCTCATGATTGGACTCATATTAGCCACCTTCGTACTCATAATCATTGATCATTACTACTTTGGATGAAATGTGGTCTTCATCACTCGTGACGGACGAACAACATCATATTATTACTATTAATTATTATTTTATTTGTTGTTATTGTTGGTTTTTGCTAAATGTGAAATAAATGTAATAATAAATATTTAGAATAATAAGAAATATATTAAACGATTTTTTTTCAAAGTTAAGTATGGTGACGAGTTCCCCAGTCCCTTTCACAAATTGTCTAGCTTCCTTTCCCTCCGCATGGTGTCTGAACGCCCATGTTCCGGCATCTATGCGTCCACAAAATGTTGTACACTGCATGGTATTCAGTTTTTTTGCAGCGGAAGAATAACATCCACACTGGCACAGATAATGGAAGTTTGCCGAAGCGTTCTGCCCGTGTCTTGTTGCCAATAACAAATCAGCCATGTTCATTGATTTCCCCCTTTAAAAAAAAAAATAGAAAATGGTAATAAAGGCTAATTGTGGCTGGTTGATGTTGGTCTGTTAAATGTTGTGTACGACAAGTTATTGAAAACAGAGTTGGTCATTTGGTGCATCTGCTGTACTAAACAGGAGAATAATGGCGCTGAAAACTATGTTCTGCTGAAGTTAAAGACATCAACGAGGGCGCCGTTCAAGACCATCGAGACCCTGTTCTAGAAAAGTATAATAAGGTATAATAACGCAGCCCCCTCTGTTGTGCTCTGGTACTCCGCCAGTGTAGATTATGAACATACAAAGCACTTGATATAAGTTAAGTTGAGTCAGAGTTGACATTACAGCACTCGGAGCATTCCCACGTGCGCTCCGTCCTCATCTTCAGCAGCCAGCGCAGTTGCAATACTGATGGTACCGGTCACAATCTGGTTATATGTCCGTCTTGCCTTTCCTCTGAGTGTAGTGAGCCGACCAGACCCTCTGGTTACACCCAGGTGCCTAATTCTCTCCGGGCCATAATAATCTTGTTTCTCTACTGATTCCTTTGCTTGTTGATATTCATTTATGTAATGTTCATTTTTCTGCACTGATACTTCTTAGTATCTGAAAGCAGCCTACGCTGATATGCTGCTGGAACTTCCCTCGATAGATGTTCTGCTAATGCTTGCAGTCTTGTGTAATTAACACCTGGGCTGACATGGCCCAGCAGCAGCAAACACAGCTGTGACTATCTCGAAGAGTAAAAAAAAACGACTTCTGACAGGCCACATGAACTTTAATATCGTCCGCATAAAGAAACACGTCAAAAGATGATGATAAGGATTATGTATATACCATAATAAGTTTCTTTTATCTCCACTGGCGATACTAACAATTAAAATACTCCACTCACTATACTCATGCCCCCTGAAGTTAAAACAGACATCAAACGGTAAAGCAAACTCCCCACTAAGAAAAATATTACAGCATTCTCTTAAAGAGAACAGATGGCACAGTCTTACGTACGACACAAATTATCTCACAGAGTTTATACTCTAACAAATAACTGTCCTTATTACAAAGTATAATAAACTCTCAAATAGTTGACGTTAAAACTAACGTTGGTCTCCCAATTTACATAGTGTCAAGTACTAGCTCACTTCTGATCGGTCGATCTTGAGCCACGTTACCTTGTCACAAGGTTACATGAGTTTTCCGTAATGCCGTTGGCATCACGTGTTGCATATTTCAGTACACCAGCGCTTTTAACACTCTAAAAACATGGACAAACTCGGTCTAACACAAAATCAATTGAGAGTTCTGAAACCTATGTCACGGGCATTCTCTTTTTCGGAATAAAAAAAGGAAATGCAAGACAACTCAGAAAGCAAACAACAGAGCGGCAACCCGTAACCTGCAGGAAGGTATACCAAACCCAACAAACTTATGAATGAAACGTGACCTGCTTTGTTTGGGAAGACCAACGTTAGTTTTACCCTGGTTGACATAACCCTTTTATCACTAACTAGCTGTACCCGGCCACGCGTTGCTGTGGCCCAGAATGGTAAACTGGAAAAGAAAAAAAATAGAAAGCGCACATGTCTAATATGGTTAAAATCAGTCAATGCACAGCTACAGAGATAGTCTGATTGAAATGTTGACAACTCAGATCGATCCAAACGGCGCATGAGCTTTCGCCCTTTAACCAATGCCAGGAAGGAATTTGCATGTTTTCACAAGCTGTTTCTTTTCCTCCGTACAAGGTGTTCCACTTGCTGGTGTTTCGGAGGGAGTACGTTCTTCTTGTCTCACTGGTTTTGGCACTAAGAGATGGTGTTCAACAGTTTCTAGGGGTAGTTGTACCCGGCCTCTGGGTTGTGTTGTGGCTGTATTCAGAATGGTCCATTGAGTGGAGTATGTTGCGTTCTAAGTCTGAAGATGGTGGCCTGGTCCCTTCTTGTTAGATGGTTAATGCTGTCATTAGGATCAGGGCCAGACATATGTCTATAAACCTCAGATAGTCTGATATGCCATCTCCAGAACACGCAACATATTAGTGAATGTTGATATTAGTGGTCGAATAAAGTGCACTTTTAGAGAGAGAGAGAAAAAAAGATTATTTGTTTATCGAGGCTAAAACATCTGTTGTGCTTAAACAGGTAAAAGTAAAGCTGACTGCTATACCTCTAACTGAGAATGAAAATAGCTGAGGAAGAGGTAATAAAATATAAATATGTAAGAAATGAGAACTGTTAAATAAAGTTATAAGCTGTCTGAGCTAACAGTATCTGTCATAACCCATCCCCCCCCCCCCTCCGTCCCCAATCATATCTCCCTATCAGAATGATTTAACAGCTATCACGTGGCGAAATTGTTAAAATAAAAATAGTTAAGAAATGAGAACGTTAAAATAATATTTTAAGCTATCTCAGCTAACAGTGTCTGGCCTCAACAACCCGTGACAATCATATCATCCTTTACGAAGTATGGGAAAGTCAGTGCCAGACGAAATATTGTTGTTAAATTGAGCTTGGCATCCGTGTCCACCCAGACATAAATGGGTAGCATTAATCTATACTGAGAAGTAAATGTGGCCAGTGTAACAGCTACCACATCACCCATCGAGTACCAGTGCTGCTGCTACCACTACCACCACCAGCGTCACAACAACAGCAACATAAAACGGTCACTACTGTCTGTACAGGTCGCTGTAGCCAGAGAAGTTGGCTCCGCATGCTGTCGCCACGGACTGTTTAGTTTAGGAGTATCCCCGACATAAAACTCCATTACCTAACCAGTGGTGGAACCCACGGTAATGTTCCGTGATAAAAAAAAAAAAAAGTACCCTTTACTCACAAATAGCGGAAATAAAAATCCGCACTCGTCATATCTCCCTCTCCGAAGGGACGAATTTTAACTAACCATGGCGTCCGTGTCGACCCAAATCAAACTGGTCCGAAAGCCTTCTTAGTTAACAGTTTCTGTTATTAACGAATAGTTATTGATCGAGTGAAGCGTCAGGGGGGGGGTGGGGGGGGGGGGCTAATTTGGACTGGCGCAGATGTCACAACTTAGCTGTAAACTACAACATAACGTGCCAATCGCCCCTTTAGGGGGAAAAGAAACATTAGCACCCAGCGTGGAATCGAACATCGGTCATCCGCGTGAAGGGTGGAACACTTACACCTCTACTACCGAAGACTGAAGGTCAGATAGCCTAGCTGTAAACCACAACACAACGTGCCAACCGCCCTCTCAAGGGCGAACGAATATTGCCCGTGACATGAACTTTGAGCATCACGTCGCCGCATCACGGCTAGCTGTAAACCCCAAAATGGAACGGAGAAAAAGCGTAGATATTGCGGCCTAGCTATAAACCACAACAAAACGTGGCAGCCACCCAGGTATGACCCCCCCCCCCCCCAAAAAAAAAAAATTATATCACCCAGCGGGGAATCGAAACCCCTATCACCCGAGCAAAAAGCGAAATGATTACAACTAACTATGCTAGTAAATACACAAGCAGTTAGTAGAAATGAAAGTATATAATAATAATGTGACGTTCGGTGTTACACAGTCAAAGGTGGCCGATCGATTAAAAACAAATCCGGGCGGTCAACGAAATAAATAATGATTTGACCGTTGCTGGAGCTACGTCGTTCGTGGTTAATGCGATGTTATGACAAAAAAAAAATCACGCTTTGAGTAAGAGGCAACGTAGTGTGAAAATTTGAAAGCAATCGGTTAAGTAGTTTCCGTGTTTAGAGCTAACAAACTCGGAAAATTAACATTTTTATTAATATAGATAACACACACTCCCTCCCGGATACAATCTACCTGTTTTCAGGAATTAATCACGCCTTGTCACGTACAAATCTAGTTCTCGCATGAGAACCAATTTCATCCTGATCTAATGAAAACATCAAAACATCACCTGAACCTTGAAATGTGTAGCACGTTTGACTTCTGACCTCTTATTTTCTTGCTAATTTACATTGTATGCGTCATGCAGATAGGACTAAATCAACGCCCTTCTCCAACTCTATCCCGTTCTGCCCAATTTTTTACGCTGGCGTAAGACATACAAGGTTCGACAATTTAGTAACTGAGACTGATTTTATTATAGCCATGATAACAATGCCATCTATGAAGAAATGCATGGAATGTAGAGGCAACATTCATCTGTGATCTGGCGACTTTTCTTCCCCCCTCGATAAGCAGACAACAAAAAGGCCGCCATTTTGTTGACCTAGTCAGAGGCGTATTGTTACATAATCGGCTCCAAGCAAAAGCTAACATTACATTCTTTTTAAAAATTAGAAAAAAGCGCCATTGAAACAGTTGAATTGATGCAATAGTTTATGGGGATAACTGTTTATATCGTGCTCAAATTTGCAGATGGTATTCACGTTTCAAAAGTGGTGTGGAAAAGATTACTTATGCACCTAGACCTGGACGCCAAATTTCTGTTCGAAATGAAGAACTCATTGCAAAAGTCAGAGAAACGATACAAAAAGATTATTGTTTTACTGTGAGGATGATGGCAAATGAATCTGGTGTTAATAGAGACACAATTCATAACATTTTAATGCAAGATTTTGGCAAGAAAAAAATTGCTTGCAGGTTTGTACCACATTCGTTGTCTGATGACCAAAAACATCAGCGGTTTGAGTACCTTAGAGACATCATCAAACCAAGAATGTTTGGCCCAAAAACAAGTGTGTGCTCTCAGACTTCCACCCTATTCCCCAGATTTGTCTCCCTGTAATTATTTGCTAGTGCCAGTAGTAGTAGTAGTAGTAGTAGTAGTAGTAGTAGTAGTAGTAGTAGTAGCAGTAGTAGTAGTAGTAGTAGTAGTAGTAGTAGTAGTAGTAGTAGTAGTAGTAGTAGTAGTATCAGTAGTAGTAGTAGCACTAGTAGTAGTAGTAGTAGTAGTAGTAGTAGTAGTAGTCAGCAGCAGTAGTAGTAGAAGTGTATAGTAGTAGTAGTAGTAGTATAGTAGTAGTTTAGTATAATCAGTAGTAGTAGTAGTAGTAGTAGTAGTAGTAGTTTAGTCAGTAGTAGTAGTAGTAGTAGTAGTAGTAGTATAGTAGTAGTAGTAGTAGTAGTATGTAGTAGTAGTAGTAGTAGTAGTAGTAGTAGTAGTAGTAGTCAGTAGTAGTAGTAGTAGTATAAGTAGTTAGTTAGTAGTAGTAGTAGTAGTAGTAGTAGTAGTCGTAAGTAGCAGGCAGTAGTAGTAGTTCAGTAGTAGTAGTAGTAGTAGTAGTAGTAGTAGTAAGTAGTATAGTGTTAGTAGTAGTAGTAGTAGTAGTAGTAGCAGCAGTAGTAGTAGTAGTAGTAGTAGTAGTAGTAGTAGTAGTAGCAGTAGTAGTAGTAGTAGTAGTAGTAGTAGCAGTAGTAGTAGTAGTAGTAGTAGTAGTAGTAGTAGTAGTAGTAGTAGTAGTAGTAGTAGTAGTAGTAGTAGTAGTAGTAGTAGTAGTATTTTACCCCACCAGGACATCATACAAGCGATAAACACCCGATGACACAAAGGGCCACCATGTGAATGAGGATCACCCGTGGAGAGGCCCCAGAAACCGCGTTCAGCCATTAGACAATTTTTATCGGCCCCTGGCAAGAGCCAGGGTGGGGCTTCAAAATAAGAGAAATTGTACAAATCAAGTCGTATACACACATTTGCTTTCACTGAAAAACCGAATATAAATACATTTCATGCAGCCTCTCTTGAAATTCACTTTGTAACATTTTCTGTTTTTAATTTCAGATCTGAATAAATAAACAGCCCGAGTTCACAAAAACAGAAATATGGCAGATCTCTAATCGTCAGTCCAGCTAAGATACCGAAAGGAACTTAGACCAGTCGAAGTAACTTTAATAATTGGTTAAACCTAAGTAAATGTGGGAAGAGTTAAAACTTCAGTGAAAACTTGGAGCATCACCGAATAAAAGAAGCAAGACAAAATCCAGCGCAAGTTCAGAAAAACATAGGAATGCTACAAATTAAATAATAGTCACAGATATTACGTAAGGAAATGTAAACACCAGAAAAAACTATTTTAGCTTAATTTGAATGCGTGAAAAGTCAGAACTACCAGAAAAACAAAGATCTCTAAAAACAATATAAATACAAAAACTAACCGTTTGGAAAAAAAAGGTCGAGGGCCAGAAAGTCCTAACTGGTAGCAACCAAGCTAGCATGTGTATTTGATTGAATGAAGTTCAACCTCACCAGGACCGCACTACCAGAGATAAACACCCGGTGACACAAAGTGCCACCATTTGGATAAGAATCACACAGAAGCAAGTGCCAGAAATCCCATTCAACCGCTAGGTTATTTTAGGGACCCTGACAACAGCCGGAGTGGGGCTTTCAAATAACGAACAATTGCCTTCCATATTGGGATGGTTTTTTTAAATGTATTTGAGATGACAGATGAGAAGAGAAAAAATGTCATCTGAGAAAATCAGAGAAGACAAAATTGAAATCTGCAAGCGTATTTGTCTTGAAAGAAACCGGATAAAGGACAACAAAAGTATGTGTTCAAAAGTGCCTGCGAAAACAACGAAGTAAGCAGATAATGGAATAATTTGACTAGCTCAACTACAATCAACTTTAATGGAAACAATAAAGGGTAGAAAACGTCAATAAAAGACATTAGGTTGTCTACGTGACACATGAAAGGCGGGATATTTGATCTGCGATACACTTTGAAAATCAAAATAATCATTAAACAGGATGCAGTAATGGCGGGGAATCATCACCTGACCAGATTTCTACACATTTTATGGGTAACATGGGATGTAAGAAGTTTTTTTTTTGTGTCTGGTACTGAGTGCCCGACTTTTGGCTTGCATGTCCACGGTGAGACCTTCCAGTGAAAAGCCACACTAGGAAAGATACATTGGACACAAGCTCTCTGTAAAAAGAAATTAATCACATGAACCGTGGACTAAAAAGCTTAACGAAAGGAGTAGGGAGAACATCGTACACAAAACAGACAAATCGACGTTTCGGCCGGGGCCTTTCTCGACGTGAATCAACTACACAACAATAACAAAGGGGAAAGTACTCCATGTATGAACGCTACTACACAACATGCCATAACAAATGGGGACAAGTAGCTACTCCATGTATGAAGGGGAAAGTACTCCATGAGTTTGAATTCAGCTGCCAGTCGATTTGAAGCTGCAAAAAAGCAACAGAATGCGGCGGTTCGTTTATCTCGCCCTGAATAAGACATGCAATGAACTGAAGCTGTCAAAACAATAACGATGTAGCGCATTCAACAAAAGACAAGGTAATAACTGAAAGTCATAGTAGATGTTAACAAAGCCTAATTTTAACCTTAAAATTCAACAAAAGGGAAACATGGAACGTCAGTACTGGCAAAAGACAGCGATGTCCGAAGGCTACTCAGTAACGTCATGTTGCTCAGATATAATTGCGAATCAAGCGAAGTACGGACCATCATATTTTACATTTATCCTAGCTGCAAACTTTCGTAAACTGAAATACCACAAATGGCAAAGGATTGAACTACAATATACTATTGATTTGTACACACTAGAGTACAAAATAAAACCACATACGTACAGCAAGTAACATAGGAAACCCTGGACACAGTGGAGTTTCAAAGCTACTAATATTATCTTTTCCCTTCTTCTTCAGCATTACAAGCCCTAGAGGTTCTTTGCTGCAGATACTACCCACCTTCGTTCAAATCTGTGATTGGCCTTCTCTTTTTTCAGTTTGTGACTCCAAATTTGATTAATAACAGTTTAAAAAAAAAAAAAATCACGTTAACGATAGTTCTCAGTCAACATTATGTGTCTGGTAACCAAACACATCTAGCAGACGATCAACGAGTGATTCATGCAACCTGTTCTCTCATTTTATCCCTGGTTGGCACATTCGGGAATGTCCTGTCCATCGCGCTGATCTGCAGAGCGCAGATGCTGCGCGGAGCGCCCACCATGATGTTGATCGTAGACCTGTGTGTAGCAACATGGTGAGTACGGTACTGATCTTACCTATCATCACCTTCACCAGCTTCTTCAACCACTGGCCCCAGAACGACATCTTCTGCCCGGCGTTTGCCTATCTAATGTACGTGGCACTCACAGCCGAATGTATTATTCTCATGAACATCACCATCGGACAATATCTGGTCATCGTTCACCGTGTGTCCAACAAGACATGCCTACACCACCATAAACATCTGCGTCTTTGCTCATTACTTGGTCTTCCTTGGCTGGTAACTATGGCCATTTATCTGTTACCGCTCACTCAGATCTGGGATAAGTTTGGCTACGATCCCAAAAAAGGATACTGTTCGCTTCTCAGTGTAGGAACAGGCGCTGGGTTCTTAACCATAGGCGCCATAACACTCACCTCGACGATGACGCTAATTACTTTCTACTGCTATGCCGCCATTTTTCTGGTCCAGTTCACATCTAGAAGAAAGATCAACCCAGACTTGCAAATGGACAGTGCCAGGGGTAAAGGTCAGACACGGAATATCCAGCTAATAAGAATCATTACAGCCATTCTGATCAACTACACGGTCACTTATCTTCCGTTTTTGATCACATCTATTGTAGACCCATGTCAAGTGAAAACCTCCGAGTCACTGTATTCGGCTGTCATCTATGTGTCTTGGTCACACGTGGCTACCAATCCATTAATTTACGCTCTGCTGAACACAAGAATCAACGCAATGATCTGCAGTGGACGTTTGCCGTGCAAAAGTAGTCAATCCACGGAGGTCTCCAGAAAAGTTACAGATGGAATAGATGACAGGGATAATGAAATTAACACTACAGTCTAGGGCAATGCTTCCTAAAGGGGGCGGGTAAAACTAACGTCAGTCTCCCCACGGACCGCCCATATACGCACTAGTTCACTTCTAATTGGCAGTTTCTGAACCTGTCACCTTGGCATAAGGTTACGGGTGTGTTCCGCAATGACTTTGATATCGCGTGGTGTATATTTCAGCACGCCAGCGCTTTATAACACTCCTAAAATATGGACAAAGTGGGTCTAACACAACCACCATAGACAGTACTGCAACCTTTGTCACAGGTATTCTCTTTCTTGGAATAAATACGTAAATGCAAGAGAACCCACAAATAAAAACAACAGAGCGGCACACCCTTAACCTCCACGAAAGTAGACCAGTCGAACAAATGTGTGAATGAAACGTGACCTACTTTGTTTGGGGAGACTAACTTAAACCTATCCAGGATGCGCTATCGCTGTCTGAATAGGGAGGGGGAAGGTAGCGGCCTCCATAAAATTTTGCAGGGTGCTAGGACGTTCTAGGGGGCGGTAGTAGCCTCAGGTGCAGTTGAGAGGCCCTGAATGAAAATAAGGCAGGGGGTAGAGAAGATATATATATATATATATATATATATATATATATATATATATATATATATATATAGAGAGAGAGAGAGAGAGAGAGAGAGAGAGAGAGAGAGAGAGGGTGGGGTGGGGCAGTAACAGCCTCAGGTGAAGTCAGGAGACATTGAATAAAAATAAGAGAGAGAGAGAGAGAGAGAGAGAGAGAGAGAGAGAGAGAGAGAGAGAGAGAGAGATAGGTAATAGTTACCCTGGTCTTCCCACGGACCTCCCATTTACACACCAGCTCACTTCTGATTGGTCGACCTTCAGCCTAGCTCATTTCTGATTGTTCGACCTTAAGCCACCAATGTCACCACAAGGTGACGGGAGGTGTTCCCCAATGCATCTGATTTCACATCTTCTATATTTCGGCATTCCAGCACCTTTAACATTTCAAAAACATTGTTTGACACAAAACCCTTTTAGAGAGTGATGAAACCTATGTCACAGGTATTCTTTTTCTCGGAATAAAAAAGTAAATGCAAGAAATTGGAGAACGCAAACAATAGAGAAGCACACCAATGACGTCCAGCAGGTTAGACCATTCCAAGAAGGTTATCAATGGAACTTGACCTACTTTCTATGGGGAGACTAACGTTTGTTTGAGAGAGAGAGAGAGAGAGAGAGAGAGAGAGAGAGAGAGAGAGAGAGAGAGAGAGAGAGAGAGAGAGAGAGAGAGGATTGTTATAAACACTTCAAGCCTCTCTGAATGCAGTGTAAAAGATAAAAACCTCAGTCAGTGATGAATTTTCACGTGTGTGTATCGTTGAGCTCCGCCACGACTGCACAACCGGTGACCAACACTCGTTGACACAAAGTGTTACCAATTCGGATGAGGGTCACCCTGGCACAAGACGCAGAAACTCAGTTTCAACCGTTCGGTTGTACACGACCTGTTCTGGCCCGGTCGTGGATTATATTAGGGCCCCCGACTACAGCCAGAGTGGGGTTTTAAAGTAACGAAAAATTGCGTCCCACATTGGGACTGGAATGTGAATAATTTTTATAGTAAAAAAAGACATTATGCAATTAAGCAGTCAGATTCGTCCTTCTGGTTAATATTAATGAATACATTATTTGTTTTAGTTTTGTTTTTATATATTTCCATTATTCGATACTGAATAGAAGGATGGCGTAAGCTGAAGCTTCTACAAGCAGCGGTGTCCTACAACATGAATTTTGAATAAAATACTTTCTATACCAACAGTCTGACATACTTTAAATATACAATTTCTTAAGCTTTTCTGAATGTTCGGATGCTCAATCAATAAAACAGAAAAGAAGTCTCTCAGAGCAGCGTAAAAGATCTTCATCTTCTACTTCGTGTTCGGTTTCGTATGCTCAGATCAGACCATCAGGTGGGTTGCCTCTATGAACATGTCAGCTGCAGGGTTCTGCATGGTTCCCCACAGCTTGCTCTGCACACTTCGCTCTTCAGGTCAGGTGTCTTTTCGAAGTTGCAGGTAGAGTGGGCAGTTCTGCAGAATGTGCTGGTGTGTTTGTGGTCCTGTTTGACAGGCCCACTGTGGGGACTGTGTAAAAGATCTAAGGTTCTTCGTTATTTTCAAAATTGACACTATTAAATGTTGTTCAAGAGCAAGTCCCCTACAGCCTACAGAACCAATGCTCGTCATAACTGCAAAACAAAGATACACTCACTGTCCGCATATCAAGCTCGCATCAACTTCAAATCGGAGACAGCAACTCTCTTTTAACTGAGCAGACTTGAAATAGTCAAATAAATAGAACGCTGTCATATTCACATATTCAGAATTAGCCCTCCAAGTCATCTCACGTTCCAAACAGGACATCACCATATATGAAAACACACACACACACACACACACACACACACACACACACACACACACACACACACACAAGAATTGTGTCCACAAGTAGAGAACTAACCCAGCAAGGAATTCCAGCCTACTATGGGTCCATAGAAATGAAAAGGCAATGAGCTTAGAAAGACGACAGGAAACCCCACGCAGTCCCCATTTCTCTCAGAGCCATAAATCGTTAAATACACTCTTAGAATGATCTATGAAGTTGAACTGGAGAGAAGACCATAGTACGAGGAGAAGTCAACAAGTAAGTCACATATAGTTATGGGATGGCAGGAAAATGTAGCTGTTGGTTTCTGAAGATGTTACTAGGTGACAGCATTTTCGAAATTTATGTCTCCGTTCATTTGATGCCGCTAGGTGTTGCATGTGCATTCGCAACACAGAAACAAAATGGTGACTGTACTTACAGAGTGTACTCTTAAAAAACAACATGCGGTTGTGAGTGGATTGGGGGGGGGGCAAAGGGGTTGCCTGCAAAGATAATTCATAAGAAAATGCATTCTGTTTATGCTGACAAATATTTATCCCGTAAAGCGGTGCATAGCTAGGTACAATTGTTTTCTCAAGTACCCTCTAAAATTATTGTTGTAGTCCAATCTGGTGGTCCTGTTGAGATTGCAACAGACGCATCCGTGCAGTGGGTAGAAGAGAAGATTAGAGGTGACAGACGAGTAACGGTTGACTCTGTAGCCGCTGCAATAGAGTGCTCACATGGTTAAGCTTACAACATAATGCATGATCGACTGAAATTTAAGAAAGTGTGCTAAAGGTGGGTACCCAGACAATTGACAGAAGAACACAATATGAACCGATTAGGCCTGTCCTTGCAGCATCTCTGTCGATGTGTAGATGAAGGAGAAGACGTGCTGAGCAGGATGAACCATTGGTGCATCACTACCAGCCCAAATCGAAACGTGCTTCACTGCAGTGAAAACATCCTCCTTCGCTTTGTGTTTTAAAATTCAAGGTTTCGCCATCAGCTCGGAAGGTTGTGCTGACAGAGTTCTGGGATTGTCAAGGAGTGCTTTTGAACAATTTCATTTAAAAAGAGTTGACAGTGTGAATGCTGATGCATACTGTGAAGTTCTATCGATGCTTCGTGATGCAACTTGAAGATAACATCCAGGCCTGCTTACTAGAGGAGTACTGCTCCTTCATGGCTATGTCAGACCACATACGGTCGCTGATATACAAGTTTAAAAGATTAGAGAAGTTCTAATGGCATTATTAATTATGTCGAAGTCAACAGAAGTTAAACCTTGTACCACCATTACATCAGTGTCTGCACAGGCTCGGCATCATCACGTAGAATGTCCTTTGCAGAACGTCGCTCTCATCCCAGCCTGCATGAAAGAAACTCGGTCTCTCGCCAGCTCTACCGTCTCGTGCACTCTCATACCTTAAGAGTCACTTACTAGTATATCACGTGCCCATCTTTGCATGGTCACTGGAACCTGGGAGCACAGGCCCCTTGTGGCCGTCACCCAAAAAACGATAACAAGTGTATACTCTTTTTTCTTTAAGCGGCTTATTTGAAACATTAATCCATCGACACTTGGGACTAGAATAACCAGCGATACTAGCGGCCCTGTTCACGTTTCCCGGCCCATGTACACACTTTCTCAGTCTGATCTAGGTCAGAGAGGTGTCACATTGTACTGCTTTCTTCAAAAAGAGTCTCTGGTGTGACATTGGCTGAGGCTGTGGGTAGAGGGCTGTGGGTTAGGGCCAGTTATACATGTTCTGGGGTCGTTCGAAAGCTGTGTTGTCGTATAGTATAGAACATTCGAGAGAAGTAACGTAACACCTTTCAGACGAAGAATGGGTTTCTAATGGAGCAATGATGCGCAATACAAGACTCTTAATGTCTATTAGCCTCTCTTGCTCAAGCCTACCTCACCTTCACGTGGTGGACCCTGTTCTTCCCAGCAATCCAGTTGAAGGTTGGGGTCTCAACCCCCAGCGGGAAACTGGATGGGACAACAAACGAGGTAAAGGCGAAGGGATGAGCATACTCTCCGTCTCAAGAGATCCTGAAGTCGGAAATACTGGGCCAGAAGGCGGATCAAAAACCACAGTACTGCGCAACCCCACGCTATATATATGATTAAACCGTCAGACAAATTTAATGTTGGTGCTCGCCCTGTGAAGCTCCACCAGGCAGGTACAGTGCCGGGCTCTGAGCCTCGACAGAATCCACCCCCTGCTACTGGAGGACCTCCTAGACCGTCTTGTGGAGTCAGGAGACGGCGGAGGATAGCTACTGACCAAAACCAGTTAGACAGAAAAGATCCCAAATTGCCTTTTGTCATAATGCACCAGAATGCAGAGGAGGTCAGCAGTAAGCAGGCTGGCTACAGCAAAAAGATGGAGCTGGAAAACATCCTCAATGAAAAGCATGTAAGTGTATGCCGCATCCAAGAGACCCGTTTGGAGACAGACCAGATATTTAAAGTGAGAGGCTACCAGTGCTTCAGATCTGATAGACAAGGCAGGCAGAAAGAAGGAGTACTTACCCTTGTAAAAAATAGTATCCATCCATGCGAGAAAATGTCTTATATGGATGGAGCTGAGTACCAACTCCTGCAGCTTAAGACAGACAAAGTGGAATTAGAACTCCTTAATTACTACTGTCCCAATGACAAATCGCTAAACCTCAGCTCTGTGCCAGTACCAAATACCAACTTTATTGCAGTTGGAGACTTCAACAGTCATTCACAGAGCTGGGGCTATAACCATCTCGACAATAGGGGTAAAGAGGTGGAAACATGGCAAGATGACCACTCTCTGATCCTGATCAATGCACCCTCAGATACTCCTATCTTCTACTCCAGAAGGTGGCAGACAACGTCAACCCCAGATCTTGCCTTCTCTACCCCAGATATATCTGGAATGATAAGTAGAGAGGTGGGAGACCAGCTGGGGGCAGTGACTATCGCCCGATTTTTCTTACTGTCCAGAATGTATCAGTTAATACAGGCCCAGTCATCACAAGATGGATTTACAAGAAAGCCAACTGGGACCTGTACAGACACAGGACAAGCACATTGTTGTCTGCTCTCAAGGTACAAAATAGGGATATCAATGCTATAGTGCACGATTTCAATAGAGGTATTCTTCGAGCTGCAAAAGAAGCAATCCACAGAGATTGTCGACACAACTATAGACCGTACTCGTCCAGCACACTCCAGGGATGTCAGGAAACAATGAATCAGGCTAGAAAGGATGCAGAATCCCAACCTTCACCTGACGACCACACCAAAAGGAAAAAGGCTGTAGCAGTGTTCCAGAGAACTAAACTTGAAGAAAAACGGAAAAGCTGGAGAAATAAAACAGCAGCTCTAAACCTTGATAAAGATGCCAAGAAACTCTGGAGATTAGCCAAATCACTCAGTGAAGAGAGTTTCTCTCCTAGACAAACAATGGCACTAAGTGATGAGGACAAAATCTTTAGAGGAAAACAAGCTGCAGATTTGTTTGCCAGAACATACAGTGTTGAAAGCAACCTGACCCTTAATGAGGACCATCAGAGAGAAATAAGGAAAGAAATACAAACAAATAAAAGACAGACAGATACTCCTGCCTCTATGAGGGAGCCATTTGCCATGGGTGAACCACAAAATGCCATCTCCAGGCTTAAGTTAAAAAAGCCTGCAGGTCCAGATGAAATCAGCAACGAAATGCTGATCAACCTGAGCTCATCTGTTAAAGTAAAGCTGCTGGAAATGTTCAACATCAGCTGGGAGAAAGGTTTAGTGCCTCAAGTATGGAGAAAAGCCATCACAATACCCATTTTGAAAAAAAGGAAAAATTAAGACCCAGGCTTCCAGCTATCGCCCAATTAGTCTCACAAGCGGTGCAGGAAAGACATTGGAAAGAATTGTGAATTCAAGACTGAAATGGCACTTAGAATCTTAGCAGATCTTGGTGCCAGAGCAGGCTGGATTTAGGGAATGTCACAGCATAGAAGACCAAGTCACCTACCTGTCACAAGCTGTAGAGGATGCCTTCCAAGAGAAGAAAAAGGTACTGGCGGTATGGGTTGACTTTAAGCAAGCTTTTGAGTCTGGAAAGATGGTCTCATTGCAAAACTGAAGAGATATGGAATCCAAGGAAACATGCTAAAATGGATTCAATCCTTCTTACACAGCAGGAGAACTAGAGTCAGTCTTGATGGCCAGCAGAGCAGAAAAGTGTTACTTCGGCAAGGAGTACCACGGGGAGGAGTTATCTCTCCAAATCTCTTTCTTGTTTTTATAAATGATCTGGTGAAAGACCTCCCTACAAGAGTAAAAGCTGCCCTGTATGCAGATGATCTGGCACTCTGGTGTACCGATGAACACACCACAGTGGCAAATAAAAGAATGCAGCGAGCAGCAGATCTCATGATGACATGGGCAGAAAAATGGCATGTTGCCATAAACACAGACAAAACATCCATAACACTTTTCTCTCTTTCCCCCAGGGACAAAGCTGCTAGTATTCACCTAGGAACATCATTGCTAAAGGAAGAAAGCTTTCCCACTTATCTTGGAGTAACATTTGATAAAAGGCTCACATGGAGCAAACATATAGAAAATGTAGAAGGGAAGGCCAGGAGACGACTAGGCCTACTTAGAAAACTGGCAGGTACAGGATGGGAAGCGAATGGAAAAACCCTAAAGAAAGTTTATAATGGAGCAAAAAGACCCCACTTGGAGTTTGGTGCAACAGAATGGTCAACAGCTGCTAATTCCCATCTACAATCGTTAGATAGAGTGCAAAATCAAGCCCTTAGACTCATCACAGGATCCATGAAAACTGCACCAATCCTGGAGATGCAGAAAATAACTGCAATGCAGACATTGTCCTATAGAAGAGACACTAAAACTATAATCCAGATTAATAAGTTTAATAGTATGCAGTCACACCCAATGAATGTAGGGTTAGATGATCTGGCATTGGGGCTTCTCAAACGTAGCAGTTTTGTCCATCGGGGAAAAAGACTTAGAAGACAGTATCAAGCTGATCTACCTATAAGAACAACACCGCTGAAACCTGTCCTATACCCTGTACCTTGGGAGCAAGTCAGTGATACAATACAGATAATGACTTCAGTCAATGGTTTCACAACTGGAGATGAGTCCAATGATCTTCAAAAACGAACAGCTGCTCTTAGCACAATTCACGTAAACTATCCCGAACAGTTATGGATACATGTTTACACAGATGGATCAGCAACCAGTGCGGTTAAAATGGGGGTGCTGGAGTCTTTATTACATACCCAGGCAACCACCGAAAAAAGTGGATACCCACTGGTAAATTCTGTTCCAACTACACAGCAGAGATCGTAGCACTAGAGCAGGCTGCCGAAATGTTACACAACACCAGTTCTGACTGCCACCAAGGGGTCATATTCACAGATGCGCTATCAGTGCTTCAAGCCCTCAAGAGCGGCAAACTCCCTCACCTAAGATCTGAACTTGGCAAGGTGGCTGCCCAAAAGTGTACTGTACTCCAGTGGGTGCCATCCCACTGTGGTATACCAGGAAACGAAACCGCAGATAAACTTGCTAAGAAAGGGGCAGAATGTGACCAGGAAGAGAATGCAGTAACATACTATGAAAAGAAAAGGGCTATCCAGGCTATTAGAAGTGAACAGAGTCTGGCCAGAGATGACTACCACTTACTTGACCGCCATGGGCAGCTCATTGTCCTACGTCTTAGGACAGGACATAACAAACTTAACCAGCATATGCACAGGCTTCGTCTAAGTAGTTCACCCATGTGTCCTTGGGGGCTATGTGTGCAGACTACAGAACATGTCCTGCAAGACTGTCCCTTGTTCATCCCATTAAGAAGGGAATACTGGCCAGAGAGTCACCACTGCACACAAAGTTGTATGGGACTAAAAATGAACTCATAAAAACAGTCAAGTTTATCACAAGAACCTGTCTGTCGGTGTAAATCAGAAAGCGAACACAAGAAGAAGAAGAAGAAGAAGACTTAGAATAGTCTCAGAAACTATGAATGAAAGGTCAGGCAGTGTGTAGATGTACCGGGAAACAAGATTAGGACCATACTAGCATTCCCTAATCACATATTTACGGTTGGGCCTGAGTCTCTCTCTCTCTCTCTCTCTCTCTCTCTCTCTCTCTCTCTCTCTTGTTGTACTCTACTAGGACATCACACAAGCGATAAACACCCGGTGATACAAAGTGCCACCATGCGGATGAGAATCACCCGTGGAGAGGTCCCAGAAACGCCTTTAAATAAATAGTCATATTTATGGCCGGGCTATATTCGGGGCCCCGGCAAAAGCCGGGGTAGAGCTTCAAATAACGAAAAATGACATCGTACATGGGTACGACTCAAATCGACACTGAGTCTGTCCTCCTGTCTTGAACTAACAGCAAGCCAGGCTAGACAAACAGCGGTTTAGTTCATTGGTTATCGGAAAAGAACATAGGAAGTTATTCAGAGAGTAGCCAGAACGTAGGCGCTCTGGTCCCTCTAGCCCCCCCCCCCACCCCTTTTCACCCCAATACTTTCTTCGTGTTGGCGTTTTTATCTTCGGTCCCTTTCCGCCTCTATGGCGAAAATATCTTTGTTTCCCAGACAAGATGCTGTTTATTACCCAATCATCCTTTATGTTTAGATCTTTCAGGATGCTAGTATTTATTTTCTTCTTTATCCATGTAAAGTAAAGTAGAGGTCGCTTTTTCCACGCCTTTGGGCGTATAGCGCATACAGGGCTAGACGTATTTTTTTTTATAGACCAATTGGCACAAGATGATGGGTGATGTGGTCAGCATCACGTCGGCCGCCTTTACTTCCCGGGACTGCACCTAGTACCACCTTAAGGCTGGGAAGACCTGGGAGTCAATGTCATTTTTGGAAAAAGTCCGGCTCTGCCAGGGACATTCCGATCCGCGCGCGAGCGTCTAGCCGCTACGCCCCCGCGACTCCCTTCTTTATTCATGGCATTCTGAAAATCTTTCTACAGCATTTCAGCTGAAAAGCCCACGTTTTCTTCCTTAAGCACACTAACACCTCAACACAATTGGGGTGGGCTCAAAGTGTCTCAGTCCCCAGGTTTCGGATCACTTCTCCGTGGCAGGGGTTGAACAAGACTCCACCGTCTTCACAGTCAAGGGCGCTAACAACTGGCCCAGATTTCGGTGACTTCCCCATGATCAGGAACGGTAACTCTGGATGGGTTCATGTGTCGGCCTGGGCCCTTTGTTGTCTTCTGTGGACGGCCAACATGGACCATTAGTCTGCAGGTATGTATCGTCCCTGTTTGTACCTTTTTGTAAGTAAAGGCACAGATTTAAAGGTGAAATATCTGAGATTTGTATCTTTTATTGGTTGATGAGTGACCCAAATCTGACGTGGTGTAGTGTAGCGTAGCGATATGAAGCCCACGAGGAAATGACATCAGTTCTTCAGGTTTTCTCCCGATATTGATTTTTTTTCCCCCTCAGTGACTGGCCTCAGATCAGTAGTTCGTTCGCGTTTTGTTTGAGAATCTTGTTTCATTGCATATCGATGTCTCTTTAACTGTTGCGGTCTTCATCCAGAGTAGTAACCACTCATGTTGGACTACACGTTATTTAGCGCTAAGTTATCGGTTGTTAATATATGATTGAACAGGGTTTCTCATTTTCTGACTGAGATTTGCTTCTGATTCTGTTTGATTATTAAATGAATGAATGAATCAACAAGAAGTCACATCACTGAACCCAGAACATTCCCACATCTTCGCCGTCTCCGTCCTTAGTAGTCAATAAAGAGTGGTCATGCTAAAATACTTATAGTACAAGTGGCAACCTGATTACCAGGTTTATAAGTTAAAGCCCGCCTTTGTTTCCCCCTCAGTGTTGAATTGGTTCCATATAACCTCTAACCCTGGTCCTAACCCTTCCCTACACGGCTAGTGAACCCTTTGGAGACCGAGCCTTTTAGGAGTTTTGGTGCCAAGAGGACAGAGCCTTCAGGAGGGGATTTTGGCTATCCTCTGAATAACGTGCACAAAAGATGGCGGCTGCAAAAACACTCTAACAGAGCCTCAGTCACTTGTCAATTTGCAGTTTTTCGGCGACCACCGCCGAGAGTATCCCCTGCGCCTCTCATGCAGCGTGTATTGGGGCTAAACTAGATGGCTGGGACTCACGAGCAGCAGCTTCCGCATCTCCTGCTGCTTTGCTCGTGGGTCCTAGCCATCTAGTTTAGCCCCAATCCACGCAGCATGTGGGATACTCTCAATTGACACGTGACTGAGGCCCTGTTCTTGGCCACCATTGGCCCGTTATTTGGAGGATAGTCGGGATTTTCATAGTTTATACACAAAAGATTTAAAAACATAAAGTCTCTAATTAACATTTATGAAACATAATAAATGTGTAATAAAATGAATTAACTAAAAGAATATTTATGAATCAAATTGAAATCTCAAAATTTATTCAGATTAACTGTTTTGATTTGCATAATTTTTGCAAGCATTTTTTTTTTTTAAACTTGGGAAACTTGAATATGTCCTAACACCTGTATTTAGCAACTTTGGTCAAATTTTCAAAACAATTTTCCTTATAAAAACCAGTACAGCTGCATACATATTGAAAAGCTCTTTCCAACGGTACCTCTTTCATGCCTGTATGTCAAGTCTAAGCCAAGGGAGGGGGAGATCGAGACAATGTTTATTGACTGGCTTTAGTTTGCATTTTATTTGAGAATCTGTTTCTTGTACCGTACACACATATCTGTTTAAGCAGGGCTTGTTTTCTGCTGGTATGCAATGGTTCGCAGTACCTACACTGTTAAAGCATCACTTCTTCAGTGTTGCTGGTTTATTCACTTTGTTTAGTGAGTATCGGCACCAATTTAGACATTTCATGGTGAGCACAGGCACCAGTTTTTGTTTCTTGAAAAAAAAAAGAAAGAAGAAGCGCTGTCTCCAAGTATAAGTGTTGCAGTCTTCTTCTGTAAATCAAATAAGGAGAACTTCAACACAGCGCACAGACGTCGTGAGGTAGACAGTCCATGATTGGAATAACAGTTTCCTTGTTTCTTATTGTGCCATCTCCACAGTGGAAATTAGCTTGCAGTCTTTGTTTACTATAAGCAAATAATGGGGTAAGGTCAAGTCTCTTGCATAATATGAATGAACTGATACCTCAGTAAATTCCAAGGCCATATTTTAGGGGGAAAACAAAGAATAAAGCAACTGCCCCATTCCCACAAACATGTTGTTGTAGCACTAGTCAGGGTGTTACTGAAATAAAATGTTGAGTTAAAAGGCGCAGATATCACAACCTAGCTGTAAATCACAATCTTCGGCAGCCATCGCAGAATTCCAATACTGATGGTACCGTGTCACAATCTGGTTATATGTCCGTCTTGCCTTTCTTCTGAGTGTAGTGAGCCGGCTAGACCCTCTGGTTACACCCAGGTGCCTCATTCTCTCCAGGCCATAATAATCTTGTTTCTCTACTGATTCCTTTGCTTGTTCCCAAAGGGCTTTAACCACATCCGCCTTGTCATGTATCAATTCACCACCCAGTGGTACAGATCCAGCCAGTCTGTCTACCTGTTCATTACCAACTATGCCGGCATGGCCTCGAGAAAAGATTCAGAGTATGCTCACAACCTGTGATCTTCCCACTGAACTCTGCTTGAAGCATCCCTGACGGCATGCCTTCAGAGTCTGTTACAATTATGACATGTGTATGCATCTTGTTCTCTAGCTACCGGAGAGCTGCAGTTACCAACTCCACCTCCATTCTCATGCTAGATGTTGTGATGTCATATGCTAGGCTGTCTTGCACTAAAGATTTTCTATTGGCTTTCACTACGAACCCCTGGTCACTTCTCCTTCCTCCCAACACCAAATCATCTGTATAGATTGAGTGCAGAACAAGATGTAAGTTATTAACACGGTTCAGCTGATTCTATAACTATAACAGACTAAGGCCCATGTTGCAATAGTTCTGAAATTAACTCTTCTAATCTAATCTTTTCTAACTCTGGCAGAAAGTTCTGGTTGTTCATCCACTTCTGGGATTGAAGTCCTGTTCCAGAACCTGAGTGTTGCATGTGCATTTGTTTGACAGATCTGACTCATTTGCGTGCAGGCTGTTGGGTCCTTGCCTCTCAGGCAAATGCACTCTGATGGCGAAGGAAGCTCCCAATTAGTCAACTCTTATGACATGCTTTTGGGTAGGCAGTGGGTCTATTCTTGTTTTTCCTACAATAGGAACCTGGAACCCATACGGGGATTAGTCATTTTAAGACCTGCCTACTTGTGTTAAAGTTGAGACGTTTGGTTTCATTTTACTGTGTTTTTATCCAATATGGCTGTGTCTCTCTACGCAGAATGGCTAGCCATTCACCAAGAATATTGCACAAGCACAAACTCCGTAGATCCAGTGAAAACCCCAGGGATCTCTGTAAACACTACACTCATGAATAAAGCAAGGCATCTGTGAAATGAACCCACAGCCTTCAGAGCAGGAGGCAAATGGTTTCGCCACCGAGACCCCTTGATGCCTTTTTCATGTGGCTTCATGTGGTGTTTTTGGTGCCTGCGCAGAATAACAAGAATGACATCGTATATATAGTGGGGTAAAAAAATAACATCAGAAAACTGTAGAATATAAAAAAATGTCTGTGGTCGGGACGACCAGAAGAGCAAGAAGCATAACGTTAAAACACCCCTGACACCCACAACAAAAATAAGTGAAGAAGAACATCATATTACATAACTACCAATATAGTATTTTATAAGGGAATTATACAAATTCCATTGAATCAGGAGGTGAGGAAAAGATACCGGCACCGGATAAGACACAGATTAAAAAACCTGATTTAAAAAAAAAAAGAAACAAGAATGTTCTTGCACAGAGTCAAAAGGAATAAAGGTAGAAAGAAAATCACAAGTTAATGAGAGGGCTCATAGGTACTGGACTTGGATTCCATCCATGATATCAAAAGGATTACGCAGGGTAGAACTAAGGAATAAAGGAATAGACTGTAAGCCCCATATGACGTATAGTGCCACAACAAGATAGTGATGATTATGAGGATGGTTAAAGAAAACGCATTAGAGAATAAACTGGAAAAGACGGGAGGATATGGAGTGGGTGGCCTGTGAATAAAAGTGATACTGAATTATTAGTTTGTTTCTATGTGTGTTTTCCTTATTCGTTGAACATCCTAGTCATTGTTCAGTGAATCCCTAATGAATTCCTTTTTCGTGATGTGCTACTTGCGGGTAGTACATGATGTTAGCATAGCATCTGCAAGCGGGTTCAAGTAAACATTGTGAGATTATTGTGGTGAGGTGATCACTTTGTTTGAGCGGGTTCAAGTAAACATTTTGAGATTATTGTGGTGAGTTGATCAGTTTGTTTTAGCGGGTTCAAGTGAACATTTTGAGATTATTGTGGTGAGGTGATCACATTGTTTTAGCGGGTTTAAGTGAACATTTTGAGATTATTGTGGTGAGGTGATCACTTTGTTTTAGCTGGTTTAAGTAAACATTTTGAGATAATTGTGGTGAGGTGATCACATTGTTTTATCAGGTTCAAGTAAACATTTTGAGATCATTGTGGTGAGGTGATCACTTTGTTTTAGCAGGTTCAAGTAAACATTTTGAGATCATTGTGATGAGTTGATCACTTTGTTATAGCAGGTTCAAGTAAACATTTTGAGATTATTGTGGTGAGGTGATCACTTTGTTTTAGCGGGTTCAAGTAAACATTTTGAGATAATTGTGGTGAGGTGATCACATTGTTTTATCAGGTTCAAGTAAACATTTTGAGATCATTGTGGTGAGGTGATCACTTTGTTTTAAGCGGGTTCAAGTAAACATTTTGAGCTCATTGTGATGATCACTTTGTTTTAGCAGGTTCAAGTAAACATTTTGAGATTATTGTGGTAAGGTGATCACTTTGTTTTAGCAGGTTCAAGTAAATATTGTGAGATCATTGTGATGAGTTGATCACTTTGTTTTAGCAGGTTCAAGTAAACATTTTGAGATTATTGTGGTGAGGTGATCACTTTGTTTTAGCAGGTTCAAGTAAATATTGTGAGATCATTGTGATGAGGTGATCACTTTGTTTTAGCGGGTTCAAGTAAACATTTTGAGATTATTGTGGTGAGGTGATCAGTTTGTTTTAGCAGGTTCAAGTAAATATTGTGAGATCATTGTGGTGAGGTGATCACTTTGTTATAGCGGGTTCAAGTAAACATTGTGGTGAGGTGATCACCTTGTTTTAGCAGGTTGAAGTAAACATTGTGAAATCATTGTGGTGAGGTGATCAGTTTGTTTTAGCGGGTTCAAGTAAACATTTTGAGATTATTGTGGTGAGGTGATCACTTTGTTTTAGCGGGTTCAAGTAAACATTTTGAGATTATTGTGGTGAGGTGATCACTTTGTTTTAGCGGGTTCAAGTAAACATTTTGAGATTATTGTGGTGAGGTGATCACTTTGTTTTAGCGGGTTCAAGTAAACATTTTGAGATCATTGTGATGAGGTGATCACTTTGTTTTAGCGGGTTCAAGTAAACATTTTGATATCATTGTGATGAGGTGATCACTTTGTTTTAGCAGGTTCAAGTAAACATTTTGAGATCATTGTGATGAGGTGATCACTTTGTTTTAGCGGAACCAAGTAAACGTTGTGAGATCATTGTGGTGAGGTGATCAGTTTGTTTTAGCAGGTTCAAGTAAACATTTTGAGATCATTGTGGTGAGTTGATCAGTTTGTTTTAGCAGGTTCAGGTAAACATTTTGAGATCATTGTGGTGAGTTGATCAGTTTGTTTTAGCAGGTTCAGGTAAACATTTTAAGATCATTGTGATGAGTTGATCAGTTTGTTTTAGCAGGTTCAAGTAAACATTTTGAGATTATTGTGGTGAGGTGATCACATTGTTTTAGCGGGGTCAAGTAAATATTTTGAGATTAATGTGATGAGGTGATCACTTTGTTTTAGCGAATGCTCTATGAGAAGCCTCCAGAAAATAGTAGAACTGAATACTTTCTTTGTTCTGAACAAGGCAGAAAATGACCGGCATGGAAAATACTGTTGACCTCACTGAGGTTGACTTCACTATGACCTTACTGAGGTTGACTTCAGTAATACTGCCCAAGAGGCAAGTTAGACTCCAAGTAACAAGACAGAATCTCACAAGTAGACAGTATACAGAGGGAATCTCAAACAGTGAAACATCCTAATAGATCTGATTGAACTCCCAGCCTTGCTGGTTAAAGGAGAGGATTCGGTGTGTGCCCATATCTGATTCCCTACTGTTCCACATATGGTATATGTATATTTCAGTTAATGTAACATTAATCTCCCCAAATAGAATAAGTCACTTTTCATTCACCAGTTTGTTGGGCTGGTCGACTTTCCGGAAGGTTACATGTGTGCCCCACTCTGTTGTTTGCTTTCTGTGGTGTCTTGCATTTACGTTTTCATTCCGAAAAAGAGAATGCCTGTAGCTTAGGTTGCAGCACTCTCTAGGGGGGTGAGTTAAGACCAGTTTCTCCATATTTTGGGAATGTTAAAAGCACTGGCCTGCTGAAATATGCAACATGCGATATCAACGACATTGTGGAACACCCCTGTAACCTTGTTGCAAGGTGACGGGTTCAGGAACTACCAATCAGAAGTGAGCTAGTGTGTATGTAGGCGGGGCATGGGGAGACTAACATTACGTGTACCTTTTATGTGTTAAAATATACTTATTATTGTTTATTCACATGCACTGTTAAAATTAACTTCACAAGACAGGAAGAACAATTAACATATATAATGTATTGAAATCATTGGATAATTAATTCATGAGACTGGAGAGATTAAGATGGTCCAAATGGACATCATCATCATCATCCGGTACACTGAGAGTCGTTGGGTCACCAGTTTCTGTTGACTGTCTGATCAGCTCCCTCCACCATTGGTGGTCAGGTGCAAAGGACTTCATGGCTGCATGCCTAAGGCCTGTCCAGTCAGTCAAGTTCTGCATCCAGGTCTTTCTTGGTCTGCCTCTTCTCCTCTTCCCCTCTACTGAGCCATGCAGTATTTAAAAAAAAATTTTTTTTGTAGAGGCCATTAAATCTTATTACATGTCTATACTCGCTATGTCACTGTGGTTAAAAGAGATTCCTAGAATATGTTGGATAATTATACGGTGAACCTCATCATTTGTGATGTAGTCTCTGTATGATGTGCCAAGTATGTCTCTGAAAGAATCACATTTCCAATGCTGGTATCTTCTTTGCAGGTTCAGCTGTTAAGGTCTACGTTTCACAGCCATATGTAAATGTACTAACAGCTAGTGCTTTGAGCAGTCCAAGCTTAGTTTTAAATCTAATGTGTTCGCATCTCCATAATATTTGCTGTTTACTCTAAACTGCTGTTGCCTGTGCTTTCATAGACATGATTTTTGGTCTGGATCCTAGGTCACAATCATATCACAGATGGGAAATGTGTGACAGTGATTCAAAGCAGAGTAGGTCAAGTGAAAGCTGCATTTCAGAAAATGAGACATGCAATAAATCGCTTTCATTTAATGTCAGAAAGAGGGTGCTTAAATATTACATAGAACCTGTTCTGCTGTATGGTAGTGAATCTTGGAATGTCAGTGAACAAATTGGGAAGAATTTGGCAGCAACAGAGATGTGGTTTCTGAGACGAATGTTATGAATACCTTGGATGGCTAGAGTAACTAACAACGATTGCTTGAAAGAAGCTTATGAAATTAGATCTCTATAATCAACAGTAAGAAAGAGACAAACACTGTTCTACGGCCACATAATGAAAAGGGAGACATTGGAGACCGTCGTGACAACTGGAAAGATCAGTGGGAAAAGGGGTAGAGGTAGACCAAGAGGGGTTGTGCTGAATAGGCTGAAACAATGGCATGGAGGGATACCATCAAGAGAGCTGTTCCAGGCAACCAGGGATCGTGATCTGTGGAGACGCATGAGCGCCTACGCAAGTTGTGGCAAGGCACATGATGACGATCCTAGGTCACTTAGAATGAATCGTGAATTTTTTTTGGACCAGTTCGACTAGCTCGTATTCTTGTCTGATCAACACATAGTGGACCGATATGTCCCTCGGTGCGTGTCTGATCTATCGTTTGTGTATGCACCCGCTGTCCTTTCTGTTTAATATAATCTGTCGCTGTATTTCTGTTGTCTGTCTTTATTATCAGATATAGCTCTGGTCAGTTATACTCTCTGTTTTCTGAGAGTGCCAATCATCACCTGCCTCATCATCAAACAGCAAGTCCTTTACAGAACGTCGCTCTCTCTCCACGGCACGCCTGTCTAGTTGTCGATATAATTTACCGATTTCGTAAACACACCTGGTTTTACCGTAGCCCACCTGAACCAAGTATGACCTTAACTGGGAATCCCCTGGTTATTTTTAGCAGGTGTGTCAGCAGCTGTGAAAGGGATTTCTCAATTTAGGGCTGACTCCAACACAAGGCGCCGCACAAACGGACCCACGTTGGTCGGCTTTGTTTTGTTGAGGTGCCCCAGTACACTGTTCGGAGCTGCTGCGTTGTGTTGAGTGTGGTAGTGTACACACATGTATGTGCGTGTGTTTGTGTGTGTGAAAGAGATAAATTGGACAGCGTGAGCCTGGGTGGGAGCAAACTGCAAAGAGTTGAGAAACTGTTGGTTTTTAAATATTTGTACTAACTAAAGAAATCTGCAAGTAAGTGTTCTCTTTAATGTTTATAGCTTCATGCTCTTAGTCGTTTAGGGGACATGTGTGGTGATCGACATGGCAGTTACTGTGGCTGCTGCTGACATTTCTGATAATAAAGCTAATGATGACATTACTGCTAATAAAGCTAATGATGACATTACTGCTAATAAAGCTAATGATGACATTACTGCTAATAAAGCTAATGCTGACATTTCTGTTAATAAGGCTAATGATGACATTACTGCTAATAAAGCTAATGATGACATTACTGCTAATAAAGCTAATGATGACATTTCTGCTAATAAGGCTAATGATGACATTACTGCTAATAAGGCTAATGATGACATTTCTGTTAATAAGACTAATGATGACATTACTGCTAATAAGGCTAATGATGACATTTCTGCTAATAAGGCTAATGATGACATTACTGCTAATAAGGCTAATGATGACATTTCTGCTAATAAGGCTAATGATGACATTACTGCTAATAAGGCTAATGATGACATTTCTGTTAATAAGACTAATGATGACATTACTGCTAATAAGGCTAATGATGACATTTCTGTTAATAAGGCTAATGATGACATTACTGCTAATAAGACTAATGATGACATTACTGCTAATAAGACTACTGCTGCTGACATTACTGCTAATAAGGCTAATGATGACATTACTGCTAATAAGGCTAATGATGACATTACTGCTAATAAGGCTAATGATGACATTGACATTACTGCTAATAAGACTAATGATGACATTACTGCTAATGAGACTACTGCTGCTGACATTACTGCTAATAAGGCTACTGCTGCTGACATTACTGCTAATAAGACTACTGCTGCTGACATTACTGCTAATAAGACTACTGCTGCTGACATTACTGCTAATAAGGCTACTGCTGCTGACATTACTGCTAATAAGGCTAATGATGACATTACTGCTAATAAGGCTAATGCTGACATTACTGCTAATAAGGCTAATGCTACATTTGCTGCTGACATTACTGCTAATAAGGCTAATGATGACATTTCTGCTAATAAGGCTACTGTTAATGCTAATGACATTTCTGTTAATAAGGCTAATGATGACATTACTGCTAATAAGGCTAATGATGACATTACTGCTAATAAGGCTAATGATGACATTTCTGCTAATAAGGCTAATGATGACATTGACTACTAATAATAAGGCTACATTGCTGCTGACATTACTGCTAATACTGCTAATAAGGCTAATGATGACATTTCTGTTAATAAGGCTAATGCTGCTGACATTACTGCTAATAAGGCTAATGATGACATTTCTGTTAATAAGGCTAATGATGACATTACTGCTAATAAGGCTAATGCTGACATTTCTGTTAATAAGGCTAATGATGACATTTCTGCTAATAAGGCTAATGATGACATTACTGCTAATAAGACTAATGCTGACATTACTGCTAATAAGACTAATGATGACATTACTGCTAATAAGACTACTGCTGCTGACATTACTGCTAATAAGGCTAATGATGACATTACTGCTAATAAGGCTACTGCTGCTGACATTACTGCTAATAAGACTACTGCTGCTGACATTACTGCTAATAAGGCTACTGCTGCTGACATTACTGCTAATAAGGCTAATGATGACATTTCTGTTAATAAGGCTAATGATGACATTTCTGCTAATAAGGCTAATGATGACATTACTGCTAATAAGGCTACTGTTGATGATGACATTTCTGCTAATAAGCTAATGACTAATGCTGCTAATGATGACATTTCTGTTAATAAGGCTAATGATGACATTACTGCTAATAAGGCTAATGATGACATTTCTGCTAATAAGGCTAATGATGACATTTCTGTTAATAAGGCTAATGATGACATTTCTGTTAATAAGGCTAATGCTGCTGACATTACTGCTAATAAGGCTAATGATGACATTTCTGTTAATAAGGCTAATGATGACATTACTGCTAATAAGGCTAATGATGACATTTCTGTTAATAAGGCTAATGATGACATTGCTGACATTTCTGCTAATACTGCTGCTGTTGCTGCTGACATTTCTGCTAATAAGGCTACTGTTAATGATGACATTTCTGCTAATAAGGCTAATGATGACATTACTGCTAATAAGGCTAATGATGACATTTCTGCTAATGATGACATTTCTGCTAATAAGGCTAATGATGACATTACTGCTAATAAGGCTAATGATGACATTTCTGTTAATAAGGCTAATGATGACATTACTGCTAATAAGGCTAATGCTGACATTTCTGTTAATAAGGCTAATGATGACATTTCTGTTAATAAGGCTAATGATGACATTTCTGCTAATAAGGCTAATGATGACATTTCTGTTAATAAGGCTAATGATGACATTTCTGCTAATAAGGCTAATGATGACATTTCTGTTAATAAGGCTAATGATGACATTTCTGCTAATAAGGCTACTGTTGCTGCTGACATTTCTGCTAATAAGGCTACTGCTGCTGACATTACTGCTAATGAGACTAATGATGACATTTCTGCTAATAAGACTACTGCTGCTGCTGACATTACTGCTAATAAGGCTACTGTTGCTGCTGACATTTCTGCTAATAAGACTACTGTTGCTGCTGACATTTCTGCTAACAAGGCTACTGCTGCTGACATTACTGCTAATAAGGTGTTACTTCCAGGGGCGGTAAGGCAAATGAGGCTAGGCTCAAGTTTTTGTAGATCAATCGATCCTCGTTGGGTAATGTGGTTAGCAGTAATGGTGGCAGCAGCAGTCGTATTAGTAGTGTCAGCAGCAACAGTGGCCTTATTACCACTACCACTGATGCTGCTGTTACTGCCGCTGTTTCTGCTCCTACTACATCTACAGCTGCTACAACCGGTGCTGCCGCTATTAGCTATTTCTGCTACTACTACTACTACTGCTGTAACAATTTGTACTACTACTCTTGCACTATTGTTGCTTTAGCAGGGG
Organism: Candidula unifasciata; assembly: GCA_905116865.2. Taxonomy (NCBI): domain Eukaryota; kingdom Metazoa; phylum Mollusca; class Gastropoda; order Stylommatophora; family Geomitridae; genus Candidula; species Candidula unifasciata. The sequence continues at coordinate 272,901 of CAJHNH020000073.1, read as the reverse complement.
GGGGGGGGGGGGAGGGGGGCTGCATGGTTTTGAGGCATGGCATTCGCCTTGAGTGCTGAAAGGTCCAAAGTTCAAGTCCCGGTGAAGAATGGGATTTTTCATATGGACTTCTAGTAATATCCCCTGGTCTCTGGGTGGTAAGATCAGACACCCATGTGTACTATTGGGCACATAAAAAATCCCTTGGCAGTTGGAAATCGAAAAAAGTACACTAGTGGCTCTGCCTGGGCAACATTTTGAGTTTAAAATCTACCTAAAGTATTTCAGGATCCTTGCCACTGCTACAGAGTTTGTGCACTGCACTGAGATTCTAAGATGTTGATCTGTTGTTTAAACCTAAACCTATATTTTTTGTCAGCATTATTTCAGTTTACAGTAGGAAAACATTGCTTTGAATTACATTTATTCATTATCTCTCCCATTGCAGGCGTTACGTCACGGATGATGGGTTGAAGGTTCAATTCTCTGACTGCATTGCCAATTCTACCTCAGTAGGAATTTTGTCCATGAAATCAACTCAGATTGTGATTATTTTTGATCTTGCACGCTAAAGCCACCATATGTTTACAACGACAATGTGGTCGATTTAGGACAGGGATCAACACTTGTCATTGTGTTTTGTGGGGAAATGATGCTCACTTACCAAACATGCGAACATCCAACTATATTTAATGTGTTCATACATTTGAAAGTGCTGCTGGGAAAAAAGCCAACATTTCATCAGAGGTAAAGACCTTCTTACCGAGCCATTTGAGATACTTTGTGGTGGTCTCAAAGTTACAGGGACTGTGGAATTTAGTTTCCATTTATGAGTCTTCATGTGTGTATGTCTTCATAAACTCTGAAAATACTGCTGAAAAACAACAACATATCTTCAGATGCAAGATCATTTTACAAAAACACATAACATCTATGGTGCTATGTGGTTGTGAAATCCGGTCTCTGTGTACTGAGCCTACATGTATCACTGCAATAAGTATACAAACGTGCAGACTTGATATATATTCACTCCCTCTATAAACTGTAAAGAGTGACAAAAACTGTTATAATACGTATTTAGTATACGTGTTTGTGACTCCACATAAGTCATGGTGCTATATCTCATTGATTCATTCATGCGTCTGCTTTGTGGGTAGACCTAGAAATAGAATATGTTGTAGTCTTTCACCTTGCATTGCCAAATTAAATAAAAGTGTATTAAACGATTCGTCAGTGATAATAAAAGTACTAATGACAAAAATTTGGCTGTTTGACATTCATGTGCTTCCAAAATACTGTCATGGCCGCCTGAAAGCTAACAGACTTAGATATTTTTGTGATGAATCTAGAAGAAGTTTCTAAAATGGAGGACTTGAGGCTCGGGCAGTGTGGTTTACAGATGAGTGTGCCATAGCACACATTTGGAAGCACAGTGTCGGAGGGTGCAAGGTTTGAACGATGTACACAGGTCTAGCCTTGACCCTGTCGCGGGTGCGCCTGGATGCTGGGATGTGTGCGACATGTGGGCAGCTGCACGAGGCTCATGGCACACACCTGTATGACTATCATCAGCAGGTAAGACTGATTTTTTTTTTTCTTCGTCTTTTTTATTATCTTCATCTTTTGCATTTTCCATTTTGTTCACTGACTGTAGTAGTTTATGTTCTTTCGACGGATCAGCAACATGGCACAAGGGTAGTAACCCTTAAGTGATCCGTTCTATTTCTAACTCAAGCATGAGTCTGAAGAATCTCAGCACAGTGCAGGAATTTCTTTAAATACTTTAGGTAGATATTAACTTCAAATTTTACCCGGGCAGCACCGTTAGGCTATCTTTTCGATTTCCACCTGCCAAGGAGTTTTTTTTTGGTACTTGCGCAAGAATACACACATGCATCCAATCTTACTACTCAGGGACCAGGGGAAATTACTAGAAGTTCACCTGAAAGAATCCCTGCCTTCACCGGGGCTTGAACCCGGGACCTCCAGCACTCGAGGTGGACACTATACCTTGAGACCACTCAGCCCCTTGCAGTAGTAATGCATGCATGTAATAGCTGTAATCCCTGCTGACACTTTCCATTGCCAAAGATACCTGATTTGACTGGGGGGTCGCGTTAGCTCAGTCGATAGGAGACTCACTTTCAAATCCAGATGTGACTCGCTGCAGCCCACGGCTGGTGTTCAAAACTGGACGGTGCCCAGAATTCACCCAGCCTGTAGATAATAGGTACCAGAGTTAGCACTCTAGGGTAAATAGAGAAACGTAGCTCATGCTACGGAGTTGCATCCGGACAGCGACACAGGCGGACAGTTTCTTATCAGCTGTCCGTACTGGTGGTTGAACACTTACGGTTTATAACTGTGTAGTGATACTGGTTCACATCTCCGGACTTTGCTTTTACTTTTTTTCATTATTGGACTATTCATGATTACTTTTTACTATATATTACAAATATGTCGCTTGGTTTACATCTTGAACATAGCAGAAAGAATGTTTTTTGCAAGTGTTCACCCCTCATGTAGAAACTAAAAAACTGTCAGTTACAAGTACTACAATGCTAGCTGCGCATGCATATTCTTAACAATGAAGTGCTGAGAACATATCACATGATACCTTCTCCAGTATAATGGTTACCCACTAAGGCTTACATGTGCGAACTGATCACACCTTGTCAGCAACTGGCTGTAAACTCTGATGGAAAGTCCTGGTTGTTTATCCACTTCTGGACTTTAGTCTTGTTTCAGGGACATCCCTGGACATCAGGTTTTATCTAACTCATTTGTGTACAGGCTGTTGATTCCTCACCTCTCAGGCAGATGCAGTCTGACTTTGAAGGAAATGACAGTCGTATTTGTTTTGGCCAGGCTCCCAGATAGGAACCTGTTTTTCGGATGACCACAAAGAGGCGTAGACCAGTGTGAGAGCTCTTGTTGATGCACAGTCACAGTGGGCACCTTTGCATAGCTCATTATCTCAGTCATCTTTTGTGCTGTCAGTATCATCTTTGACATCATCTTCGTTTCTATATCTGATCTTTGTTCAAACCCCTCTCGGACTCATCTTGCTGTCCCTTATTTTTTTTCTGCTCGATATACTTCATGGCAAAATGTACTTAAATATGTGTACTGTCTGCGACGCTGCTTTTTGAGAGCCGCCCTTATATAGTAGCGACTGTACACTTGCTTGTGGATCAGAAAGTTGTGAATTCAAATCTGAACAGAGGCAGATTTTGTTTCTTCAGAAAATGACCTTGGCTCCCAGGTCGATCCAGCCTTAAATAGGTACAAAAAAAAGTTGTGGGTATTAAAAGTAGCCTGCCTGAAAGTCTGGGGCTGAAATCTGCATTGAGGCCAGTTAAACAATTTTTATTTTTTATTATTTTTAAAATTTAACATTCTAACCAAAAATAAAACTGACATTGGTCAATCCAGCTTAGCATGGGCACCAGGTTATGTCCTGGAAAGTAAAGATGTTGGCCAAATTGTGCATGCAGAGGGGTGTAACAGAGTATAGGCCTGATAGTATATGTCCGACGCACAACAAGCGTCTTTAGGATAATGGAAAATAAATTATTTTTATTGTAGGAAATATTTTCTGAGACCTAGGGAAAACTCTCTCATGGGAAGTAGGTGGGTTGGTGTTAGGGTCAGTTGTGGATGTTTTGGGGTGGCTAAAAACGCTCACATCGTGGAATACGGAACACTCAATGTCGCCGGCAGCTGACATCAATGTTTTGTGTGTGTGTGGAAACTTTACATGTTGTCGGGAACAAATTACCGATTGGGGTTCTGTTGGGGTGGCCGGGAAAATGGCCAACAATTCTAGATGTATACTGCTGGGTTCACGCATGAATTGGCGATCAGAAATTTTTACACATTAGTAGATTTGGAGAAAGGTCGGAATGTGGCACCTGCTATTGCGACAGCAACAGAGACAGCAGGCTATTGTTATGGTGGCCAGAATGCAACAATGTTGTAGTCTAATGAGTGTCTGTGGGTCCCATTCTGCTGCTTATTTCTATCTTTTGCGGACCTCCACATGCGCTTGATGCATTGCTTATGTGCACCTGTGGTTGGGTCGACAAAATTTATGGAGTGATTAAGGGTTTAATGCGTCAGTCCAGGAATATTCTCAGCTCCATTGTGTGCACGCCACAGGTCTGAGACCACTGTCGTGCCAGGTCTTATTTTTGTGCTAATGATCGGCAGAAGCATCTCTGCTTTTCTGTCTGGAAGACAGAACATAAAGCATTTACCTGTTTTGTGACAGATGCTATCAGATACCCACTGTTGTGGAAACCCCTGTCCCACATGATTTTTCCGCCTTTCAAACATAATTTCATCAATTTCAATAGTGGTGTTCTCTCCGCCGATCACTGCACAATTCAATAATAATGTATTGGCACATACCTCCCGCGTGTAGTTGCTTCACTCCACAGTTGTATTATTCGACATGCCCAGCTCTACATGGCAAAATTGAATGCTTGTCAACTCGTGAGACCAGTAGTATAGAAACAGGATGATCTGTCTATTAGACAAGTGTGACCCTTTCAGCCATGTCCCTTTCCGCAACGGTATGTCCAGATGGCAGGTCGACTTTCGACACCACTATCGGTCTTCTTTTTGCGTCAGTGATAACAGCATCTCATGATTATTGCCACAATATCTGCTGTGATGTCAATTCTTGACTCAACTCAGATAAATAACACCACATAGCATAGACTCTTTTTCTTTGATCCTTCTGTCAGCAAAACTAATACCATGAGGCCAGTAGCCTTGATAAAAGCCATCTTACAGTCCAACTCTCTTTATGTACCATGCAGCTTTGTCTTCATTGAGGTCAGAACAGATCAGATTGTTTCTCTGTTAGCAGCATACTGTTAACAGTCTTGAAGTTCATTTCAGGTGCTTCCAGGTAAGACCTTTGGCCAAAAGAGACACTTGTGGAAGTCAAACTTTACGGGCCGCTTAGTGAATTGCAAAAGACAGTGAAATTCATACTAGAGACAGCTTTGCAGATATAGATAATTTATTTCAAGCGAACGAAAGAAGAAGATTTCAGGTGCCACGTGGCAAGGAGACATGTCCGTAGTTCCTACACTGAAAAACTGATACATATGTTGATGAAATATGTACAGCAAGTGAAATGGTTTGCCCACTTAGAATGCCTTGTGACACCATACCATACATGGAAAGAGAAGAAGGACGTAGAGCACGGGGTAGACCAAGAACAAGATGGAAGGATAACATCAGAGAAACTCTACAACAGTACAATGTGCCTATGGTCGAGGCAGCCAGAAGAGTTAGAAACAGAACCTGATATCTTCCTCGACACCCATAGCGGTAAAAGAGGAAGTGAAGAAGAAGAAGATGAAATATGTTATGCCCTGTTAGAATATATAAGGAGCATTCATTTGAAACCCACTCATACTGCACAGAATTGCCTGCCCTGGACATGATCATGTCATAGTCAAATGATAAGTACTGACCAACTCATGGTGCATAATTCATTGAACATGAATGCTTTGTTTAGTTCTATATCACCTGTTGATGTTTCTCTTATGCTTTTATAATAAAGCAGTTGGAACAGATTTCAAATGAACCCTCCTTGTAGCATGGACTGTAAGACCACAGGTGCAGCCTCTTCACTCTATCCTAACTTGACATTGATCCTTCAGGTTGACGAGGACCTCATGTGCCACATCTGTCTCCAGCCCTTGGTGAGTCCGTTAGATACAGTTTGTGGCCACACGTTTTGCAGCCGCTGCATCCACAACTATCTTGCCTTGCAGCACCAGTGTCCAGTGGACCGGAAGCCACTGGCCATCACTGACTGCCAGCCGTCCAGTATACTTGTTCGCAGGTGAGTGGTTACTGTGTGTGTGTATCTTATGGCAGTTTATCTGAAATATGTTGGAGAGTAAGGTGACAGTTTGTCTTTGTGCAGTTAGAATGTATCTTTTTAACAGGGAATATATACATATATATTTGTGGCTGATCGATAATCTCCGAAAGTTCTTCAGCGAATGCTTTGAAATTTTCACACAGCGTTGCATTCGAATATGTGCTTTTTTATATAAGAGTGTCGCATAAAGTATAAACTACATAGCTCCAGTGATGATCACATCAGCATCTTGGTTTCGTTTTCCGACAGTCCGATTTTTTCTGTTCGTTGCCACATTCCCTGCGCAGTTTTTTTTTCCCTGCTGGTAGTCGAACTTTGACTGTTGTCCTCAGAAATCTGCAGGAATCTATGTGAGATATTTCGTTATAGGGGTGAAGAGTTGTTGAAAGACTGTATGGAAATGTAAATACGTGGGAATAAAAACAAGTTGTAATTAATAGTTGTAGAAATGAAAAGAGCGAGTGGAAGACCTGGGAAAAGATGGAGTGATGGCATTAAGAACAGCCTTACAGAAATGAACATCAGTCTTAATAGTGCTCTTGACAGAGCTCATCAACGAACATTACATCTCCCCCCGACACTTCGATGAGGTACAAGGTGGAAGAGAAGAAGAAGAAGGGATGAAAAGAGAGTTGTTGAACGACTGTTTGAAAATGATAAGATACGGGAATGAGAGATTACTGATTATTGAGGACTATCATCATACCATTTCAGACATATCCATAGGTTCTCAGATCTTTTCTCTGATAGCTACACATGCGCAAAAACCACTAATAACACTCGTTCTGTGGTGAATAATCAGGCGACTCTTGTCCTTGGTGAAATATTATTATCTAGCTGCTCTAGGCTGCACTCCTATATCCATCACCCTCGACACGATCTTCTTCGCGATGTGCATCTCACTTGAGAATTAGCTGTACACACATGCCGTGATTGTAACTGACTCACAGAGCATGTTGAGAAAGGTGGAGACAGGCATGCTCCATGCAGAGTAGCAAGCATCACTTCGAAGGTCCCGGGTAGTTAGCATCCTTTGGATATATTCTCTCCACGTTATGCCGGTGTGTTGGGAAATGAGCATGCAGATAGACTGGCCAGTTCTGTACCACTTGGTGGTTAAACTGATATATGACAAGCTGGATGTTGTGAGGGCCCTTTTGGAGCGGGTGAACAGTGCCAAGGAGCAGACAAATCATTACTGTCTGAGGGGAATTGCACTGCGAGGAGTTACAAAGTGATCTGACCAACATTTAACACTCAAGGGAAGGGCGAGACGGATATACCTCAGACAGTTATTGGTACCATCGGAATTTTAACTCTTCGCTTGCTGTTGAAGATGGGGACTGGGCACTTATGGGGGTGTCCCGAATGCTGTGATGTTGATTCTTAATTCAACATTCTTAGTCTTATATTAACCTGGAAAGTGTTGTGGCTTCCTTTCCAATGCGGTTGTTATTTTCTGTCTCTTATGACAGGTCGTTTGATATTGTAGATCCCGGATTCACAAACTCATTGACCTGCTTTAGTTTTTAATGAGAAATGTGTACTGATGGAGACAGAACATTGTCTTGTCCCATCACCTTTCTTTTGTTTAGACCAGCGGTTCTCAAACTGTGGGTTTGAGTTGAACGACCCTTTCACAGAGGTCGCCTAAGACCATCAGAAAACACATATTCATTGAAGTTATGAAGTAGTAATGGAAATAATTGTATGTTTGGGGGTCGCTACAACAGGAGGAACTGTATAAAGGGTCACGGCATTAGGAAGGTTGAGAACCACCGGTTTAGGCTGATAGTCAGCCCACAGTCTCTGCAGGAAAACCGAACCGTTGAGATACTGAGTGCTGCGTCTGCAAACTTTAATTCTGGGTGTCTTGGTTTTATTGTGGTCTTCAGCCTAAGCCTCGATGGGTTAAAACAGAGGTTAATGAAAGATGTGATTTTTTTTTTTTTTAAACCATAAAAGGCGACATCGGTAATGAAGCTTTTGGACAAGGCAGACAGTCTAAAGACTGTGTAAGAGTGAATGGAAGATGTGATACTAGATGAAACAATAAATGTAAACTTGTATGAATTTGGAATTAATAAGGATAATTGCTGCAAGACACAGAGCAGCTATGTGTATGCCGGGTAGATTTTCTTGGTGGGGTGGGGGGGGGGGGGGGGGGGGGGGCATGATGGCCTTTGGTCCACTCTTGTTTTGTCCTGAGTTTAGCAGTGAATTGTTTTTGATGGAGGTAGTATAATTGATCACAGAAACTCTTCTTTCGCGTTCATCCGAAGACGTAAATGTGTTGTGCCCCTTTCTAACATGCTGCGATTTTTGCGGCCGACACATCTGACTTCTGTAGGCATTTGTTGTACAGGCTAACCTTCCTGGGGATCATGGAAACTTAGTTACTGTTCCACTGATGTTAGAAAGAGGAATTGCAGTGTGAACAACTCAATGTTATGCCAGGGCCGACCAGGCGCCTATTCTTCTCTGGCAGCTTGCATAGGAGGGAAGCTCCGATTGTGACGGAGCCCTGTTTTTGAGATTCAGCACCTTCTGCAACATGTCTTGTTCTCAGCGTATTGGTGTTACCTTTTCCTGTAGTTAACAAAGCAGGCAGAGGTCGTGGGCAGTGTTGGGTTGTGGGACACAAAACAAATAATTGACTCACTGCTTCCCCAAAAAGCATGTCGTAAAAATCAGCTAATAACGAGAGCTTCCTTCGAAGTCGAAGTGCATCTGCCTGAGAGGAAGGAATGAACAGTCTGCCTACAAATAAGCCAGACTTGTTTGAACAGATGGGCACGCAGACTTCAAGTTCTGAAAAAAGACAATCCAGAAGTGGACGAACAGCAAGAACTTCCCGCCGCAGTTCACAGCTGGTGAAGGTTGGCAGCTGCTCTAGGATGGAAGCTCCGACAGGCGGACGGTAACTCCAGCAGCAGGCCTTGTTCCAATTGTGCTGGTGTTATCTTTTCCTGGGGGTTAACAAAGGAGGCAAAGATCATGCTGCAAGGCAAAACATGGCTGCAGCTGATGGGCGTGCTGCTGACGTCACAAGGTCGGGCTAACAATGCGTTAATGCAGCGGTTTTCAAACAAGAAATAAACTGTTTTCGAGAGTCGCGAGGGAAGACGAACTTGAATTTTAACTTTTCAATATCTACATGGCTTCTTTAATAACTTCACAATTTTTAGCCGACTTTTCTGGATTATTGCCGCGGCACCCCTGGCATACGCTCACGGCCCCCCTGGCATACGCTCACGGCACCCTAGAGTGCCTCGGCAAGCAGTTTGTGAACCGCTGCGTTAACGCATCGTTAGCCCGACCCTGTGATGTCAGCAGCACGGCCCGTCAGCCGTCACCTGGAGCCGGTCGTGGTTTCTGCAATACTGCCAAGTCTTTGTCGTATTCCACCACCGGGAGCTATATTCTCATGCCCACCTGTAGCACAGTGGAACACTATGGTCTGGGAAGACAAAAGAGAGCCAACAGTATGTCCCATAGCAGATAACTGTCACTGGGATGTGTTTTTAAAGGGTTAGACAATTATAGTGAAGAAAAAAAGTTGGTAAGAAAAAACAAACAGTTTATGTTAGCTTTACAAAATTAATCACAATAAACAAACAAAGGACGTTTCGGCGATTAGCCTTCATCAGCACATAAAGATCAATACAGAACACATACACACATATGCTCTAACTATGAAGTGACTACATGGGACTAATGTACACAGTAAATGATACTCATCTGTGTCCCTGGCGAAAAACTTCCTTCAAGAGAATGTCAAGGACAGGTACTGGCCTATTTATCACCAACGCACGGACGAGGAGCAAAAAACGGGTTCACTATAACTAGGAAATGGACGGAGTAGACGCCCACACTGAGTGTGTAAAGAGGGAGGGGTTGGCCAATAAGGCGTGACCCGGGTTGGGTCGTGGGGATGTTTGTTTTAGTAGTGAAGTATTAGCGTTTCTCATACTCATATATATCGTCAACAGTCAACAGGTCCTCCACGGAACCAGTCGCTCTCGTCAGTGCACACCTGAAAGTCTTTCCTTCTCTAGCCAGTTGTCCACAGGTCTGCAAACACACTGAACAAAATGTGTGTCCCATCAAATTCATTCTACATCTTTTGGATTTTTTGCTCTCTCTCTCTCTCTCTCTCTCTCTCTCTCTCTCTCTCTCTCTCTCTCTCTCTCTCTCTCTCCTCTTTCTTTCTTTCTCTACTTCCATATTTCTCTCTTTCTCGCTCTGCTTTCTCTCTTTACCTCTCTTTTTGTTTCTGTTTATCTGTCCCTCTTCCCTTCCATTCTCTCTCTACTTATCTGTTTCTCTCTCTGTTTCTCTCTCTCTCTCTTCTCTTTGCTTTCTGCTAACCTATTTCTCTCTCTCCATAGTTCACTCTGTTTCTCTATGTTTCTTTCTCCTCCCCTCTTTCTTTCTCGTTCTACTTCTCTTTTCCCTCTCTGCCTCTACATTGTTCTTTCTTTCTAAATTTGTCTATCTCTTCCCCTATTTCTTTCTCTCTTGACTTTTATGTTTCTGTCTTCTCCTTTTTCTTTATCTCTATATTTCTCTCTCTCTCTCTCTCTCTCTCTCTCTCTCTCTCTCTCTCTCTCTCTCTCTCTCTCTCTCTCTCTCTGAAAAAAAGGGGGGGGGGGGTGGGCTCAAAGGACCTGAGCTACAGAATCCATCGCCTTTGGCCTGTATGTCTGTCCGTCCAGTCGTCAATCTGTTTGTTCAAACATAAGTCTTTTTATTTTTCTTTCAAGTGATATGAACAAGGAGCGAGTTTGGAATTTTTCTTTTCTATATACTGAACTGAATTTCAAGTGACAGCGATTTGACTTCCATTATGGGTGCAAATGTCTGAGATAGTGCGTGCGTTTATGTTTGTATATATGTGTGTTTGTGTCCGTGTATTATGTTTTGCGAATGTTTAGAAAACATCTGTGTGTGTGTGTATATGCGTTTGTAACTGTAAATAAGTATGTACTGCCAGCAAGGATAGTTCATTGTATACACATGAACAAGTCTTTAAAAGCGTTGTATTTACTTATCTAATGTACCGATATGCACAATTCACAATATATAAGTTAGCTGCGTATCATTTACAGGACTTTGCAGAACCAACCCAGCAGCCCCTGGCTGTTGTGTGGTTTCTCTAGGCAAATTTACGTCCAATAGTTTGCCATTGCTTTCTAGACAATTCACAATATATACAACTCCATAATTTCTCAAGGGGCTTAAGTCTGTTTAAGTACCCAGAATTATTAATTAATATGTGAAATAATGACCAGTCTTGTGACAGTTATGAACTGCTCATAATTGGTGGCCATCTTATTCCGGACCTTTGTTATGCATTTGACACAGTGCTCCTTTCGAACAATGAAAAGGGAATGTCAAAGTCAAATTTAATTATCTCTGTCCAAAAACGCAGTAAAGATCAAAACATATTCTTTAATTTTACGAGCACGAAAATAATGTCCACAGAAAAATTGGCTGTCACCCAAAAAAACATTAAGTAAAGGATGAAGAATTTGAAAATGTCACATGGTACCAGGAAGGAGGGGCAGGGGCCGGCCGACACGAAGATGGGCACAGGATATAAGTGACTCCTTGAGTATGGCGGGAGAGCTGGCGAGAGACCGAGTTTCTTTCAGACAGGCCGTGATGAGAGCGACGATCTGCAAAGGACCTGCTACATGTTGATGATGGGAAATAGTCTGAAATGGTTAAAAGAAACATACTAACAAATAGAGAACATCTGTATGTGGTTGCAGGAAGTATAATACATTTTTTTTTTCTTGGGAGGAGGCCCACAAGAGTAATATTATTAGGGGAGGGGGCGGTAAGCTCACTGAAATGTGGAAAAAAAGGGGGGGGGGGCGGCAAAATACCCGAGCTCCAAAATTCCTGCTGCCCTGCATACAACTAACAGTAAGTCACCTAAACATACAACTTTAAATAAAGTAAAGATCCCTTTTAACACCTTTGGCACATCGGGCATATGGGAAGAGCACGAATATTTTTACACACCAGTCGGCACTAGGTGGGTAATGTGGTCAGCATTACGCCGGCCGTCTTTACTTTCATAGGACAGCCATCCTGGTACCCATTTAAGGCTGGGTCGACCATACCACGATACAAATCCACGCAGCCAGCTGTGGGTTTCGATCGCGGTACGTTGGAGTTACGAGTGGGACTCGCAACGCCTAAGCCACGGGCGCCGCTAAAAATACAACTGTATTTGATTATAATTCACCTAGACGTATATACAATTAAATCATTAAATTATACAAATTTTTTTGACAATAAGTCATACAGACATACTTACAACTTTTTTTGACAATAAATCAACAAGGCATGCATACAACTTTATTTGAATAGGTCATCCAGACATACATACAGCTTTTTTCAACAATAAGTCATCAATCCATACATACATACATACATACATACATACATACATACATACATACATACATACATACATACATACATACATACATACATACATACGTACGTACGTACGTACGTACGTACATACATACATACATACATACATACATACATACATACATACATACATTCATAAATACACATATACAGACATACATGCAACTTTATTTAACGATAAGTCATCAGTTCATACATACATACGTACATACATACATTCATACATACACACATGCAGACATGCATACATAAATACACACAGACATACATGCATACATACATACGTACATACATATATCATACTTACATTCATACACACAGACAGATGTTCTTTACATCTTTATACACACATCTTTAATTTACGGTAAATGGCCACGCAGAAAACTTTCCCATTCGTCATTTTCGGAATTGCGCTGTCGCGTCATGTGTGTGTGAGTGCGCGCGAGCGTGTGTGAGCACACCTTGTCTGGTTGATCATGGGGAATTTCGCCTCCCATTTCTGGGGATTTCGTCCTTGAATCGATCCTGTGTGCACCTGAAACTGTCTAACGGTGAGAGCCACACATGTTGTCGTGTGTCTCGTTGGGAGTCGAAGTCGTGATGATGGTCACTGCAACCGCGGGTTTTTGCCGTGTTACTGTCTCTTGGTGTTAACGTGTATTTGTGAGAAGTGTTACTGGTAGAACAGTTGTGTCATAAGTTTGTTTTATATTTTTCCGGTTATCACAAGCTATCTTCTACTTCTTCGTTTTCACCGGCTGTAAACTCCGGCGGAAAGTTATGGTTGTTCGTCCACCTCTGGACCTTAGTCTTATTCCAGAACCTGAATATTGCCTGCACATCAGTTTAACAGATGTGGCTTAGTTGCATGCAGACTGTTGGTCCCTTGCCTCTCATTCAGATGCACTCTGATTTTGAAGAAAGCCCCAATTGGTCACTCTTACGACATGCTTGTTGCGGATGCAGTGGGTCTGTTCTTAATTTCCCTACAATAGAACCCCGGAACCCACATGGGGACAAACAAGTTGTGATTATTTTATTTATATTTTCCCGGTTAGAAAAAAGTTGTAATAATGTTGTTTATATTTTCCGGGTTAAAACAAGTTGTGATAATATTGTTTATGTTTTCCTGGTTAAATCAAGTTGGGATAATATTGTTTATATTTTCCCAGTTAGAACAAGGAATGGTAATTTTTTTCCAGTAAAAATCAGTGGTAATCATACTGTTTATATTTTCCTGGTTAGAACAAGTTTTGATAATATTGTTTATATTTTCCGGGTTCGAATAAGTTATGATAATTTTGTTTAAGTTTTCCTGGTTAGAACAAGTTATGATAGTATTGTTTATATTTTCCTGGTTAAAGCAAGCTATGATAATATTGTTTATATTTTCCTGGTTAAAACGGGTTATGATAGTATTGTTTATTTTTTCTAAGTAAGAATAAGTCGTGATATATTGTTGATTTTTTTCTAGGTTAGAACAAGTTGTGATATATTGTTTATATTTTTCCGGTAAAAACACCTTATGATCGTATTGTTTAAATTTTCCTGTTCAAAGCTCATTTTGATAACATTGTTTATATCTTCTGAGCTAGAAATAATTACGATAATACTAATGGATTTATATCTAGTTATAAGTTGTAAACACTCGCCCGTGGATCTGAAGGTTGTGGGCTCAACCCCAAAAGGAGCAGATTTGTTCTCTCTCCAAAAATGACCTTTGCCCCCGACCAAACTGAAAATGGGTGCCAGGTAAAGTCCTGGGAAGTAAAGGCGGCCGGCGTGATGTTGACCACATCACTCACCAAGTGTCGCTTGGTCTATAAAATATAGGTCTAGCGGGTGAAAGGGCCCTTTGTAGCTCACAGGGTAACCAAGTCTTTAAGGGACACCATGGAATGTCCAGGGACCTAGGGGCGGTTGACTGGTGATGACCTCAGCATCTTTCGAGTGCGAACGAACGAACAAACTTAATTTTTTAAAGGGTTGAGAATTGGGCACACAGGCCCTTCTAATATTGTGCCCTTCGAGGTCTTCCTCCATTCTTACATCATTTCATTCACACATTAAATAGTAAACATTATCAGTAGCTGATTCTCTAGCATCATATGTCCGATGGGCAGCAGACTGATGGGGGTGGGGGGAGGGTGAGCCGGTAGCTTTAACTAAAGCACATCAAGTATTTTTGCACACAGATTAACTTACCATTGTATTTCTTTGACCTTTAGCATGACATACAATCAGTGAGACAGTTCTGTTGAGTTGAAAACCGATATTACAGCGCTCTGGCATTTTTTCTAAGCACACCATCTTCGTCTTCAGCAGCTAGCACAGAGTTCCAGTTCTCATGGTGCCAGTAGGAGACAGTTCTCAAAGTCACTTGTAGCATACTGAAAAAATCTGGCCTGGTTATTTTCTGTATTCTTCTTCTTCTTTCTTTGTTCGCTTGAAATAAATTAGCTATTTCTTCAATGTTGTCTCTAGCATAAACTTGACTGTCTTTTGTAATTCACTCGGCGAGCCGTAAAGTTTGACTTGCACCGATGTTTCTCTTGGCCAAAAGTTTTGCCTTAAAATGTTGTATTGGGGACAGTCTTAAATGACATAATCTGTTGTCTCATTCTCTTTATTATTAAAACATAGATGAGTGTGTCACAGTAAGATCGAGTGCGATGAAGATGGGGGAGCATATGTATAATGTTTTCTTGTTCATTATTTCTCCATTGTTTTCCTTGTTTGAACTGCTAAATGCCAGCTGTAGTAATGCAATACATTAAAGCAACCTCTAAGTGCCAGCTGCAGTAATGCAGTATATTAGGTGAACCTCTAAGTGCCAGCTGCAGTAATGCAGTAGATTAGATGAACCTCTAAGTGCCAGCTGCAGTAATGTGGTAGATTAGATAAACCTCTAAGTGCCAGCTGCATTAATGCAGTATATTAGGTGAACCTCTAAGTTCCAGCTGCGGTAATGCAGTAGATTAGATGAACTCTAAGTGCAGCTGCCATGATGCAGTAGATTAGATAAACCTCTAAGTGCCAGCTGCGACAATGCAATAGATTAGATAAACCTCTAAGTGCCAGCTGCGACAATGCAATAGATTAGATAAACCTCAAAGTGCCAGCTGCGACAATGCAATAGATTAGATAAACCCCTAAGTGCCAGCTGCAGTAATGCAATAGATTAGATAAACGTCTAAATGCAGCTGCCATAATGCAGTAGATTAAGATCTGCATCCAGGCAGAATTGTTAAATTGACTTGGTTCTCAGTTGTAACTGTGGAAGGTTTAAGGTGGGCAAATGTGGCATGGTTGGATGTTAAGATGGGCAGATTTGGCATGGTTGGATGTTAAGGTGGGCAGATGTGGCATGGTTGGATGTTAAGGTGGGCAGATGTGGCATGGTTGGATGTTAAGGTGGGCAAATGTGGCATGGTTGGATGTTAAGGTGGGCAAATGTGGCATGGTTGGATGTTAAGGTGGGCAAATGTGGCATGGTTGGATGTTAAGGTGGGCAAATGTGGCATGGTTGGATGTTAAGGTGGGCAAATGTGGCATGGTTGGATGTTAAGGTGGGCAAATGTGGCATGGTTGGATGTTAAGGTGGGCAAATGTGGCATGGTTGGATGTTAAGGTGGGCAAATGTGGCATGGTTGGATGTTAAGGTGGGCAAATGGGGCATGGTTGGATGTTAAGGTGGGCAAATGTGGCATGGTTGGATGTTAAGGTGGGCAAATGTGGCATGGTTGGATGTTAAGGTGGGTAAATGTGGCATGGTTGGATGTTAAGGTGGGCAAATGTGGCATGGTTGGATGTTAAGGTGGGCAAATGTGGCATGGTTGGATGTTAAGGTGGGCAGATGTGGCATGGTTGGATGTTAAGGTGGGCAGATGTGGCATGGTTGGATGTTAAACACCAGCAGGTCAAAATTACACTAAATCGCATGGATATACTGTCCAGGATATGCAGGAGTGTGAGGGAATAAAAGTGCAGATTTGCTGGCTACCAAAACGTTAGTTACAGGAACACTCATACTATACAAAGGAGACATTCTAAAGAGCATTTGTGAAAGAATCCTTACAGAAGATACAAGGTTAGATGAAATAACAGGTGTAAGAATGTGTGAACCTGGAATTAGTAAGGGAACTGAAAAAAAGGAATGTATGAACAATGTGCGTATAATCAGTATGCTACGGAAAAAGATAGCATATTCACCTTCAGTGTGGGAGACGGAGCATTTCTAGGAATGCCTGGTGTGATATGATGTTGATTCTTAAATCAGGAAATCACATTCATAATGTATTTATCATCATGGCAGCCACCTTTACTTCCAGGATATTTCCTAGTATCTAATTAAGGCTTGTTCAATCTCTGACCACCAGGTCAAAAATTTGCTTTTATGCGGATTCAAACTCATGATATGCAAATTCGAACTCATGATATGCAAATTCAAACTCATGATATGCAAATTCAAACTCATGATATGCAAATTCAAACTCATGATTGGCAAATTCAGACTCATGATTTGCAAATTCAGACTCATGATATGCAAATTCAGACTCATGATATGCAAACCAGTAGGCAGGCATCTAGTCATTGCTTGTTCGACTTTCTGAAAAAGTAAATAGTCAGCTATGCTGAAGAAATGTAATAACACAGAGCGAGGTGAAGACCACATCAAAGTTGGAATGATGGCATCAAGAATAACCTTAAAGAAATTATTCGTTGAAGGATATTAGAGCAGACTGGTAGTCTTAGTTTCAGCTTCATAGCAAACAGGTCACCCCATCGTTGCTCCGCTCCTGTGCCAATGAAAAACACACAGAATGTTTATCACAGTCCCTTGTGGAAAGATTGACAGACTGCTGTCTCAGCATATTCACTAGCATACATACGCATTAAAAGCATACGGTAGCCATCAGAAGTGCTAACACAAACAGTCCGACATTAGAAATACAGTTCATCATTGATGGTAGCAGAAGTCGCCAACAGATCAGCAGTTGCACACGCAATCAATTTTAATCTCATTAGACCAGACACACACACACACACACGCGCATGCACACATGCACACACAGAGACACGCACGCATGCACACACATGCATGCGCGCACACACACACACGCATACACACACACACACCCATGCGCGCGCGCACACACACACACAGTATAACCAGCAAGCTTCACAATATCCTTAACATAAATGGCAAGTAAATGCTGCGGCTAGAGAGCCACCATTAGCACAGGACATGAATCTCAAATATCACAAGCACGAACAAACAGAATCACTTAGCTGAAGGGCCTCCAAGAGGAATCACGTATCTGTTTGGCCAGTTGAGTTTTTGACACATGTGTGACCACTGGAATTAAATTCTTTACTGAGGTAATTTGAGGAAGGGAAGAAGAAAAAAGAAGCAGGAGGAGGAGGAAGATTGGCATGAAGTTTGAATCAACATTGGGAAGTTGATGGATAATGATTATTTACTTTAGAGAGAATGAGAGATATAAGAAACAATTTGAAATAATGAGGCTCCAATTTCCTTCACCAACTCATAAATGGCGGTAGTAGTAGTGCTGGATTTCATTTGAAAACAACAAGTGAAATGGTTTGGCTGTCTAACTCGGCTATCAGCAGACAGTATACCTCAGCAAGCAATGATGTACAGACTAAGTGGGAATAGAAAAAGAGACTGAGCATGCAGACAGTGCACAGGGAGAATATCAGAGTTTCTGTGAATCCCCACGTACGAAGCACACAGTTGGGCACTCTACAACAGTTTAACTGTCACCTTAACACCATAAGGTACCAGAGCATGAAAATGAAATGAGACTTGAGAGCGCTTGAGGAATAATGTTAACATTTAAATATGCCAGCAGAGAACTTGTACCAGTAGCAGGTTTATTCATGTGGGACATGTCTTGAGAAGAATGGCCAGACCAGACTAGTCCCCTGTTCCTCCAGTCTGGGAGTTGGGCAAGGGAATACCTTCATGTGGAAATAGAATTAAGTGAAAACATTGAACTACTGAAAAAAAAAGTAACTAGCCAGACAGCTGGTGAAATGATAGCTGGGGACCAAAGCTGAGGTAAAGTCAACAGCCTGTCTGTAAATCTTCTTTGTGGCAAAAGCATCTTCACTGTTGGATGCTTGATTGTTAGAACATTGTACCAAGTTGGAAAAGTGGAAGAAGTTCTTCATGAGATGCATCTGCCTTATGCACATATTTTAGATTCCTGATCAGCTGGTTGAGCAAAGATCAAGGGCAATGTTCTTATATAGTCTATGGGTCGTTTTGGTATATCAATTATGTATACGAAGAGGCTGACCATGCAAACAATGCACAGAGGGAATAACACAGTCCCTGGGGATCCCTATTTACTAAGCACATGATAGTGATAAATGGGCATTTTTCTGGAAATTATACTTCACCTCGACACTGCAAGATACCAGAGAATCAGATAAAATGAGATGAGATTAAACTTGACTAAATATGATTGATTTAAACTAGGAAACTCAAGGGTCTTCCTTTTTATGTCGGTTCTGGGGCCTCATTTTGGTAGAAAAGGATAGGACCCCTGCTCCCTAACAAGCATGCCGTTAAAGGCAACTTATTAGGACTTAAATTGGAAACCTGGGTTGTCAGGCACAGATTTCACGGCCTTGCTGGAAACCACAACACAGTGTGGCAATCGCCCTCTTAAGGACAAACACAGAAAAAGAAGAAAACAATAGCCTTCCCTGCTACATAGTTGAGTATCTTCTGGCTGTGACCCCTTAATGGCAGCCATACGTTTTGCCCACATTTCTGTCATTTTCTGCATGATATTTCATGCATGACACAAATTATCCCGCAGACAAATTTCCAATGCTAAAATGGTTTTGAAATGCGGTTTGCTTCGTTAAGTCCCTGGCAGCAATTGAATGTCATTAGAAGGGTTGACTCAGTCAATGGCTTTGGGAGAGATGGAGCTGGGGAAACGGCTTATACTGAAAGATGTGGCCAGGTTACATTTAATTGCTTGTTAGCATAAATCTCCATTGATAAAATTTGTGAGTGATAAATGTTCGCCAATGGATGAAACTCTTTTAGCGGGTTCGATATGCTAAGAAAGACGTCACTTATACCTAATATGACATGATTTTATGAGGTACTGCGATTGGTTCATTTCCTCCTGTTTTTTTTTTTTTTTTTCTATCGGTAATGATTTGAATAGAAAGCTGTGATTTTGTGAGATGTAGTGAGCATTATCCTTCCGTGCTGTTGTTTTCTTTGCTAATGCGTTTGAGCTTCCATGAATGCTGTGTTGTAGTTTTGTATGTGATACTATCTTCCTTGTTCTTTGTTTTATCTGAGTTTAGATGGTTGCGGTTTTGTAGACATAAAGCATACACCTTCACCCCCACCCTCCGGCACATATACCATATTTGTCCATGTATAAAACACCCCTATGTATAAAACATTCTCCCATTTTTTTAGCCCACGATTAAGAAATCCGTAGTTTATAATCACGTTCAGTCGGTATATATTATATACATGATTTTAAACTTTTCTCCTTATTCTTGACGTTCACAGGCTGTAAACTTCGGTGGAAAGATCTGGTTGTTCGTCCGCCTTGGACTTTTGCCTTGTTTCAGAACCTGTGTTGTGTGCACATCCGTTTTACAGATCTGACTTAATTGTATGCAGATTATTGGTTCCTTACCTTTCAGGCAGATGCACTCTGACTTCAAAGGAAGCCCCCAATTAGTTGACTCTTACGACATGTTTGTTAGGTAGGCAGTCAGTCTATTCTTGTTTTCCTCACAATGGGCCCCCCGCACCCAAACAGGGGGGGGGGGGGGGGGGGTTGTGAACTTAAAATTAATAATTGGGAAGACATATCCTCTTCTGCATGGAAAAATACAGGACTTTCAGAGTAATACCTGACCATTTTCACATCAGCTATCATTATCATCATCATCATAAACCACTTCTGCTGTTGAGCACCGTGCGGAGGAATAATTTGCAATCCAGTGCACCCTGGCTGCCACTGGCAATTGTCGTCGCCGTCCTCTTGCTCTTGTAGCTGATCTTCTGAGATGTAGTGCTTGTGATGGTATTTGATCTTGCTGCATTCTAACGAGATGGCCAAACCACTTGATCTGCTGTTTCTCGATGAATCTAGTACAAGGTGTCGTTCCCACAATGTGTTTGACAGTATCATTACTCACTCAGTCTCGGATGGTTAGTTTGGCTGCTTTTCTCAGGCATCTCATCTTGTAGGTGGCGATTATTCCTATATAGGCTTTAGATAGTGTCCATGTTTGGCACTGGTAGCTTAATGTTGGAATGAATATGCTGTTTATAATCTGTCTCTTTGCACACAAAGTTATGCTTGGATGTTTTAATAATAGTGACAGTTGGTATATAAGGGCACTTGCTTCTCAGAAAGCAAATCACATCAGATATATGGTTAAAATAAAAAGGAGAAAGGATTTCACGTCTTCAGATGTATTGGGCATATAGGGTGATACCTATATCTTATGGACTAATCAGCATTTAGTGGGTGATGTGGCCAAGATCATGCTGACTGCCTTTACCTCCCAGGACTTTACCTGGTACCCATTTAGGGATTGGTCGACCTAGGAGCCAAGACATTAAAAAAAAACATCTGGCTTGGTCAGGACCTGAACTTATGATCTTTGCAACCGCAGGTGAGTATATAGCCGCTACACCACCATTTATGGGACTTGGCCCATAGTTTCATTGACTGTTCAGCACTCAATAGTTGACATGTTACCATGCCGGCCTCTTTTACTTCTTCTTCTTCTGCCTTTCTAGCCCCTAATGTAGCTTAGGCCCTCAACCAACTCACGCCAAGTCGTTCTATCTGTTGCCATCGCGTGCAGCTATCCCCATGTCCTCCCCATCTTTCTAACAGCTCCCTTCTCCATGTGTTTTTTTGGCCTTTCTTTATTCCTATGTCCCTGTGGGTTCCAGTGCAAAGACATTCTAGTTATATTGTTCTTCAGTTTTCTGAATGTGTGTCCTATCCAGCGCTAGCATCTTTTCTTCACCTCTTGGTCCACTGGAGCTTGCTTAGTTCTCTCTCTTCATTAGTGATCCTGTTACACCATTTAATTTCCTCTGTTCTGCGCTGGCACCAGTTAACATCTAAGTCTGTAGTTTATTAGTAATTTGCCTTAGTTGTTCTCCATGTTTTCGCCCACTACAGTACTTCAGTAGACATTTTCTGATTGAAATGTTAGGCTGGATCAATTTACGAACCTCAAGATGGTTATAAAATCCCCCCCCCCCCCCCCCACCTCAACCAAAAGAGAAACAAAAACACCATACTTCCTGTATTTACCAACAAAAAAAGGGGGGGGGGGTGTTGGTATTTAAGCTTGAGGATTTAGGGCCAGAGACTCTGCAGGTTACGGTTTTAACTTTTACCCCAACAGAGAAAATCCACAGCCTCACATAAGATTTGAACCTAGGTCTCTCACATGAGAGTCCAGTCTTTTTAACTGTTCTGCGAGGCGCTTCTCATTCCCCATGTGCACAAAGTAAATATGAATCCAAGACATTTAGGCTGGCAGCCACTGCTCTACCTCTGGCCCTGGAAATTGTGAAAAACCCTGTGTTCAGTGATGTTGTTATGAGAAGCCCTGTGTTCAGTGATGATGTTGTAAGAAGACCTGTGTTCAGTGATGATGTTGTAAGAAGCCCTGTGTTCAGTGATGATGTTGTAAGAAGCCCTGTGTTCAGTGATGATGTTGTAAGAAGACCTGTGTTCAGTGATGATGTTGTAAGAAGCCCTGTGTTCAGTGATGATGTTGTAAGAAGACCTGTGTTCAGTGATGATGTTGTAAGAAGACCTGTGTTCAGTGATGATGTTGTAAGAAGACCTGTGTTCAGTGATGATGTTGTAAGAAGACCTGTGTTCAGTGATGATGTTGTAAGAAGACCTGTGTTCAGTGATGATGTTGTAAAAAGTCCTGTGTACAGTGATGTTGTTGTAAAAAGTCCTGTGTTCAGTGATAATGTTGTGAGAAGCCCTGTGTTTAGTTATGATGTTGTGAGAAGCCCTGTGTTTAGTTATGATGTTGTGAGAAGCCCTGTGTTCAGTGATGATGTTGTAAGAAGACCTGTGTTCAGTGATGATGTTGTGAGAAGCCCTGTGTTCAGTGATGATGTTGTAAGAAGCCCTGTGTTCAGTGAGGATGTTGTAAGAAGCCCTGTGTTCAGTGATGATGTTGTAAGAAGCCCTGTGTTTAGTGATGATGTTGTAAGAAGCACTGTGTTCAGTGAGGATGTTGTAAGAAGCCCTGTTTTCAGTGATGATGTTGTAAGAAGCCCTGTGTTCAGTGATGATGTTGTAATAAGCCCAGTGTTCAGTGATGATGTTGTAAGAAGCCCTGTGTTCAGTGATGATGTTGTAAGAAGCCCTGTGTTCAGTGAGGATGTTGTAAGAAGCCCTGTTTTCAGTGATGATGTTGTAAGAAGCCCTGTGTTCAGTGATGATGTTGTAAGAAGCCCAGTGTTCAGTGATGATGTTGTAAGAAGCCCTGTGTTCAGTGATGATGTTGTAAGAAGCCCTGTGTTTAGTGATGATGTTGTGAGAAGTCCTGTGCTCAGTGATGATGTTGTAAGAAGCCCTGTGTTCAGTGATGATGTTGTAAGAAGCCCTGTGTTCAGTGATGATGTTGTAAGAAGCCCCGTGTTCAGTGATGATGTTGTAAGAAGCCCTGTGTTCAGTGATGATATCGTGAGAAGCCCTGTGTTCTGTGATGATGTTGTAAGAAACCCTGTGTTCTGTGAGGATGTTGTAAGAAGCCCTGTGTTCAGTGATGTTGTAGTGAGAAGCCCTGTGTTCAGTGATGATGTTGTAAGAAGCCCTGTGTTCTGTGAGGATGTTGTAAGAAGCCCTGTGTTCAGTGATGATGTTGTAAGAAGCCCTGTGTTCTGTGATGATGTTGTAAGAAGCCCTGTGTTCAGTGATGATGTTGTAAGAAGCCCTGTGTTCAGTGATGATGTTGTAAGAAGCCCTGTGTTCAGTGATGATGTTGTGAGAAGTCCTGTGTTCAGTGATGATGATGTAAGAAGCCCTGTGTTCAGTGATGATGTTGTAAGAAGCCCTGTGTTCAGTGATGATGTTGTAAGAAGCCCTGTGTTCAGTGATGATGTTGTGAGAAGCCCTGTATTCAGTGATGTTGTTGTGAGAAGCCCTGTGTTCAGTGATTTTGTTGTAAAAAGTCCTGTGTTCAGTGATGATGTTGTAAAAAGTCCTGTGTTCAGTGGTGATGTTGTAAAAAGTCCTGTGTACAGTGATGTTGTTGTAAAAAGTCCTGTGTTCAGTGATAATGTTGTGAGAAGCCCTGTGTTTAGTTATGATGTTGTGAGAAGCCCTGTGTTTAGTTATGATGTTGTGAGAAGCCCTGTGTTCAGTGATGATGTTGTAAGAAGACCTGTGTTCAGTGATGATGTTGTGAGAAGCCCTGTGTTCAGTGATGATGTTGTAAGAAGCCCTGTGTTCAGTGAGGATGTTGTAAGAAGCCCTGTGTTCAGTGATGATGTTGTAAGAAGCCCAGTGTTCAGTGATGATGTTGTAAGAAGCCCTGTGTTCAGTGATGATGTTGTAAGAAGCCCTGTGTTCAGTGAGGATGTTGTAAGAAGCCCTGTTTTCAGTGATGATGTTGTAAGAAGCCCTGTGTTCAGTGATGATGTTGTAAGAAGCCCAGTGTTCAGTGATGATGTTGTAAGAAGCCCTGTGTTCAGTGATGATGTTGTGAGAAGCCCTGTGTTTAGTGATGATGTTGTGAGAAGTCCTGTGCTCAGTGATGATGTTGTAAGAAGCCCTGTGTTCAGTGATGATGTTGTAAGAAGCCCTGTGTTCAGTGATGATGTTGTAAGAAGCCCCGTGTTCAGTGATGATGTTGTAAGAAGCCCTGTGTTCAGTGATGTTGTAGTGAGAAGCCCTGTGTTCAGTGAGGATGTTGTAAGAAGCCCTGTGTTCAGTGATGATGTTGTAAGAAGCCCAGTGTTCAGTGATGATGTTGTAAGAAGCCCTGTGTTCAGTGATGATGTTGTAAGAAGCCCTGTGTTCAGTGAGGATGTTGTAAGAAGCCCTGTTTTCAGTGATGATGTTGTAAGAAGCCCTGTGTTCAGTGATGATGTTGTAAGAAGCCCAGTGTTCAGTGATGATGTTGTAAGAAGCCCTGTGTTCAGTGATGATGTTGTAAGAAGCCCTGTGTTTAGTGATGATGTTGTGAGAAGTCCTGTGCTCAGTGATGATGTTGTAAGAAGCCCTGTGTTCAGTGATGATGTTGTAAGAAGCCCTGTGTTCAGTGATGATGTTGTAAGAAGCCCCGTGTTCAGTGATGATGTTGTAAGAAGCCCTGTGTTCAGTGATGATGTAAGAAGCCCTGTGTTTAGTGATGTTGTGGTGAGACGTGAATTTGTATGTGGGTATGGCCTCTGATTTATGATTAATGTTTTTAAAAATTGTTGACATCTTGTAAGTCAAGTGGCCACTCATCTCTCCAGTGAGAGTCTGTAAGTCTTTCGAGAACTGCCTTATCTATCTAATGGGCTCTAATTCACCTAGGGGAATTCATATCCAACACAGTTTTATCTAGTATTTTTGAGTCACCACCCTTGCCCTTCCAAGATTTTTCTGGCATGTATTTTATTGTGGCGATACACTTGTGAGAGATTCAACTGGCCAGACCGATATATGATTTCTCTCTAAGATATGGCAGTTAAATGATTTGGTGTATTCTTATTAATATTTCTCGTACTCTGTATATGTGTAATGTGCTGGTGAAGGCTCTGCAGCTGCAGCGTTCACATGTTGTTTGTGTTTATGATCATTTGAAACTGACTGGCTCTACTTTTCATTTGCTTTGATATTGTTCCATGTAAATCTAGTGAAAATGAAAGTTCTCTGTGTAGTAGTTTCATACAGCATGAAAGTCACTGTGTAGCCATGTCATACAGCATGAGAGTCACTGTGTAGCTATGTCATACAGCATGAGAGTCACTATGTAGCCATGTCATACAGCGTGAGAGTCACTGTGTAGCTATGTCATACAGCATGAGAGTCACTGTGTAGCCATGTCATACAGCATGAAAGTCACTGTGTGGCCATGTCATACAGCATGAGAGTCACTGTGTAGCTATGTCATACAGCATGAGAATCACTGTGTAGCTATGTCATACAGCATGAGAGTCACTGTGTGGCCATGTCATACAGCATAAGAGTCACTATGTAGCCATGTCATACAGCATGAGAGTCACTGTGTAGCCATGTCATACAGCATGAGAGTCACTGTGTGGCCATGTCATACAGCATGAGAATCACTGTGTAGCTATGTCATACAGCATGAGAATCACTGTGTAGCCATGTCATACAGCATGAGAGTCACTGTGTAGCCATGTCATACAGCATGAGAGTCACTGTGTGGCTATGTCATACAGCATGAGAGTCACTATGTAGCCATGTCATACAGCATGAGAGTCACTGTGTAGCTATGTCATACAGCATGAAAGTCACTGTGTAGCCATGTTATACAGCATGAAAGTCACTGTGTAGCCATGTCATATAGCATGAGAGTCACTGTGTAGCCATGTCATACAGCATGAAAGTCACGGTGTAGCCGTGTCATACAGCATAAAAGTCATTGTGTAGCCATGTCATACAGCATGAGAGTCATTATGTAGCCATGTCATACAGCATGAGAGTCATTATGTAGCCATGTCATACAGCATGAAAGTCACTGTGTAGCCATGTCATACAGCATGAAAGTCACGGTGTAGCCGTGTCATACAGCATAAAAGTCACTGTGTAGCCGTGTCATACAGCATGAAAGTCACTGTGTAGCCATGTCATACAGCATGAAAATCACTGTGTAGCCGTGTCATACAGCATGAAAGTCACTGTGTAGCCGTGTCATACAGCATGAAAGTCACTGTGTAGCCGTGTCATACAGCATGAAAGTCACTGTGTAGCCGTGTCATACAGCATGAAAGTCACTGTGTAACCGTGTCATACAGCATGAAAGTCACTGTGTAGCCATGTCATACAGCATGAAAGTCACTGTGTAGCCATGTCATACAGCATGAAAGTCACTGTGTTGCCATGTCATACAGCATGAGAGTGACTGTGTAGCTATGTCATACAGCATGCGAGTCACTGTGTAGCCATGTCATACAGCATGAAAGTCACTGTGTAGCCGTGTCATACAGCATGAAAGTCACTGTGTAACCGTGTCATACAGCATGAAAGTCACTGTGTAGCCATGTCATACAGCATGAAAGTCACTGTGTTGCCATGTCATACAGCATGAGAGTGACTGTGTAGCCATGCCATACAGCATGAGAGTCACTGTGTGGCTGTCATACAGCATGAAAGTCACTGTGTAGCCATGTCATACAGCATGAGAGTCACTGTGTAGGCATGTCATACAGCATGAAAGTCACTGTGTAGCCATGTCATACAGCATGAGAGTCACTGTGTGGCAATGTCATACAGCATGAGAGTCACTGTGTAGCCATGTCATACAGCATGAGAGTCACTGTGTGGCTGTCATACAGCATGAGAGTCACTGTGTAGCCATGTCATACAGCATGAGAATCACTGTGTAGGCATGTCATACAGCATGAAGTCACTATGTAGCCATGTCATACAGCATGAGAACCCCTGTTATAAACATAGGTGAGGGATGTCAGTGGCTTGAAGCTGTCTAGGTTTGGTAGCAGCTGTTGTCTGGATAGATGAAATATGGTTAGCTTCATCTGTGGGCTCAAGGACAGTTGTGCAGTCTGGTTGCAGCAGGAACATGTATCTATTGTGATGACTTTTCTCATGGACGTTCAATATGTGAACTTTAGTGTGATCACATTTGTGTTGTTATCTTTCCTTGTGAATGTTCATTTTTTGAAGTCTGTGTTTCACATTTTGATTGTGTCTTTTACTAAGGATGTCCAATCAGTGAACTATAGTGTGAACATACTTCTGTTGTGACTTGGATCGTGATTGCTCTTTTAGTGTTTCGGTGTTATCTTATTTCTCTTATTACAAAAAATGAGGACAGTTAATTTTATGAAGGTCGTAGGATCACATTTCTGTTGTTCTTTTCATCTTCCTTATGTTCACCATCTGTGTAAACCCCAGTGGAAAGTTCTGGATGTTCATCCACCTCTGGACTTTAGTCTTGTTCCAGAACTGGAGTGTTGCGTGCACATCCATTTCACAAATCTGGCTTATTTGAATGCAGACTCTTAGTTCCCTGCCCCTCAGGCAGATGTACTATGACTTTGAAGGATGCCCTCAATTATTCGACTCCTACGACATGCCTTTTGGCGAGGCAGTGGGTCTAATCTTGTTTTTCCCCACAGCGGGGTACCGCAACCTACACAAGGATTTCTGCCATGTCTGTGGTGACCTCTTCTTAAAAAGTGGGGTTTAAAAATCCATCGACTCTATTGTGCACCTGCACAGAGTTCAATTGGCCATGATACAAATATATTAACTAAAAAAGCATTTGGAGATTCCCTTATGACCCTAGTGGTATTTTTGAATGCCAAAATGATCTCAAATTTTCCCATAAGCCTCAGTGATGGAGGTAATGGGTCACAGCATGAGTCACCTGATGCATATTGGTTTTTTTTAAAAGTCCTGGGGACTGTATTCTTTGTAATTCTTCACTCTATTCATGTTTATTTGATACCCCTTGTAAATATCTTTATAAATTTTGAATATTTTTTGTTGTTAAGATAATTAGAGGCTTTTATTTCAGGACCTTTGTTACCATAGCATGTATTTAATTTGCTTGTTTTCAGAGCTCAGCTCTGAACTATTTTGCCCTCAGAAGCTGCAAACTAGGCACTCCGGTTAGGTTCAGTTCTCCTAAATGTTTAGAAACTGACATATCTCTAGTGACCTTTTACCACAAAGAAATGTCATTTATTGTGATTGGTTCTGTTCTTCTTCTTCTTTATTCACTGGCTGTAAGCTCCAGTGGAAAGTCCCGCATGTACATCCGTTTTACTTACTTTTTTTGGGTGTGCAGTTGGTTGTTCCTTGCCACTCTGGCACATGCACTCCGACTTCAAAGGAAGCTCTTTATGTGTTGACTCTTACGACATGCTTTTTTTGTTGTTGTTGTTGTACGCAGTGAGTCTGTTCTTCTCTTCCCCACAACAGGACCCCCAAAAACTGCACAGAGAGGTTCTCTTCACACCTGTTAGTGAGCCCTGGTATGAATATATTTATTCAAAAAATAACATGTAGGGGAGGGGAAGGGGTATCTTATAAACAAAATGTTTTTTTTTTGAAAGCCGAATTGATTTCAAATTTTCCTGTTATCCTCAGTGTTAGAGGTCACAGCTTGAATCATGCAGTACATGTTATTTTGCCATTGAAAATTTCTGAACATGCAAAGTTTAATTTTTTTTTTAATTTCTGGTTATTAACTGGCCATTATAAGCATTACTTTCTAAGGTTATTTTGGTCTGACTTCTGGTGCCTTCCGTAAACAGATGTATGTATAATTATTTCAACATAAATAAAACATGGCTTGACTTTGAAATTGAAAACTATTGGGTTTGCTCAGCGCTGGATGGCTGATAGCATCGAAGTGGCCTAATTTGTACAGTTTATTGTTAGTGTTGCTGTGGCTGCAGTAGTGAATTTCCTATTTTACTGTACGCCTGTAATGAACTCTGATGCAGTGGTATGGCAGCGACAGGGAGAAATTCATACAGCGAGGAAGACCACAAGTTTTCGGTATTGTTGTCTCCTTACAGGTACTCTTGATATGTCATTTGTGTTTCTTCTTCTCCTCATCCTGTTGTTCCTCCTCCTCCTCCTCCTTCTTCTACTACTACTTCTCCATCTTCTTCTACTGCTCCTCCTCCTCCTTTTCCTTCTTCTTCCTCTTCTTCTCCTACTATTCCTCCTCCATTTGCATCTTCTTCTTATTCTTTATCCTCTTCTCCTCCTGCTTCTCCTTCTTCTTCTTTCTCCTCCTCCTTTTTTGTTCTTTTGTCTGAAAACTTATCAGTATGCCAGCAGCCTTGATGAAAGTTATAAAGTCCAAATCTCCAAGTGTGTAATACATCTGTGTCTTGACTGAGATGTGCAGCAGGCTTTGTTCCAGACCTATTGACGTTACTGTTCCTTTGTAGTAGACAAAGCAGGCCAAGAGAGAGAGAGAGAGAGAGATGGGCACCACATGTTCTCTATAAAACTGCCCAGGATTTGTGCAGTCTTGCTGGTGACAGTCACCATCCATGGGCTGTGTTTCCCATACCCTTTAGCCCAGTGTAACACTATCGCCTGAGAAGATAGAAAAGTGCCAGTCTATTCCAATTAGAACGAGCGATTGCATCATTATTGAGAGGTTGCAGAATGGATATTGCATCCATTGTTACATGTTTACTTAAAAATCACAATCTTTATCTGGTTGCCCTAGGTTGCTGGACAAGCTGCTGGTTGTGTGTCCCAATGTTGACTATTGTGAGGAAGTCCTGACCAGATGTGAGCTAGAGGCACATTTACTGCACAGGTAAGGTGTTTGTTCATGGTTAGTTGGTTGGTTTGTCTGATTGGTTGTGATTTGTTGGTTGTCTGGTTGTGATTGGTTGGTTGTCTGATTGGTTGGTTGTCTGATTGGTTGGTTGTCTGATTGGTTGGTTGTGATTGGTTGGTTGTCTGATTGGTTGATTGGTTGGTTGTCTGATTGGTTGGTTGTGATTGGTTGGTTGGTTGGTTGGTGGGTTGTGATTGGTTGGTTGTCTGGTTGGTTGTCTGATTGGCTGTCTGGTTGTTTGGTTGTCTGATTGGCTGGTTGGTTGTCTGATTGGCTGGCTGGTTGTCTGATTTGTTGTGATTGGTTGATTGGCTGGTTGGTTGTATAATTGGCTGGTTGGTTGGCTGAATGACTGGTTGGTTGTGATTGGTTTGGTTGATCGTCTGGTTGGTTGGTTGTCTGGTTGATTAGTTGTCTGGTTGGTTTGCTGTCTAATTGGTTGGTTGTCTGATTGATTGGTTGTTATCTGGTTGGATGATGTTTGGTTTAGGTTTAGACGACGGATCAACATCATGGCACAAGGGTAGTAACCCCTAAGTGCTCCGTTCTACTTCTGACTCACTCTTTAGTTAGAAGAATCTCATCTCAGTGCATGAACTCTGTACCACCAGCGAGGATCCTGAAATAATTTGGGTAGATTTTTAACTTCAAATTTTGTTTTTGATTTCCAACTGCCAAGTGATTTTTTTACATGCGCAACAATACACACGGGCATCCGATCTTACTACCAAGAAAGCAGGGGCAATTACTTGAAGTCCACGTGAAAAAAATCCCTGGGACCTCCAGCACTCAGGGCGGACACCATGCCTCGTGACCACACAGCCCCATGATGCTGTGTCTCAGGGATGACTTGTGAGGAGGTCATGACCAGGTGTGATGTGTTGGCACATTTACTACACAGGTAATGTGTTATTTAAAAAAAACCAAAAAGACATTAAACAATATATTGAAAAGCACATGAATCGAGAAAACAAGGACATCAAAGAAGAATATGATGAACATTGATGAAATACACCAGCAGTACTTTACTAAACACATGATTACCAAAATCCCGGATCAGGTCACTGTTCTTCTCGTGACAGATCTATGTGGCCAAATCTTCCAAGTATTATCTTTTTGACCCCCTCTTTCCCCGTCCTGTTTCAATCAATCTTCCCATTTTCACGGACTCTCAGGTGTGTTCCTTCTCCTAACATTTCCAGAATTATCGACTGTGCAGCTAGCTAATATCTTTTAATGTTAGTTGGCTTTTTGTATGTCAGAACAAAGTTTGTTCTCTTAATATGTTTCTTCATGCAGAATGGGAGCTGTATTCATTTGTTGTTGTTGCTTGAGGTTTATAATTCCATCACTTGTGTAATCTTATTGATTTGATGCTAACAATCATGACATTAACTTGGAGGGTAATTTATTGATTTTGTCTTAACGGCCCAGACACTAAATGGCAAGTCTGGTACACTTTTCTCTCTGTCTGTGTCTGTTTGTCTGTCATCTTCTCTCTTTTCTGTCTGTGCTTGCTTTGTACATTTCTCTCTCTAGCTCATCCTGTTTCTATTTACTCTGTTTTACCCCCAATATGTCTCTCGGTTTGTCTCTTTCACTGTCTTGTTTATATCTCTCTCTCTTTGTCTGTCTCTTTCACTGGCCTTTCCCTCTTTATCTCTGTCTGTCCCTTTCGGTCTCTTTCACTCTCCCTTACCTTTCTGTTCCTCTGTCTTCTTACTCTGTTCCCCTCTTCTCTCTCTCCTCCCCTCTGCCTGTCTCTCCTCTCTCACCCTCTTCTCTCTCTCATCTCCTCTTTTATCCCCTTTTTCCCCTTCTGCTTTCTCCCTTCTCTCTCCTTGCTCCCCCTCTCTCCCACTGTCTCCCTCTCTGTATAAAACGATGTATATCAAATGCTGAATTATCTTGAGAAAGAAGAAAGAAGACAAGAGAGATGTGACAGTAGATTCCTGCAAGCCTCCTCCTCCTCCCATCCCTATCTGTGCTATCTCTCTTGTTGTCTGCTGTCCAGCCGCACATAAGGGATGCCTCTGACCCTAACGCACACCGGTCATTGAGTGTAGTCAAAGCTTGCATGACAAGGCCAGATGTGTTGCCTTGGTTGTATTGAATCCGTGCTTGTTTAAACATGTCTTGATAGTGCTGATGTTACTGTCCTTAGAAGTTCTAATATATGCCAGTGAAAGTTGGAGAGATGTCTTGTCGACCACTAGTATCAGCAGTTATAAGACATAGAAGATGGCACTACATTGGACACATCCTCAGAAGAGACAAACAGAGCATCGCTAAACAGGCACTGAAATGAAAAATAGAGGAATTAAAGAAGCAAACATGACCCTGAGAAACCCTAATGTGAATGTTGATAAAAGAGGCCAAAGGTGCTGGACTGGATTTCCATCCCTATCAGATTGATTGTATCCCCATGTGGGTTCCGGGGCCCTATTATAGGGAAAACAAGAATAGACTCACTGCATACCCAAAAGCATGTTCGTAAAAGTCAGCTAATTGGGAGCTTCCTTTGAAGGCGGAGCGCATCTGCCTGAGAGGCAAGGAACTAGCAGTCTGCATACAAATGAGTCAGATCTGTAAAACAGATGCACATGCAACAATCAGGTTCTGGAACAGGACTGCACTCCAGAAGTGGATGAACAACCAGAACTTTCCGCCAGAGTTTACAGCTGGTGAACGCGAAGAAGAAGAAGCAGAGTGATTGCACAGGAGAGAATGGATTAGAGGAAAAAAACTGAGTCCTTTGTGACATATACTGAGTGGTCGGATGAATGATAATGCTGCTGTGTGGTGTTGAGATTAATGAATGTAACAGTTTCTTGACCCTCGAGGAACTAGGCTTCAGTTTCCACAGCTGACAGTTTGTTTATTTAAAACACACAAAAACTCTTTTTGGACTGTGATATGAGAGTCACACTGTGGAAGAGGTTGGGACCTTATCAAGTAATATTCCGAAAGACAACAGTAGGATGCTGCAGCCATCCTTCATTGTGGAGACGGCACACATTTTTGTGAGGTTTTGGGGGGGGGAGCTATTGGCTCTCAATGTCATGTATTCACACCCTCATTTAGACACATTTTTTTATCTCCTAAATTGATCTTCTTCTTCCTGTTCTTCTTCCTCTTCTTCTTTGATCCTACTGCCTATGCCATAAAGCGTCACATACAGTATTTCATCGTAGTTTCCTGTCTTTGTTTTAAAAGTTATGGTCTCCCGAGTCAAGCCGGCTTGAAATAAGAACCAGAAAATGGTATGGGACGTAAATGCAGCCAATGTGATATTGACTCAGTATCCAGCATGGATTCATTTGTACAGATATGCAGCTTACACCATATACCCTGTACACGTGTAAAGGGGGAGGGGGGGTCTCCGTGGCGAAGTGGTCAAGCTGTTTGCCTCACGCTCTGAAGGTCGTGGGTTCATTTCATGGCTGTTTCATTCAGTTTACAAGTGCAGTTTTTACGGAGATCCCTGGGGATTGTCACTAGAGCTACGGAGTTTGTGCTCTGAGCGATGCTTTTGGCAGGTGGCTAGCCATTCTGCTGAGAGAGACAGAGCTGAATATTTTTAGATAACACAGTGTTTGATATTAAGGCCATTAGTTATCTTTTAGTGATTTCTCTTTCTCTCTGGATGTAGATGTCGTGGGGCCGTAACCCGATGCATCAAATCCAGTCTAGGATGTTCCTTCCAGGGTCCTCGGAGTGCCTTGCAGTCCCATCTGTGGGAGTGTCCGTACAGAGACCAGAATGCTGGTATGTGCCCTTTGACTTCATCTTTGTGTACAGTCATGTTATGTCAGGTTATACTTAGTCCAGATATTGGAATGAAGTGTTGTGCTATTATACATGTCATTAGGGTCACATTGTTTTCCTCCATTCCATTCTGTCCTATGCTATTCTTTTAATATTGTTGACGGAATTCAGTCCAGCACCTTTGAGTTCGGGAGTCGCCGTTGCAGAGCGGCTAGAGGCTCGCCGCCGATTGGAAGGTCGTGGGTTTGCTTCCTGGCGGAGCCAGACTTAAAAAAAAATGACCTTGGCTCCCAGGCCGACCCAGCCTTAAGTACCAGGTGCAGTCCCAGGAAGTAAAGGCGGCTGCCGTGATAGTGACACGTCACATATCTTGTGCCGATTATAAAATATAGGTCTAGCCCTATATGCCCTATACACCTAAAGCTGTGGAAAAGGATCCTTTACATACCTTTGAGTTCTGTCATCAGTGTTCATCTTATGGTCTCTCTTGGATGCCCTCGTTTCTCTAATATATTTGAAGAATATCATTTGCAAAAGTGTGAGCCTCTAATTGTGTGTTCCTCACCCTGTTAATGCTGGTTATTTCATGCACAGCATTTGTCTTCTTCTTCTTCTTCTGCCTTTCTATCCCCCAATGGAGCATAGGCCCTCAACCAACTCACGCCAAGTCGTTCTATCCTTCGCCATTGCATGGAGCTCTCCCCATGTCCTCCCAATCTTTCTAACCTCGTTCTCCAGCTCTCTTCTCCATGTGTTTTTTGGCCTTCCTTTATTCCTATGCCCCTGTGGGTTCCAATGCAAAGACATTCTAGTAATGCTGTTCTCCTGTTTTCTCAGTGTGTGCCCTATCCAACGCCAGCGTCTTTTCCTCACTTCCTGATCCACTGGAGCCTGTTTAGTTCTCTCCCAAAGTTCTACATTAGTTATTCTATCATACCATTTTATTCCCTCTATTCTGCGCAGGCACCAGTTAATGAATGTCTGTAATTTATTTATTGTCTTTGCCCAGTCATTATTTACTGCTCCTGGTGTGGTCTCCAGGGCCACATGAAGAAACAAAACAAAAAGACCCACTGCCTCCTCAACAAGCAAGCATGTCATAAGAGTCGACTGACTGGGAGCTTACTTCAAAGTTTGAGTCATCTGCCAGAGCGGCAAGGAACAACCAGCTACACACAAATAAGTCAGTAAAACGGATGCACATGCAAAACTCACCCTCTGGCACAATGCCAAAGTCCAAATGGACGAACAACCAGGAATTTCCACCGGAGCTTACAGCCGGTGAACAAAGAAAAAGATTATTTACTGTAAATAAAATAAAAATCCTGATTCCCCGCAGTTGCATCATCATCATCATGAGCAGTCGGTGTAATAATATAAATAACTGTATGTTTGCCTGTATCTGTCTGTTATTCTGACTGCAGAAAGAGAACATTCTTTTCTGACTGTGCGAATGCTCATGTCTGTCTGTTTAATTCCATCAGGGAAAAATCCTGTGATGGAAGGAGAGGTGTCCACAATTGAGATTCAGAGACGAGAGGGAGAAAGTTTGGGGATTAGTGTTGTGGGAGGCTGTGATACCCCCTTGGTAAGTGTGATGTTTGTTTGTGTTTGTATGTAGCTGTGGTGTCATAGTGGACAGTGTCTTGATTTGCTAGGACAGTGTCTTGGTTTGCTAGGACACTCTTGGTTTGCTAGGACAGTGTCTTGGTTTGCTAGGACAGTGTCTTGGTGTGCTAGGACAGTGTCTTGGTTTGCTAGGGCAGTGTTCAAGGGGACAGTGTCTTGATTTGCTAGGACAGTGTCTTGGTGTGCTAGGACAGTGTCTTGGTTTGCTAGGACAGTGTCTTGGTTTGCCAGGACAGTGTCTTGGTTTGCTAGGGCAGTGTCTTGGTTTCTAGGACCGTGTCATAGTGGACAGTGTCTTGGTTTGCTAGGACAGCATTCCTATTGGACACTGCCTTGGTTTGTTAGGACAGTGTTCATATGGAACACTGCCTTAGTTTGCTAGCACAGTGTTCAAATGAATCACTGCCTTGGTTTGTTAGGACAGTGTTCCTAGATAATGTTTTGTTAGTTTGTCAGGAAAATGTTTCTAGAGAATACTGCATTAGTTTTGCTAGGACACTGTTCAGAGCAAGTGTTGCAGTAATTTGCTAGGACATTTTTGTAGAGAATGTTGCATTAGTTTGTTAAAACAGTGTTGGTAGAGAATGTTGCATTAGTTTGCAAGGTAAGTGTTGGTAGAGAATGTTGCATTAGTTTGCAAGGTAAGTGTTGGTAAAGAATGTTGCATTAGTTTGCAAGGATGGTGTTTGTAGAGAATGTTGCATTAGTTCGCAAGAACAGTGTTGGTAGAGAACGTATTTGCAACAACAGTTTTGGTAGAGCATGTTCCATTAGTTTGCCAGAACAGTGTTGTCAAAGAGTGTTGCATTAGTTTGCAAGAACAGTGTTGGTAGAGAATGTTGCATTAGTTTGCAAGGACAGTGTTTGTAAAGAATGATGTACTAGTTTGCAAGAACAGTGTTGGCAGAGAATGTTGCATTAGTTCACAAGAACAGTGTTGGTAGAGAATGTATTTGCAACAATAGTTTTGGTAAAGAATGTTCCATTAGTTTGCCAGAACATTGTTGTCAAAGAGTGTTGCATTAGTTTGCAAAAACAGTGTTGTTGGTAGATAATGTTGCATTAGTTTGCAAGGACAGTGTTTGTAAAGAATGTTGTACTAGTTTGCAAGAACAGTGTTGGCAGAGAATGTTGCATTAGTTCGCAAGAACAGTGTTGGCAGAGAATGTATTTGCAACAACAGTTTTGGTAGAGAATGTTCCATTAGTTTGCCAGAACAGTGTTGTCAAAGAGTGTTGCATTAGTTTGCAAAAACAGTGTTGTTGGTAGAGAATGTTGCATTAGTTTGCAAGGACAGTGTTGGCAGAGAATGTTGCATTAGTGTGCTAGGACAGTGTTGGTAACGAATGTTGTGTTAGTTTGCTGGGACAGTGTTCATAGAGACTGCCGTCTAATATGTATGCCTCATCTTACTGTTCTCAGCCGAGCAGGCACGAATGTTTAGCAAACCTTTATCTAATTTATAATTTTTTTGTTACAGTATTTTATATTCAGATTCCTTTTTATCTCTATTATTTTGCATGAGCTCCTCCTGTCCATTTTTCTCCTTGTACATGTTTCCAGTTGAATGTTGATCTTTTATAATGATTCCCCTAGGTGTGCACTGTCATACAGGAAGTGTTTCCAGAGGGAGCAGTGTCCCATGATAATCGCCTGATTGCAGGAGACCAGATTCTTGAGGTAAAGTCTCCGTTTATCTGAAAGTGTTTATAGAATTCACCTCTACACAGGGGGTGGCCAGAAGTTGGGGGAAACATTTGCCAAAAGTGACTGCAGAACAGTCAGTCAATATTTCGGCAGACATTTTTTGTTATTTGGCGCACTGTATCAGTACTCAGGGGCAGACATTTTTGGTTATTTGTTATGAGTTGGGACAGACATTTTTTGTTATTTGTGGTATTGCATCAGTAGTTGGGGCAGACATTTCTTGTTATTTGTGGTACTGCATCAGTAGTTAGGGCAGACATTTCTTGTTATTTGTGATACTGCATCATTAGTCTTGTTATTTGTGGTATTGCATCATTAGTTGGGGCAGACATTATTAAGTTGTGAAAGGATGTCAGCATTTGTGAAAGAACATCAGTATTTGTGAAAAAACATCAGTATTTGTGAAAGAAGGTTAGTGTTTGTGAAAGAACGTCAGTATATGTGAAAGAACATCAGTATTTGTGAAAGAACATCAGTATTTGTGAAAGAACATCAGTATTTGTTAAAGAACATCAGTATTTGCGAAAGAACACCTGTATTTGGGAAAGAACATCAATATTTGCTGGTGTGGCTCTGTGGCTTTAAGGTTAGCTAATGCGTTTAATAGGTCTATGATCTTTGAGTACTAGGGTTCGTTTTCATGGTGGATGTTTTATTTATTAATTAAAAAGAAAAAATTTCTTTTAAGGTTTTTGGTATGAGAGTTGCACCATAGAAGTATTAGAGCCTGACAACATAACATTTACAAAGCAAGCAATAGGTACACTAGCTAACTTTCATTGTCAAGTAGGCACATCATTTTCTATTTCAAATTCGACTCAGACATTTTTCAGTTCTAATCATTACAATAATTCTCCGGGAAGTTAGCCTGGTCAACAAATGCTCGATGAAGTCAAATGTGTCAGTCGAAAGGCGCAGCTATCACAGCTTTGCTGTAAACAGGCACAACACAGTTACAGCACTCAGATGAAGAAAAAGAGGAAAGTGACATTAATTCTTAAAATTTATTGAAATCAAATCTAAATGTATCTTCTTGCAAATGTTGTTTTCAATAAATTCTCTTGCAGGTAAATGGTGAAGATTTGACCCAGGCTACTCACCAACAGGCAGTGGCCATACTTGCTCAGTTTTTTCCTGTGTGTCGTCTCACTGTGTACAGAGAAAGGGCAGAAGAAACCAGACCAATAGAGAAAGAAGGTATGAAGTCTGTTGTGTGTCAAATCTGAATTTAATTGAGAATGGTGACATTTGGAGAATCCAGTGTAGAAGGGTTAACGTACATGAGTTAACACTCATACCTGAAACTTTGTATGTAAAGGCCAGTACACAGGGGTGGCACAAGAATCACCACGAGTCCAGTTTAAGATCAGGCCTAACAAGCGAGCGACCCATGTGTCTCCATGGCGAAATCTAGGTCATATGGGATAATCTCAGACAAGTCTCAAGGAGATTCGATTTGTATGGGAAGCCATCCTACCGTACGGGCATGTTGTGTCCCTCGCTTGTGTTGTGGCTCACACCTGTATGTCATGGAGACTTGTTGTCAGAGGTCAGTTCGGCTATGGGAAGGACAACTCCGAGTGAATCATCACGTATGAACGAGTTGACCTTCAGTACAACTCAGTATGAGAGCGGACAGCTTGACCACGGAATAAACTGGGTCCAGTTAACGGACCAAGCCTAGTTCACACAGGTGATATGGATTACTGCGTGTTAAACCGTGAACTTGGGCCGGAAACAAAAAGCTTTGTCCCAACTGGTTGGAGGGGAGTCGTGTGCTGAGACAGGAGACAACAAGTCGGAACTGTAAAATTAGGTTTAGCGACGGTTAGTTGAAATAGGATATTTGTATTTAGTATCTATGGTAGGCTGTATTTCTATGTAATGTTTCGACTAGATAGTATAGAGTTAAGGTTCTTTGTGTAGTAGACATTCCATGCAGTATTTGTTTTGAGCAGTTAATCAAGGTGTGACGCACATTGTAATGGCGGTAACACTGCCCGGTCACGCTTAGGCCATACACCTTACGTGTATTGCTGAGTCCAGTGTGGCAATAGACGGCGGCTTAATTGGCACTGAGAAACTGTCAGCTAAGAGTCATGTTCCTGATAGATCCATGGGAACTGGCCTGGGTTAACCAGTGATTGTAAAGCTGTCATCGCCAGGGGGTTTCAGATGGGAACTGCTTGGCTCAGTTGAAGTGTTTAACGTCGTGCTGTTCATTGTACATTAAAGATTGTGTTTGTACTCAGCAGGAGTGTTGTCTTAGGTGTGTCTGGGTAGTTAAGTCTGTCAGCTGGCCTACCTAGTGAAGTATATAAAATAAATAGAGCAAATTAGGTCCCTAACACTTGTGCAATTTGCAGTCCCAAGCCAGTAAATCATGTTTGTGCCGTTACAGTGCTGTTTATCATTGCACAGCAAAACTGAGAATGAATAATTCAGTGTCCGTTTCTAGTGCTAGAGCGATTGTAATTGGCCAGCCGGCTCGTTTGCAGGCACTTGAAGCAGTGTGTCAGCTCATGGGTCTTTAGACTACAGTGTTATTTGTCTGTGTCCCAGAGCGCTGTTTGTTATTAATTGTAAGTATGTATGAGCTAGTGTCTTCGATGTAAGCTCTTATGTGCCATTGCATTATGGTGATGGCATTGTGTAATTTTTGCATCCTTATTTATGATAGCGGGTAGGCACAAATGTTTTGTCAAAAAATATGTATTGTGACAGTTTGCTGTGTGATGTTTTACTCCTGGGCTGAGTGTGCTGTAGCCTCGTTTTTGTGAACTTTGATTACTCGACTTAAGTAAACTATCAGGGTAGGCTTTACGGCTGAATATCTACGTGGTGGCCTGAGATGCTGTATCATTTACTCCAGCCTGATGTCTGCCCCCCCAGCAGCTTCCCAACAGTCTTAGTCGAGGTTTCAACATCACCGCAACCAGGTTTCCCCTTACTTGCTCCGTTCCTGTGCCAGTGCAAATTAAATGTCCCAAATTTGAAAAACTGGCAACCAAACAACCAGTTCTGGAACAATCCAGAAATACAGCTTCCCAACAAGGTCATAGTAATGTTAGTTGACTGATTGACTTGACTTTCTACCCCACCAGGACATCACCCAAGCGATAAACACCCGATGACACAATGTTCCACCATGTGGATGAGGATCACCGTGGAGAGGTCCCAGAAACCGCGTTCAGCCATTTGGCCATATTTATGGCCTGGCTATATTGCGGCCCCTGGAAAAAGCCAGAGTGGGGCTTCAAATAATGAAAAAATTTTGTCCTAAAAAGAACGAAAATAAAAATACATGTATTATGTAAAATGTCAGTTTCAGGTGTGCCAGTCAAATAGAAGTGGGTATGGTGAGCATGGAGTCGTTGAGATGGCTGCTACGTCTGAGGATGGCGCGTGTTCCAGGAGACGACTGTTCAGCAAAGTTTACTCCAGTCCAAAATATTGAAAATGGGGATTATCACGGATCAGAGGCTTGAGTTGCCCCCATAGAAAGATCATTAATCTGATACAACTGGCAGTGATCCGCAGATTTTGAATAGCGCTATGCTAGGATGTCAGTACAGATAACAAGTAACAAACAATATTAGCATGATCTGTTTATCGAAAAGTTTTATATGCTACAGTGGGAGCTAAATTTCAGAAATTCCCACAACTGTATAAACATTGCTGTTGTCTAATGTGTTCTGCTGGGGGCTAAAGGGTAACAATTTTGGAAACTATAAATAATACTGCTTTTTCATGTGCTTTAGTGGAGCCTATTGAGGAGAAGACAACAGTTCCCACAACTGTATAAATAATGCTGTTTTTCTCCTATGCTGCACTGGGGACTGGTGAGCAGGAAAAAAAAAACAGTTCCCACAACTGTATAAATAATGCTGTTTTTTCCTATGCTGCCCTGGGGACTGGTGAGCAGAAAAAAACAGTTCCCACAACTGTATAAATAATGCTGTTTTCTCCTATGCTCCAGTGAGAGGTAGCAAGCAGAAGCGAGTTCCCACAACCACTCAAATAATACTGTTTTCTCGTCTTCTGCCGACAGAAATCCTGAAAATTACATTGTGCAAGCATAAAGGAAAACAACTCGGTATCAAACTTGTGGGCAAAAGGTAAGAGACTTGTTTGGATATCTTGAGAGTGGGGAACCACCTTGGCGTAGTAGCAAGGAGCTCTTGTGTGGACTCAAAGATTGTGAGTTCACATTTGCATTCAGTCGTATAATTGGTTAAAGAATGACCATGGTTTTCCAGGTTGACCCAACATAAAGGCGGTTGGCATAATGCCATCACCCACCGAGTGCAGATTGTTCTATAAAACAAAAAACATTAATTGTAGTACTATTTACTGAATACATCTGATGGCATGGAAAGTTGTGCTTTACTCACATCACTCATGTAGTGCTTGAGAATTTTTCCTTGTAATGTAATATTTTGGACAAGTTCAGCATAATATGCATAACCTCCCTGGATTCTGGGCCATGTCAGGAAAGGTGGGCAAGAGGGGTGATGATGAACAGACTCATTGTCCCCTAATTATCATGTCAGAAAGGCCTGCTTAGGGGTGTGTTTCAAAGTCAGAGTGCACCTACTTAGGGGTGTGTTTCAAAGTCAGAGTGCATCTACTTAGGGGTGTGTTTCAAAGTCAGAGTGCACCTACTTAGGGGTGTGTTTCAGTGTCAGAGTGCACCTACTTAGGGGTGTGTTTCAGTGTCAGAGTGCACCTTCTTAGGGGTGTGTTTTAAAGTCAGAGTGCACCTACTTAGGGGTGTGTTTCAGTGTCAGTGCACCTACTTTGGGGTGTGTTTCAGTGTCAGAGTGCACCTACTTAGGGGTGTGTTTCAAAGTTTGAGTGCACCTACTTAGGGGTGTGTTTCAGTGTCAGAGTGCACCTACTTAGGGGTGTGTTTCAGTGTCAAAGTGCACCTACTTAGGGGTGTGTTTTAAAGTCAGAGTGCACCTACTTAGGGGTGTGTTTCAGTGTCAGTGCACCTACTTAGGGGTGTGTTTCAGTGTCAGAGTGCACCTACTTAGGGGTGTGTTTCAGTGTCAGTGCACCTACTTAGGGGTG
The DNA here is from genome assembly GCA_905116865.2 of Candidula unifasciata. Taxonomy (NCBI): domain Eukaryota; kingdom Metazoa; phylum Mollusca; class Gastropoda; order Stylommatophora; family Geomitridae; genus Candidula; species Candidula unifasciata. The sequence goes on along the minus strand of CAJHNH020000073.1, from coordinate 230,804 downwards.
TGTTTCAGTGTCAGAGTGCACCTACTTAGGGGTGTGTTTTAAAGTCAGAGTGCACCTACTCAGGGGTGTGTTTCAGTCTCAGAGTGCACCTACTTAGGGGTGTGTTTCAAAGTCAGAGTGCACCTACTTAGGGGTGTGTTTCAGTCTCAGAGTGCACCTACTTAGGGGTGTGTTTCAGTCTCAGAGCGCACCTACTTAGGGGTGTGTTTCAGTCTCAGAGTGCACCTACTTAGGGGTGTGTTTCAGTGTCAAAGTGCACCTACTTAGGGGTGTGTTTCAGTCTCAGAGTGCACCTACTTAGGGGTGTGTTTCAGTCTCAGAGTGCACCTACTCAGGGGTGTGTTTCAGTCTCAGAGTGCACCTACTTAGGGGTGTGTTTCAAAGTCAGAGTGCACCTACTTAGGTTTTGTGTTTCAGTCTCAGAGTGCACCTACTTAGGGGTGTGTTTCAGTCTCAGAGTGCACCTACTCAGGGGTGTGTTTCAGTCTCAGAGTGCACCTACTCAGGGGTGTGTTTCAGTCTCAGAGTGCACCTACTTAGGGGTGTGTTTCAGTGTCAGAGTGCACCTGCTGAGAGGTGAGGAACCATTAGTCTGTGTACAAGTAATCCAGATCTGTGTAATGGGTGTGCATGCCACGGTCAGGTTCTGGAACAAGACCAGAGTCCAGAAATGGCTGAACACCCTGAACGAACCACCTCCGAACCAGGACTATAGCCCAGGACTACCATAGGGATCTGCAATTTCACCTGTACTGTTCAGGGTTTTTACGAGCAAGGCTTCGAACCTGGAAACACCTGAAGTTGGCGGAATATTGACATTTGCAGATGATGTTCTTGTATATAGGAAGGGGAGAGATCGGGATCAAATAGCTCAGGAGTTACAGGTGACAGTAGATAAGGTGATCGACTGGTGTACAGAGATGAGTGCTGTAATCAACCCAGAAAAGGCAACCATCCTGGGGTGTTCTTTGGACAACAGGATTGTTAGCGCTGATGTTCCAAACCTAAAAAATTCAACATCACAACATCTAGCATGAGAATGGAGGCGGAGGCTGTAACTGCAGCTCTCTGGTGGCTAGAGAACACGATGCATACACATTTCGTAGTTGTAACAGACTCTGAGAGCATGCTGAAAAAGGTGAAGACAGGGATGATTTGAGCAGAGTGGCAAGCTTAACTGGTAAGGTCACTGGTTGTGAGCATACTTTGGATCTTTTGTCCGGGCACTGCCGGCGTGGTGGGGAATGAACAGGCTGTCATATTGGCTGAATCTGTACCACTGGGTGGTGCATTGATGCATGACAAGGCAGATGTGGTCAAGGCCCTCTGGGAACATGTAATGAAGTCAGAAGAGAAACCAAGAACACAACCGTAGCAACACTCTTCTCATTGTCTACAAAGGAGGAAAAGTTTACATTAAAATTCAACAATGATGCTGTTCCACGCTCTAATACTCCAACCTTCCTGGGAGTCAAGCTTGACAGTCGTCTGACATGAAAACATCACATACTAGAAACTAACAAAAAAGCTATGAGAAAACAAGATGTGATGAAGAAATTGGCAGGCACCACTTGCGAACAGACAGTTGTATCTTGAAGCAGGTATACACCGGCACAGTCATACCAACTCTCGAATACGCATCATTGTCATGGATAACAGCAGCACATTCCAATAAACAGGTACTAGAAAAAAACGCAAAATAGAAGTCTACGTACAATTCTAGAAGCCATAAAATCTACACCTATTGTAGAAATGGAAAAGGCAGCCAACATCATCCCCTTAGAAGAAAGAAGAAGGACAAAAGCAATTTTACATGCGGAAAAAATGAAGAGAATGCTAAACCACCCATTGCACGAAAAATTGGCAGCCAGGACAAAAAAACTGAATAAAGCGCACAAGCCTAAACCATCTAACTAAGGAATTTGGAAAGCCATTCTCTTCACTACTTAACCAACAATGTACACCTGAAGAGTTATCTTTCGATCTCTGGGACTCCGAATTATTGACACCCAATGTGTCAACATCCATCCCGAACCTGGGAAACAAAGATGCTGAGCCCGCTTTAGCAAAGAAAGTACTCACAATGGAACACCTCAACAACATGTTCCCACAGGACAGCTGGACGAGAATCTACACGGATGGATCAGCTAAAGAGGCAACTATGAATGGTGGGGCAGGTGTTTACAGAAAACACCCAAATGCCACTACTGTGTCCCTGGCAGCCCCCACCGGACGAACTTGCTCTAACTACAAGGCAGAGCTCTCAGCCCTTTTGATGGCAGCACAGTATATGAACAAGCTGCAAATTACCGCAGGCAGGATGGTTTTTCTCACTGACTCACTGTCAGCTATACAGGCCCTTGAGTCCAAACCTACCGACAGCACACTACAAAGTCTAACAAACGAACTTGCTATGTTGTCAAAAAAGGCAGAAATTCACTTGCAGTGGATTCCATCTCACTGTGGTATCAAAGGCAATGAAAGCACTGATGCTTTAGCCAAGTAAGGCAGTAACAAACCACAGACCTACCAGCCACTATCTTTTCCAGAAGTCAAAACTTTCATTAAGAGAAAATCAGAAACAGATTGAAAAACCAACACTGGTTTTACTACGGAAAAGATTTTCTGAAACACTTGAACAGAACAGACCAAGTCACAGTTTTTCGCTTATGTACTGGACACTGCAGACTCAATAAACACTCACATAAATTAGGTATGAGCCAAACAGCTCTCTGCCAGTGCCTTCGTGCTGAACAGACTCCAGAACATGTCCTGCAAGACTGTCCTCTCCTGGCAGAGCTGCGGAGCAACATATGGCAACACCCATTAGAACTGACAACTAAGCTTGGGGAAACCTAAGAGACCTTGAAAAGACATCCCAGTTTATGACCCACAGTGGATTATGCGCATGACCAGAGATCACTGAAGAAGACGAAGAGAAACAAGATTTTTATGGCCTAGAGAGAATGAAGCATCTGGGTGTAACCAGAGGGTTTGGCCCGGGTCACTACACTCAGAGAAAAGGCAAGACAGACATATAACCAGATTACCACTGGTACCATTAGTATTGGAACTCTGCGCTGGCTGCTGAAGATGAGGACGGAGCGCACATGGAAATGCCCTGAGTGATGTGATGTCAATTCATGGCTCGACTCAACCCATAACTTTCTGCCAGAGTTTACAGCTGGTGGACACTAAGCAGCAGAAGAAGAATTCTAACCATTATCATAATTCTCCTAAAATCTGGTTTCCTGATTAATTAATTTGTGAGTGTTATAGTGTAATTTGTTTTATGAGTACATACATTTTGACCTGTTTTATTTACTTACAGGAGTGGTCCAGGTGTGTACATACTGACCCTGGTAAGTGGTTGAATTTGTACTTTCTATTTTAAAATGAAATTAAGCATGTGATTGTCTTTTTCAGAGTCTCACTTTCATCACAGTCTGCCGGAGAGAAACTCGGCTCTCGCCAGCTCTCCCGCCTCGTGTACTTTTCTATCCAAGATGTCACTCCTGTACCAGTCTATGTGCTGGTCAACCCCTGCCTTTCTATCCTGGCACCATATCTGCTGCTTCTGTTCTTCCCTATCTGTTGTAGCGCTGGATATGGCCTAAATTTTGCATTTTCTGAGGCAAGATGCTGTTTACTAGCCAACCTTCCTTGATGTTCAGATCTTTGACGATGTCTTTGATTTCTTGTCTTCTTGATCCATCGTATTCTGAGAATCTTTCTATAGCATTTCAGTCCCTTTACTCTTATGTTGTTAAAACTGCTGATAGAGACGTCTGGCGAACTCTCTGGCAAACCTCTACACCCCAAGGTAGAAGAGGAGTGACTAAGTAAAGTAAAGTATTCTTATGTTGTCACTGTGGGATAGTCAGCAATTAACATCCATATGTTGCTACAGAGAAGATGCATGTTCTCAGAATTCTGACTTTGATTTCCTTTCTAGTGTTTAGCCATAGACTTTTGATGCTGTTTAATCTGTGCCTCGCTGTGGCTATACTTTTTTTGAGTTCAAGCTATATGAATATATTTTTTTAAAGAGCAATAGCTGTAATGGTTTGGCCATCTGATGAGAATCCCCTGGTATCAGCAACTTCAGAAAGCCACCCTGAAGAAATATAATGAAAATAGAGCAAGGGAAAGACCATGAGAAAGATGGAATGACAGCATTAAGAACAGCCTTAAATAAATGAAGATCATTTTATACAACACAAAGAGCACAAAGAATAATTTACATCTGCCCCAATACTTCAGTGAGGAGACTAGAGGAAGAGCACGGTATTTTGTGACTAAGACAAGAATATCCTTTATAGATGCCAAAGTGTTGGCGGTGAAGGCTGTTAATGAGTTCAGTTGAATTGAAAACTGGCATCACAGCAACTGGGATATTTTAGTAGGCAAAAGGCTATTATAATTTTACAGTGTGTATTATGTAAAATAATATATAATTATACAAGGGGCTTGATATGAAAACATTGAAAGTCTGGAAATTACAGTAACCGCACCTTTGTCTTGTAACCCATCAGTATTGTTGTAAAGGCTGTAAAGAGTGTTAAGCAGATGAAATCTTGCCACTTCCCATCTTGTTTTAATTCCACTTTCCATCTTGTTTTAATGCCCCTTTCCATCTTGTTTTAATGCCACTTCCCATCTTGTTTTAATTCCACTTTCCATCTTGTTTTAATCTTGTTTTTTTGCCACTTCCCGTCTTGTTTATTGCCACTTTCCATCTTGTTTTAATACCACTTCCCATCTTGTTTTTTTGCCACTTCCCGTCTTGTTTTAATGCCCCTTTCCGTCTTGTTTTAATTCCACTTCCCATCTTGTTTTAATTCCACTTCCCATCTTGTTTTATTGCCACTTTCCGTCTTGTTTTAATGCCACTTCCCATCTTGTTTTATTGCCACTTCCCATCTTGTTTATTGCCACTTCCCATCTTGTTTATTGCCCCTTTCCGTCTTGTTTTTTTGCCACTTCCCGTCTTGTTTATTGCCACTTTTCATCTTGTTTTAATACCACTTCCCATCTTGTTTTTTTGCCACTTCCCTTCTTGTTTATTGCCACTTTCCGTCTTGTTTTAATGCCACTTCCCATCTTGTTTTATTGCCACTTCCCATCTTGTTTTATTGCCACTTCCCATCTTGTTTTATTGCCACTTCCCATCTTGTTTTATTGCCACTTCCCATCTTGTTTATTGCCACTTCCCATCTTGTTTTATTGCCACTTCCCATCTTGTTTTATTGCCACTTTCCATCTTGTTTATTGCCACTTTCCATCTTGTTTTATTGCCACTTCCCATCTTGTTTATTGCCACTTCCCATCTTGTTTTATTGCCACTTCCCATCTTGTTTTATTGCCACTTTCCATCTTGTTTATTGCCACTTCCCATCTTGTTTTATTGCCACTTTCCATCTTGTTTATTGCCACTTGCCGTCTTGTTTTAATGCCACTTCCCATCTTGTGTTAATATCATTTCCCTTGCCATCTTGTTTTATTGTCACTTCCCATCTTGTTTTATTGCCACTTCCCATCTTGTTTTATTGCCACTTGCCGTCTTGTTTTATTGCCACTTGCCGTCTTGTTTTATTGCCACTTCCCATCTTGTTTTATTGCCACTTCCCATTTTGTTTTAATGCCACTTCCCATCTTGTGGTAATATAATTTCCCTTGCCAACTTGTCAGATTCCAGGATCATTAGCTGCCTGTGATGGACGGCTGAAAATGGACGACCGAGTGTTAGAGATTAACGGCCAGGATGTTTTGTACGGGACACAGGAGCAAGCAGCAGCCATCATCACATCCAGTCCAGCCCGGGTGCAGTTTGTCATCGCTCGGAGGTCAAGGCCGCAGACACCTGACATTATCCGGTCGGCTGCGGAACACAGCAAATACGCCATGTTTTCAGATGACCATGAGAAGCCTGTCTCGCCTCTGTGTCATGTGTGCAAGGAGAAAATTGTAACCATTAATAAAGTAAGTAAAATTTTTTTTCAGCTAGTGTATATGTAGACAAGAGGCTGACCAAGAAAGATGTGGGTGGAGGTAGTAAACGAGATACTATAAAAACGCAAAAACAAACCATGGTCTGTTCTTAAGAATTGTGGGGTACAGAGACAATAGCTAGAGAATATCATAGCCATGTACCAATGCTAGCCAAAGCGCAGTAAGAACACAAGAAGGCATATCAGATATATTGACTGTCAGTACATGTGTGAAACAGGGGTGTGTGCCATCTCTACTTGTATTCAGCATTTATGTAGACAGAATATCTAAAGAAGCAAGTTCTAATAGATCATTATTCTCATGAGGAAGTAGATATATCAGACAAATATATTGACTCACCCACATTAAATGAACTACTATTTTCTGATGACCATTGCTTATTCTACAGTGAAGAAGACAGACTGCAAGACCACATAAACAGGTTAAACTTAGTATACAATAAATACAACATGAAGATCAACGCAAACAAAACCGAAACAATGCAAGTTAGTAGAAAGCAACTGGCCAACTACTCAAACATCTGAATTATTGGGATGATTAAGGAGTTAAAATATCTAGGAATTGTGATCACAGATGATGGCAGAATTGACAGAGAAATATAACCAGATGTCAGAAAGCAAGCACACTTATATACCAGTTGTCACCATTATTAAGTCATAAAAACATAACTAAGTTTAAAGAGACAGATTGTAAACAACATATTAATTCCAACATTAAGCTATCAGTGCAAGACATGGACACTATCTAAATTTCATGTACGCAAAATCAACACTTGTGAGATGAGATGCCTGAGAAAAGCCACCGACCTAACCATCTGAGTTTGAGTGAATAATGATACTGTCAGACGTATTTTTGGCATGGCAGCTTGTACTAGATCAGTGGTCGGAAAATCGGGACTCACGACTGAGCTCTTTAGGGACCTGAGTGTGGCTCAGCCAGTCAGCCACAAATCTTTAGGGACCTGAGTGTGGCTCAGCCAGTCAGCCACAAATCTTTAGGGACCTGAGTGTGGCTCAGCCAGTCAACCACAAATCTTTAGGGACCTGAGTGTGGCTCAGCCAGTCAACCACAAATCTTTAGGGACCTGAGTGTGGCTCAGCCAGTCAACCACAAATCTTTAGGGACCTGAGTGTGGCTCAGCCAGTCAGCCACAAATCTTTAGGGACCTGAGTGTGGCTCAGCCAGTCAACCACAAATCTTTAGGGACCTGAGTGTGGCTCAGCCAGTCAACCACAAATCTTTAGGGACCTGAGTGTGGCTCAGCCAGTCAACCACAAATCTTTAGGGACCTGAGTGTGGCTCAGCCAGTCAACCACAAATCTTTAGGGACCTGAGTGTGGCTCAGCCAGTCAACCACAAATCTTTAGGGACCTGAGTGTGGCTCAGCCAGTCAACCACAAATCTTTAGGGACCTGAGTGTGGCTCAGCCAGTCAACCACAAATCTTTAGGGACCTGAGTGTGGCTCAGCCAGTCAGCCACAAATCTTTAGGGACCTGAGTGTGGCTCAGCCAGTCAGCCACAAATCGATTTTGACTCTGAAAAACGTTCTTGACATGTTCTTGGAAAGAAGAAATGTCGTTCTCAAATTTTTTTTTATCATCCTTCTGTGGATTTTTGATTCTTTCAACTATTGAGTTTGCAGACCACTGAACTAGATTTATCAAGAAACAACAGATCAAGTGGTTTGGCCGTCTTGTTAGAATGCAGCAAGATCAGATACCAACACAGACACTACATCTCAGAAGATCAGCTACGAGTGCAAGAGGACGCTGTAAAAAAAATGGATTGACAACATTAAAGACACCTTATTCCTCCAAGGCATGACAATAGCCAGTGGGAGCCAGCATGCTCTGGATCGCAAATTATTCCACCCCACATCGCTTAACGGCAGAAGTGGTTTATGATGATGATTGTGATGATGCAACTAGCAAAAGATGGGAAACTTACATTTAACTCCTGTGTGACCCTCTACAGCCTATACAATAGGACAAAAAAGATGATAACATGTGTGAATTTTCTTGCTGGATAATCATCATCATGTGCTGTGTCAGTGTCAGATGACTTAGGATTGATGCATCATAGTAGTAGTAATAGTACTTTTACCCCACCAGGACATCACACTGAGCGATAAACACCCGATGACACAATGTGCCACCATGTGGATGATCACCCATGGAGAGGTCCCAGAAACCGCGTTCAGCCATTAAACCATATTTATGGCAGGGTTATATTGCGACCCCTGGCAAGAGCCAGTGTACTGCTTCAAAATAAAAAAAAAATTGCATCCCACAAGGGAGTGACTAAGGTTTAATCATGTATCATCGCAGATTTCAGTCCTTGGTGTATTGAATATATTGTGTAAATTATATCCTTTATCTCAGACCATCCAGCTGCATTTCTTTAGTCCTGCCTAATAAAGCACGGACAAGATCAAAACAGTTTGTCGTCCCCTATGTAGGATGCAATTTTTTGTTATTTGAAGCCCAACCCTGCCTGGGGCCCTGAGTAAAGCCGGGCCATAGAAATAGCCAAATGGCTGAAAGGAGTTTCTGGGACCTCTCCACGGGTGATCCTCATCCGCATGGTGGCACTTTGTGTCACTGGGTGTTTATCGCTTGTGTGATGTCCTGGTGGGGTACAACTACCTACATTTAAAAACAGTTTGTTCTCTTTTTTATAGTTTAGGATGTTTTCTTGTTATCAGTGTAACCCTTTCACTCCGGAAATGCTTTATTACGTTTATTAAATTAATGCTCAGAAACCAGGAATTCCATAGGAAACAATTCTTTTTTAAAAAAAACATTTTATACAGGCCACTTTAAAAAATGGATATAAAAAAAATATATAAGGAGAACATAAGATAGAATGGAGACCATTGTACAAACAAGATGAACTCAAAATCATAATGGGCTAAAGCAAAAGTAGAACAAAAAATGCTTTATTGATAATGATAAGCAAGTGCAAAAGCACAAACCGATCCACCTTTTCATTAATCATTATCATCTTGTGCAATTTCTTTGTCATTTAGTGCTTACAGTTCAGCCTAATATCTTGTCTGGTCGTTTCTATACTTTTTTTTGTTGCATGTTATAATTTAATATTTATTTATTTGAGTTTGTTTTCTGTTTCACTGTTGTTGTTTTTTTCACTCTTAGAGTCCGTCAGAAACTTTGGGTGTGAGCATCGCAGGTGGCGTGGGCAGTCACCGTGGAGACACGCCTGTGTACATAACAAACATAAATCCTGCAGGCTGTGTGGGCCGCACAAATGTGCTCAAGGTGAGGGTGCCAAACTGACCATCTGATGGTGTGGGGGGAGCTTATCCTGTGCTGTTTCTGTTGAATGTTTTCAGTACTAGTAACCATTATATGTCATTCAGATGTCTTAAAGGAGGAATATCCGCACTGTCATTCAGATGTTTTGAAGGAGGAATATCCGCACTGTCATTCAGATGTTTTAAAGGAGGAATATCTGCACTGTCATTCTGATGTTTTTTGAAGTAGCATTCCTGCCCTCTCAGTCTTGTTTTAAATGAGTCGTATTCCTGCTCTGCCTGTCGAATGTATTTAATTCTTAATGGCAGAATATTACTGTGATGTCTGTCTGACTTTCTTAAACAACAAGAGAAAGATAAAAAGGTCAGGGGATGATATCCAGACAACTTGCAAAGTGGGAATAAATTTATCGGAAGATGAGGCTACATCTTGTATTAGACAACATTAGTTGCCTGTCCTTTACAAGGCATTGCAGAATCAACCCCAGCATTTCTTTCACTGTTGTAGTTTTTCAAGGCAAATTTACATTCACTAGTTTGCCATTTCTCCTGAATTGTCGGCATTCTTTACCACTGTCAAAACCATTGCAAGGCTGTCTGCTGCCACCTGGGAAAAACACAGATGTGTGCAAAGAGATAAATCAGTGTGTCCTAAAGTCTGGACACATTTGCAAAGAATGTAAATTTTCATGAAATTAAATGTATTAACATTTTATTTATTTGGCTTATTAAATATTGTCTTTAGTTTAATTTTCATCATTTGCCATGCAAAGGTTGATGCGCTTCGCAAAATGCAAGTGAACTCGGTGTAGTAAATCCATATTAGCCATCAAATTTAGCACTTTTATTCTTTATTTCCTACGTGTCCAGACTTCAGCAACACTTTTCTTCAAAACAAAGTTTGACTCTCAGGTCGACCCAGCGTAAAATGAGTACCAGGTAATGTTCAGCGAATTCAAAATGACGGGTGGGATGTTGATCACATTACCTGTCGAGACGATGAAATATGAGATCATCATCATGTGCCCTGCCAGCCGGCGTAGGCGCTCACTGGTTGCCTAAAACAGCTCTCTTGATAATATCCCTTCATGCCATCGTTTCAGCCCATCTAGCATCATCTCTCATGGTCGGTCTCTACCCCTTATCCCACTGATTTTACCAGTTGTCACGATGTTCTCCAATGTCACTCTTTTCATTATGTGGCCAAAGAACAGTGTTGTTCACTGACATTCTAAGATTTGCTGCCAAACAGCAAAACAGGTTCTATGTAACATTTTAGCACCCTCTGTCGGACATTAAATGAGAGCGAGCTATTGCATAAGAAATATGAGATGGTTCAAATGAATATCTTATGCCTGATGTGCAGCTGGTATAAAAAAAAAGTCCTTCGCAAAACTTATAGGGGGTTACGGCCATCATGTCTGGCTACTCCAGTGAGAGAGTTTGTCTCTCGAGAGCTGCCTTATCTATCTAATGGGCTCTAATTTACCTAGGGGAGTAAACTTCCAGCACAGTTTTGTCTAATTTATTTAGGTAGGGCCCTTGCCTTTCACATCTATTTCTGGCTTTTATTTCCATTGATCACACATGAGTCAGAGATTCAGCTGATCAGACGGATGTGTGATTTTTCTCTGAGATACTTCATTTAAGTGATTTAGTGTATTGTTGTCTTTTTTTTGGGTGGAATTTTATATTCATGTATCGTGCTGATTAAGGCAGTCTACTTGTCATTTGAATGTTTGTGATAATGTAATGCTAACTGGTTCTGCTTTTCTGTACGGTTTGATATCTTTTCATGATACTTTACTCATGGCGTGGAAGCAAAGAGAAAACTACTACATCAGTTTTTAAAGCTTCTTATGCATGAGGCTCACGTCCAGTTCATTTATCCGGGGGTTAGACTTTGTTGAGGCTCAAGTCTTCATGTCCCAGCAGCACTATCTGGTACAGATCTGTGTTTACTGTTACCATGATTGAAATGCAGAGATTAAATAACATGAAGAACCTATGGCAAAGCGCTAGTAAATTGGTTAAAGTAAAAATCTTGAGATAATGCATTTTTCCTGTGGCAGCTTACGGTTGCGAGTCTTGGACTCTCACTCAGTCACTGAGGAAAAAGATTGGAGCTTTTGAATTGAAATGCTATAGAAAAATTCTTTGAATACCTTGGACCAGGAAGAGGGAAAACATCGACATTCAGAACGAGTTGAACATCAGGAAGAACTGGCTCATAAACAGCATCCTGTCCCGAAAGTTAAAGTATTTTGGCCACATCAAGCGTCATGGTGGCTGGAGAAAGACAGTAATGGAAGGTTCAGTTTGTGGAAGGCGAGGCAGGGTTCGACCACGGCGAAGATGAATACAAGACATTGAAGATGCATTGACATTAAAAGCACATGGGGCTGGAGAGCTGGCTAGATTTTCAGGCGTGGCGTGAAGAAAGCGACAGTTTGTAAAGGACTTGCTGATTGATGATGATGATTGAACAAGTAAATTGATGCTGTTTTTTTTTTAGCCGACCACTAATGACGTCACAGACCAGTATTTTAGAGGGTTGTTTTCTGTGCTATAGCGTGTTTCTTCCATGGCCAAGATTTTGTGTGCATTTACCTAACCCTAACCAAAACTATATGCTTAATCTATCACTTCCTAAAATATTTGACGGTCCCATGACCTGTGGATTTTCCCTGTTGTCGGCTAATAAGAAAGTGCCAGTAAATTTGTTATTGGTGATTATTCTGTTTTATGTTGAACAGAGAGGAGATGTTCTTCTGTCCATTAATGGCTCAAGTCTGCTGAATCTGTCTCATGCTGAGAGCGTTCGGCTGATCCGGCAGAGGTCAGATGTCAAGGTCTTGACACTCAGGGTCATAGACTCAAGGGAAATCACTCAGGGAAATCACAATTTCACACCATCTTGGATCTATTGGCTTCAGATGCCCCAGTGAGTGGATGTGGTGTCCTTGTGGTTTACAATAAATTTTATTTAGTGAGTTTCTGAACAAGGATGGAATGAACTTTAGCTTTCGACTACACCTGCAATGTACCGCGGCTTACGACATATCTGCTTTCGCCATGGTTCACTCTCTATATGATTACTGCAACATAACTACTTGCACTGCTCTAACATCTAGGGCTGTGCAATATAACTACTTGCACTGCTCTAACGTCTAGGGCTTTGCAACATTACTACTTGCACTGCTCTAATGTCTAGGGCTGATAACACAAATGCCACTCAGCTTCCTTGTACATGCTATCAGTTTATTCTGTTACATTTATTCGACATGCTCCAACAATTATTCACACTTCCATCGCTTGCGACATATTCAAACACTGGTCATTCGAGCGAACATAAGAACTACATCTTCTATTAATACAACCGTCTTCTACGACTTCTGGTAACCAACTGACCACGAGTCTAGCTCAGGCTTCCCCTCGCTTACTCGACCAGCCCCAAGTATCTCATGCTGTCACTTGTTGCACAGACTTTCTGCTTGCCACAATGTACGCGTGGAGACCATGCAAAGCACCTCCCACCAATTCATTATCAGAATTTCAACTGATATTGAGCATTGGAAAATTGTGTTCACTGAAGTCTGTCTGCTTCAGGCTAGCACAAGAAGACGAAGGTGCCTGGTGAAAGTCACTTTATTCAGGTCACATATGTACTTCTGGTGACTTAGGACAACAAAGCCTAGCATATGTTAACACTTCATCTGCTATGGGAATGGAGGTGGAGGCAGTCATAGCAGCTTTTCACCTTCTTGAGAACTAGTGGCACACATTTTGGGATTGTATCCAATTTACAAAGTATGCGGAGAAGGATGCAGACAGGCAAGTTCTGAGTAGAGTGGCAAGCATCACTTCAGATGGCTGTGGTAGTTGGCGTCTTTAATATTTTGTCTAAAGGCATGCAGATGTGTTGGGAAAGGAACAGATAGACAGACTGGCTGGTTCTGCACCACTTGGGGGTAAATTGGTGCATGACAAGCCATATGTTGTGAGGGTCCTAAAGGAGGGAGGGAACAGTGCAGAGGCACAAATAGATCATTACGGTCTAGAGACAGTGATGGGTGGGGAGTGACGAGAGGATCTGGCTGACACTCCACACAGAAGAACATCAAGAGGGACATACGAAGACTGTCCCTATCTGATGGGCCATGCTGCTGACATCACCAAACCGGGCTAACAATACGTTAAGTTTTCACTCTGACAGTCCCGTTTTTTTTTTTTCGGTGTTACCTGCCGTCCCCCCCCCCCCCCACCCCCCCCCCCCCCCCACACACATTCTAGAAATAAGCTTGCTTAAACATATATGTAGTTACACACAATATGACAACATAGAAACATAAAGTGCAACAGAAGCTACTTACATTTTTAGCTGTAGTACGTCACATAATGTAGTCACATAGCCAGCAAGGATAAATCATTTTGGTCTCTCCTATAGTTATTCAGACAAACATTTGCCAGAGATGGCAGCACTTTGGAAGCAATGCTTACTTTAGAACAACCCTCACCACAGATACCACCTATTTCATCATTGAAACATGCATGTAAACTGCATTAACAATATGCATAAGCAATTTTTGTGTGTGATGTTTGCAGGCTTTAAATCGTGTACCTTATGTTTCTATGTTGTCATCTTGTGTGTATCTATATATATGTTTAAATCTCAAGCTTATTTCTAGATGTTTTGTTGGTGACGGCAGGAAACACACCGAAAAATGGAACTGTCAGAGTGAAAACTTAACAGATCGTTAGTCCAGTTTGGTGACGTTAGCAGCATGGCCCGTAGGATGGAGCTGGTCATGGACATACAGTCAAGACTGCTTCTCGGACTTTCAGAATTGCAACTCTGTGCTGTCAGGTGAAGATAAGGATTAGAGTACTTATGGCAAGCCTTATGGGCTTTGATATCGGTTCTTAACTCCAGTCAACATATGTACTTCTTTGGTTGTCCTCACATTATGTTAATCTGTTCTTCATATCCTCATCCTTCTGTAGAACCTGCAGCCTGGTCAAGGTCATCACTTTACTCAGGTCACCAACAGGAAGTCTAGGATTCTCCATTGTGGGCGGGGCAGACTGCAGCCATGGAAATTTGCCTGTTTTTGTTAAATCTGTTGTACCTGATACTCCTGCTGCAAAAGATGGTCGCCTTAAGTAAGTAGATTTAATTATTGCCAATGCTTTAACAATTAACAGCTTGACTGGCTATTTTATTCATGTCTTGTTCATTGTATCTATCTTATTCTGTGTATCAGTCTTTTTCGTTGTATTTTATCTTTGTCATTATTTTTGCCTTGTTCATTGTATCACGCTCATTGTATTTGTCTTGTTCATTGTATCTGGCTTGTTCATTGTATCTGTCTTGTTCATTGTATCTGGCTTGTTCATTGTATCTATCTTGTTCATTGTATCCATCTTTATTATTGTATGCATCATGTTCATTGTATCTGTCTTGTTCATTGTATCTGTCTTGTTCATTGTATCTGTCTTGTTCATTGTATCTGTCTTGTTCATTGTATCTGTCTTGTTCATTGTATCTGTCTTGTTCATTGTATCTGTTTTGATCGTTGTATCTGTCTTGTTCATTGTATCTGTCTTGTTCATTGTATCTGTCTTGTTCATTGTATCTGTCTTGTTCATTGTATCTGTCTTGTTCATTGTATCTGTCTTGTTCATTGTATCTGTCTTGTTCATTGTATCTGTCTTGTTTATTGTATCTGTCTTGTTCATTGTATCTGGCTTGTTCATTGTTCATTATATCTGTCTTGTTCATTGTATCTGTCTTGTTCATTGTATCTGTCTTGTTCATTGTATCTGTCTTGTTCATTGTATCTGGCTTGTTCATTGTATCTGTCTTGTTCATTGTATCTGTCTTGTTCATTGTATCTGTCTTGTTCATTGTATCTGTCTTGTTCATTGTATCTGGCTTGTTCATTGTATCTGTCTTATTCATTGTATCTGTCTTGTTCATTGTATCTGTCTTGTTTATTGTATCTGTCTTGTTCATTGTATCTGGCTTGTTCATTGTATCTGGCTTGTTCATTGTGTGCATCATTTTCATTGTATCTGTCTTGTTCATTGTACCTATCTTGTTCATTGTATCTGTCTTGTTCCTTGTATCTGTCTTGTTCATTGTATCTGTCTTGTTCATTGTATCTTTCTTGTTCATTGTATCTGTCTTGTTCATTGTATCTGTCTTGTTCATTGTATCTGGCTTGTTCATTGTATCCATCATGTTCATTGTATCTGGCTTGTTCATTGTATCTGTCTTGTTCATTGTATCTGGCTTGTTCATTGTATCCATCATGTTCATTGTATCTGGCTTGTTCATTGTATCTGTCTTGTTCATTGTATTTGGCTTGTTCATTGTATCTGGCTTGTTCATTGTATCCATCATGTTCATTGTATCTGTCTTGTTCATTGTGTGCATCATTTTCATTGTATACATCATGTTCATTGTATCTGGCTTGTTCATTGTATCTGGCTTGTTCATTGTATCTGTATTGTTCATTGTATCTGGCTTGTTCATTGTATCTGGCTTGTTCATTGTATCCATCTTGTTCATTAAATCCATCTTGTTCATTGTATCCATCATGTTCATTGTATCCGTCTTGTTCATTGTATCTGTCTTGTTCATTGTATCCATCTTGTTCATTGTATCCATCTTGTTCATTGTATGCATCATGTTCATTGTATCTGTCTTGTTCATTGTATCCATCTTGTTTATTGTGTTATCTGTCTAGTATATTGTTTCTGAACTTGACAAATGTTTTTTCTCTCCACTCAGATGTGGGGACATTTTGCTGACAGTCAATGAGCACCACCTATCTTCAACCAGTCATGCAGCTGCCGTCGAAATCCTCAAACAAATTGACGGAGCAGTGACACTGTCGGTCATTTCCTGGCCAGGGACCGTTGTTTGATCATCGCTGAGTTTAATAAAAGATATTTACATTGTTTTTGATGTCGACATGTTGTTTCTTGATAGTCATTTTGTGACTGATGTCCGGGAATTCTTGCAAATCATAGCCTGAATATTTGTTAATTTATTAACTTAAAGAGGAAATGCTGCAGATTTGTTTTTGTTTGGGCAAGAGATATAGAGGGTGGGGGGAGGTTGAGCGAGAAGGTGGGGTAGAGCGTGTTTGAAAGAGAGATGGTAGCTGTTATGCTCTATGAATGTTGTTTTCACTTATTAGAGTGGCAAGTGGGCTCGCTGTCCACCATCCTCTGTCACCAATGAATTTCTAGGTTTAACCCCTTGCTTGTTCAAACACAACATAACCCTGCTAATTTTTGGTGACTCAAAAGTTGGGTGGCCATCTTTAGACCCCTAGCACAGTGTCATATTGTTAATGTTACATTTTATTTTACTGATAATTTGATAGCCTAAACAGTTGAGTGCTACTGGTAATGCAAGTGTTTGAATGTTATTGATAGCCTAAACAGTTGAGTGCTACTGGTAATGCAAGTGTTTGAATGTTATTGATAGCCTAAACAGTTGAGTGCTACTGGTAATGCAAGTGTTTGAATGTTATTGATAGCCTAAACAGTTGAGTGCTACTGGTAATGCAAGTGTTTGAATGTTATTGATTAACCTAAACAGTTGAGTGCTACTGGTAATGCAAATTTTTGGATGTTAAAGATAACCTAAACAGTTGAGTGCTACTGGTAATGCAAGTGTTTGGATGTTATTGATTAACCTAAACAGTTGAGTGCTACTGGTAATGCAAGTGTTTGAATGTTATTGATAGCCTAAACAGTTGAGTGCTACTGGTAATGCAAGTGTTTGAATGTTATTGATTAACCTAAACAGTTGAGTGCTACTGGTAATGCAAGTGTTTGGATGTTAAAGATAACCTAAACAGTTGAGTGCTACTGGTAATGCAAGTGTTTGGATGTTATCAATCTTTGTTTCCTTTAGATCTTCTTGTACTACTTCCGGTGTCGAGGGAGAAATAAGATTCAGCTTCTTCCTGTTCTGGCCGCCTCGCCCATAGACATGTTGTTCTTGGTCTACCTTGGGCTCTATGTCCCTCTCCTCTTTTTCACAAGGCATTCTCTCTGAGTGTGCAAACCGTTTTATTTCAGTCTTTGTATTTAATTTAGAATTGAGACTGTGTACACTTTTTGTTCTGTTATGATTTCATTCCTGATTATCTATAACGAATGCATTTGAATGTTACTTATAATGATCGTTTCAGTATTGTTCATCTAATGAAATGAACATGGTTATGTGATAACATAAGCATTGGAATGTTACTAATAACATATTTTAATGTTACTGTTAACAGTTGAATGTTACTGACAACAATTATTTGAATATTTCTGATAACAGACGTTGGAAGGGTGTTCATTTGATATCTTGATGATTTATGAGTGTTTTCTGTAATCCATATGTATTTATTGAATGACCCCATGATGTTAAAATGACCACATAAGCGTGTTGATTGGATGATTTTCAAGCGTACATAGAACAGCATATAAATGTTTATGCAGCATAGAAGTTTGTGTGATAATGTGAAGGTAATTGATACATTGAATGGTCGCCGGCTAATTGTTAGACCACTGAGCTCTCATGCAGGAGACCCAGGTTCAATCCTCAGAAACGATATAGATTTTTTTCTTCGGACACAAATAAATATCTGCACTACCATAGCGTAAGATTTTTTCATTAATCTTCATGTTCCCCGGCTGTAAACTCCCTGGGAAAATCCTGGTTGACTGTTCACTTCTGAACTGTTTTTTTGCTCCGGGACTTCAGTTTTGCATGCACATCCGTTTTACAGGTGCAGTTTATTTGTGTGCTGCTGGTTGATTTCGTGCATATTGAGCAGAGACACTGACTTTGAATGAAGCGTGAATCCAATTCTCATTGGCCAAGCTCTCGGGTGGGGAACTTGTTTCTAGGATGACCTCAGAAAGATGTAAATAGGTCTTAGCCAGTATAAGCTTCGGTCCTGGTGCATCGCCACACATTTGATTTAGCACATCTGCATCCAGGTGATCCGCGAGCTGGGGGGGGGGGGGGGGGGGGGGCGGCGTCATTACTGGCATATTCCTAACATGACATTATAAAAAAATATTGAAGCTGTGTGAAAGTTTGTGTGCCATGTCTGAAATTTGTGATAATTATTATTATATGCTACAGATAGACATGGCGGCGTCCGTGGCTAAGGCGTTGCGAGTCCGACTCGTAATCCAACGTACCGCTTGTAATCCAATGTACCGCGATCGAAACCCACTGCAGGCTGCGTGGATTTTTATCGTGGTATGGGACGTCGCAGGTTGACCCAGCCTTAAATGGGCACCAGGATGGCTGTCCTGGGGAAGTAAAGTCGGCCGGCGTAATGCTGACCACATTACCCACCGAGTGCCGATTGGTCTGTAAAAATATGGAACGCTCTGCCCATATACCCGATGCGCCTTAGGCGTAATAAGGGATCTTTACTTTTTTTTTTTTTTTTTACAGATAGACAATAGAGTAGTCGCTGGCCAAGCAGTTAGGAATTCTGGCCTCTCATTCAGGACCCCTAGATTCAAATGCTTAGTAAGGTGATACATGTTTTGACTTCATTGCGCCTGGTTTTATCCCATATGGCTCAGTCGATTTCTGAAGAGTGATTAGCAGTCTGCCGAGAGGGCTGATCAAATCACAGACACTTCAGCTCCGGTGTTGATCACCAGGGGTCTCCATCATGAACCAAGGCAGCCGTGAAATAAACCCATTGCCTCCGGAGTATGAGATCAACAGCTTAATCACTTCAACATGGAGATCCCCAAGATGTTTTCTGTTGGGGGAGCACAAATGAAATCCCTAAACTGCAAAATTCCTGACGACCACACAGGGGCAGTAACTAGACAACTGTCTGTTAGTCTGAGTCCGAGGTGCAGTAACTAGACAATTGTCTGTTAGTCTGAGTCCGAGGTGCAGTAACTAGACAATTGTCTGTTAGTCTGAGTCCGAGGCGCAGTAACAAGACAACTGTCTGTTAGTCTGAGTCCGAGGCACAGTAACTAGACAACTGTCTGTTAGTCTGAGTCCGAGGCACAGTAACTAGACAACTGTCTGTTAGTTTGAGTCTGAGGCGCAGTAACTAGACAACTGTCTGAGTCCAAGGGGCAGTAACTAGACAATTGTCTGTCAGCCTGAGTCTAAGGCGCAGTAACTAGACAATTGTCTGTCAGTCTGAGTCCGAGGCGCAGTAACTAGACAACTGTCTGTTAGTCTGAGTCCGAGGCGCAGTAACTAGACAACTGTCTGTTAGTCTGAGTCCGAGGCGCAGTAACTGGACAACTGTCTGTTAGTCTGAGTCCGAGGCACAGTAACAAGACGATTGCCTGTCAGCCTGAGTCCAAGGCGCAGTAACTAGAGGATTGTCTGTTAGTCTGAGTCCGAGGCGCAGTAACTAGACAATTGTCTGTTAGTCTGAGTCTGAGGTGCAGTAACTAGAGAATTGTCTGTCAGCCTGAGTCAACATCCGGGTGGAGCTAAAAAAAATAAATTAGTCTCCCAGATCGGCATAGCCCAAAAATGGTTGCTGGGAAATGTCATGGGAAAGAAAGGGTAGCCCAACTATATTGGCCAATCACCCATCTGGTGCTGATTGGTCTATATAAATATTGTTCTAACACTTTGTGCTTGATGCACAGTTTGCACGAGAGATCCATTACTTACTGACATACACGTTTTGGTTCCATTGCTTACTGACATACTCATACTGGGTCCATTACTTACTGACACACATGTCCTGGGTCCATAACTTACTAACATACACATACTGGGTCCATTACTTACTGACATACACCTACTGGGTCCATTACTTACTGACATACACCTACTGGGTCCATTACTTACTAACATACACATACTGGGTCCATTACTTACTACCATACACGTACTGGGTCCATTACTTACTAACATACACATATACAACTTACTAAACCACATACTGGGTCCACGACTTACTAACATACACATACTGGGTCCACGACTTACTAACATACACCTACTGGGTCCATTACTTACTGACATACACCTACTGGGTCCATTACTTACTGACATACTCATCCTGGGTCCATTACTTACTGACATACACGTACTGGGTCCATCACTTACTAACATACACGTTTTTGGTAATCATTGATTCAATGAGTATGATCATACTGGGTTCAGGCAGGTTTACGAAGACACATGTCCTGAATCTATAATTACAGAACATACTGTATACTGAAGGTCACCAATATTTTGTTAACATATACGCACTGGGTCGATGGAAACTTACTAGCATGCACATACTGGGTGGATCCGCTACTCACATACACGGTCCTGGGGCCTATAATCATGCTAATATTATCAATGCCCTCAGAGAAACTTACTAGGATACAGGACTTTGGTGGCAGTTAATCCACATCACTCGCCACAATGGCAGACTTGGTCCATAACGATCGGCACAGCAACAAACGAGACGCACACAGCTACGGTCCAAGACTTGTTAATCAACATAGAACTGGTACTATTACATCGGACATGGGGATAATCCTGAGGGTCCATTCCTTGAGCAAACATGGACATACCGGAGTGCAATGAGGACTAACCCAGCTAACTACATACTAACCATTACTTGTTAACTTACAGTACAGGGTCCATTCCTTGCTAACATACACATACTGGGTCCATTACTTGCTAACATACACGTATTGTTTGTGATAATTATGTGTTCATGTCAGAATATAAGTTTATATGATATTATCAGTTGTAATATACGAGTGATGATGTGATAATGTAAGCCTAGCCATGTGCTCATAGACTGTTTACGTGGTGATGTGAGGGTGTATCATTTTATGATGTAATTGTAAATTAAAAATTATAGGACCCTTTTCTACGCCTTCAGAGATATTGGGCATGTAGGGTTAGCCCTGTATTCTATAGACCAGTCGGCACTCTATGGGTGATATGGTATTCATTGCGCCGGCCAACTTTACTTCCCAGGACTTTACCTGGCAGCCATTTAAGGCTGGGTTTTCCTGGGAGCAAAAGTCATGTTTGAAATAAAGTCAGGCTGCATCAGGATCTGAATCCATGATCTTAGGATTTACAGTCGAGTGTCTAGCCACTGCGCCATGGCAGTTCCCAGTTTTGTGTGTGTGTGGTTTAGGTTTAATCAAAGGATCAAGGATAGCAACCCATAAGTGCTCCGTTCTACTTCTAACTCAAGCCTGAGTCCGAAGAAACTCAGCGTAGAGCACCACCGGCCATGATCCTGAAGTTGTGATTTATGATAACATAATTGTGTTCGTGTGATAATGTGGTTTCATTTATGTCATGTTGTGAATTTTTTGTGATAAATGAATTGTGTTTACGTGATAATGTAAAGTGGTCATGTGATATGAAGAACTGGTCAGTTATTCATGTCATTATGATCATATCATTGATTCTGTTACGGAATTATTAATATTATGCGTAATTGTATGGGGATGTAAGAATATGTGTTTGTGATAATGTCATTTGTGAAATAGATGGGGACATTTTGAAATAATGTTATGTGCTGTGAAATTGCCTTGTGAACTGTGAAATAGATTTATGAACTGTGAAATAGATTTATGAACTGCAAAATAGATTTATAAACTGTAAAATAGATTTGTGAAATAAAAATACTGAAAACTGGGAAACACATTTATGAACTGGGGAATAGATTTGTGAATTGTGAAATAGATTTATGAAATGTGTAATATATTAATGAATTGAAATAGATTTATGGACTGAAGTAGAATTCTCAACTGGGAAACATGTTTATGAACTTTGGAATAGATTTATGAACTGTGAGATAGATTTATAAACTGTGAAATAGATTTATGAACTGTGGAATAGGCTTTCTATGAACATAATGTGTGTGATAAAAATTGAAATCTTCTTATAAACATTTATTGAGTAATGATAGAACCAAGGGATATATAAATATACCTTGAAGGGTGAAAAAAATACTCTGCTTAAATAATGTGTAAGGTCCCCAGGGACTGATGGATGCCTACTAGAGTGACAAATACAAAAAAATAATATAAATATCCTGCAGTTGGGAGTCGCCGTGGCCGAGCGGCTAGACGCTCGCCGCGGATCGTAAGGTCGTGGGTTCGCTCCCTGGCGGTGACAGACTTTTCTTCAAAAATGACCTTGGCTCCAGGTCGACTCAGCCTTGAGTGGGTACCGGGTGCAATCCCGGGAAGTAGAGGCGGCCGGCGTGATGCTGACCACATCACCCATCTTGTGTCGTTGGTCTATAAAAATATAGGTCTAGCCCTATATGCCCTATACGCCTTAAGGTGTGGAAAGGGTCCTTTACTTTTACTTACTTATCCTGCAGTTGATATACAAAGAAAACTTTATGTAAACTTCTTCTTTGCGTTTGGTTTCGTATGCTCAGATCAGACCATCAGGTGGGTTGCCTCTATGAACTCGAATGTCAGTAGCAGGTCCTTCATGGTTCCCCACAGCTTGCTCTGCACACTTTTCTCTTGAGGCCAGGTGTCCAGTTGTAGGTAGAGTGGGCAGGTCTGCAGAATGTGCTCAGGTGTTTGTGGTCCTGTTTGACAGGCACACTGTGGGGACTGTACAGTCTTGTAAACAATGTATGACTAATGAACATAATGTTTGTATGTAAATGACCTGGGAATTGTGAGTAAAGGAAGACCTGTGTAAACAGCTCATTAATGCTGAACAAAGAGCACATTTTTTCAAACATGACCTATGGAGCATATGTTTATAAATAATTCATTTAAAGGACCTATGGAAGATACATTTTAAACACACCTTATATAAATAACCTAACCATATGGAAATAAATAAATGTTACTTTGTTAAAATGAAAATTGAGGGAGAAAAAGTTTACATCAACAACTTGTCAATAAACAATGACCATAGCTTGTGGCCAGATTGTTTAGCTCTCATTGTTCTGAGTGAGAGCTGTCCCTTAGTGTAATGCATGTTGTACCTACCCTAGAAGTTGACCAAATCAAGATTTAGACAGATTTAAGGTGGCCTCAAGATTTAGACAGATTTAAATCAGCCTCTAGATTTAGAGAGGTTTAATTTGATCTCTAGATTTAGATGGATTGAAGTCGACCTTTAGATTTAGACAGATTAAAGTCGACCTGTGGATTTAAATAGATTAAAGTCGACCTGTAGATTTAGACAGATTAAAGTCGACCTGTGGAATTAAATAGATTAAAGTCGACCTGTAGATTTAGACAGATTAAAGTCGACCTGTGGAATTAAATAGATTAAAGTCGACCTGTAGATTTAGACAGATTAAAGTCGACCTGTGGATTTAGACAGATTAAAGTCGACCTGTGGATTTAGACAGAATAAAGTCTACCTGTGGATTTAGACAGAATAAAGTCTACCTGTGGATTTAGACAGAATAAAGTCGACCTGTGGATTTAGACAGAATAAAGTCTACCTGTGGATTTAGACAGATTAAAGTCGACCTGCGGATTTAGACAGATTGAAGTCGACCTGTGGATTTAAACAGATTAACCGGACTGAAAACTGGACTTATGCGCCATGTTTGTCAGTACACCTTCTCCTTGACTTATGGCCTGTGCTACTTGTGAGAGCACAAAAGTCAATAAACAAAGGTAGTAAATAAAAAAAGAAACCTATATTGATAGTGTCACAAGTTTCCAAAACTGATGCTTAGAGCGCAGCAGGGTCTTAACGTCAGAGTCCGTTTGAACCTACTGTCTGGAGCCAAAGTTTGAATGAAAAAAGTGAAATATAAATCTGACTCATGACCAGTTTGACTTGCAACTTGTTTTTTTTTTGGATCAGAACTCAGTGGTAAGTCCAGGAGACTGTTTTAAAACTCAGAGACTCAGAGAATCAGCAGAACGCGAATTATCACTTAGAATGAAATATTGTGAACTTCCATGAGTGAACCTCAAGGACTTTCATTATTTGCTACACCTGCAGCATGCTACATTCCATGTAAAACTACAATAATTTGTAGTTGGTTTCAAATGGACTCTCACAAAATACATCCTTAACTTTGAGATTTATAGAATGTTTGTTGATTTATTAATTGCTGCAATGAACTGTTTCGAACTAAAGCAAATAATTGTTTCTGTTATGCTCAGTAAATCGGCACTAATACACATAAATCATCGCTCTTTCTAAACCACACAAACACAGAAATCACCACCCATTCTGAACTACGTAATCATAGAAATCATTCTCTCTAAACCACATAAACACATAAATCACCACTCTTTCTAAACCACATAAGCACAGAAATCACCACTCTTTCTAAACCACATAAACACAGAAATCACCACTCTTTCTAAACCACATAAACACAGAAATCACCACTATTTCTAAACCACATAAGCACAGAAATCATCACTCTTTCTAAACCACATAAGCACAGAAATCATCACTCTTTCTAAACCACATAAACACATAAATCACCACTCTTTCTAAACCACATAAACACAGAAATCACCACTATTTCTAAACCACGTAAGCACAGAAATCATCACTCTTTCTAAAACACATAAACACATAAATCACCACTATTTCTAAACCACATAAACACAGAAATCATCACTCTTTCTAAACCACGTAAGCACAGAAATCATCACTCTTTCTAAAACACATAAACACATAAATCACCACTATTTCTAAACCACATAAACACAGAAATCATCACTCTTTCTAAACCACATAAACACAGAAATCACCACTCTTTCTAAACCACGTAAGCACAGACATTATCACTCTTTCTAAACCACATAAACACAGAAATCACCACTCTTTCTAAACCACATTAACACAGAAATCATCACTCTTTCTAAACCACATAAGCACAGAAATCATCACTCTTTCTAAACCACATAAACACATAAATCACCACTCTTTCTAAACCACATAAACACAGAAATCACCACTATTTCTAAACCACGTAAGCACAGAAATCATCACTCTTTCTAAAACACATAAACACATAAATCACCACTATTTCTAAACCACATAAACACAGAAATCATCACTCTTTCTAAACCACGTAAG
Source organism: Candidula unifasciata (assembly GCA_905116865.2). NCBI lineage: Eukaryota > Metazoa > Mollusca > Gastropoda > Stylommatophora > Geomitridae > Candidula > Candidula unifasciata. The sequence continues at coordinate 205,445 of CAJHNH020000073.1, read as the reverse complement.
CACAGAAATCATCACTCTTTCTAAAACACATAAACACATAAATCACCACTATTTCTAAACCACATAAACACAGAAATCATCACTCTTTCTAAACCACATAAACACAGAAATCACCACTCTTTCTAAACCACGTAAGCACAGACATTATCACTCTTTCTAAACCACATAAACACAGAAATCACCACTCTTTCTAAACCACGTAAACACAGAAATCATCACTCTTTCTAAACCACATAAACACAGAAATCACCACTCTTTCTAAACCACGTAAGCACAGACATTATCACTCTTTCTAAACCACGTAAGCACAGAAATCATCACTCTTTCTAAAACACATAAACACATAAATCACCACTATTTCTAAACCACATAAACACAGAAATCATCACTCTTTCTAAACCACATAAACACAGAAATCACCACTCTTTCTAAACCACGTAAGCACAGACATTATCACTCTTTCTAAACCACATAAACACAGAAATCACCACTCTTTCTAAACCACATTAACACAGAAATCATCACCCTTTTTAATTATTTATTTTTCGAAGTTGGCCTCTTGTAGTTTCATTTAATGACACAGACACACACACACACACACACACACACACACACACAAATATATTTGAAATTACTTATAGCTGTTACAGTTCAGGTGTAATCCATTCATTTAAAAATGAAATTCATTCTTCTTGTTTCACTTTGCATGAAAAGATTTATAAAAATAGGGTGAGTCAGCACCCTGTTTGCAACAGTGCCCCCTGCTCTCTGCCTTGTGTGCAGCTTCTTATCTCAGACATGCATGCATGAACACAACAGCCAAACACTGTTGCTGGGACTGTGAAATGTACAGTTCCTTGTTAAGATATGTAATTTTTTGTATTCTTCTTCTTCTTTGCTTTCACCAGCTGTGCACTCTGGTGAAAAGTTCTGGTTGCTCATCCACTACTGAACTGCAGTCCTGCTCCAGAACCTGAGTGTTGCGTGTGCATCAGTTTTACAGATCTCATTCTCTTGAATACAGACTGCTTGTTTCTTGCCTCTCCGGAAGATGCACTCCAACTTCAAAGAAAGCTCCCCAATTAGTCGACTCTTACGACATGCTTTTGGGGAGGCAGTGGGTCTATTCTTGTTTTTCCCACAATGGGGCCCCGGAACCCACACGGGTGGTAATTTTTTGTATTAACTTGGATACTGACGTTAAGCTTAATGAGTATATAATGTACAAGTATGAAGAAAGTCCAGGTCCTTCAGGAGGAAAATAGGAGCTTTTGAGCTAAACTGCTAAAAGAAAGATTCTCAGAATACAATGGACAAAGAAGATAAAAAAATACTGACATTTTGACAGATCTGAACACCAAGGAAACACGGCAGATAACAGCATCTTGTCTCAGAAGCTGCAATATTTTGGTCATATCAAGTGCCAGGGCAGATTGGAAAAAATAGCAGAAAATGATACCAGGAAGGAGGGGCGAGGGCCATGCAAAAAGAAGATGGGAACAGGATATACGTGACGTGACATCTTGAGTATGAAAGTTCATGGGGTAGGAGAACTGGCAAGAGAATGAGTTTCTTTCAGGCAGATCAGGATTAGAGTGACGTTCTACAAAGGACCTGCCACATGATGCTGATGATGAAGAAAGACAAAAGACATGATTTTGTATGTTATTGATAATATTGACTGACAGTAGGGGGCGCTGCATTCCCTCAGTGTCTGTGCACATGCTGCCATTGGCCTTTCATCAGTTTCTCTACCAGATAAATCTTCCATGTCATTCTTCCATGTATCACCACTTGTTTAACATTGAATTGATACGGATGTTCCACACGTGTGTGTAATCCTAGTCATTGTTCAACGCAATGATGAAATGCAGGATTTTGAGTGAGTGAGGAAATGTTGACATGTTTAATTCTAGCTATTCTTTTTGGTTCTCTATTAATATCTGACCTCAGATGACGTCAAAGGACAGTCCAACATTTTAGAGGGTGGTAAGACTGGGTTTTCCGGCGTTCTGATGCTTTTAACGACCCCAAAACATCTAAAGCTGGCCCTAACCCCAACCCACCTACGTCCCACGAGAGAGTGCAGCCTAGGTCCCACGACTGTGTGCAGCCTATCTACCACCCCCTGAAATATTAGACTGTCCCGTGACCTGTAGATTTTCCCTGTTTAGGATGGGATATTAATAAAGCACCTCTTTTTTTTTACACATGATATAAACTTGAAGTTAACACTCTGTATAATCATAAACATTCCCCTTCTAGTAAACCTATACACTGTTTTTCTAAATAAATATATACATTCTTTTAAATGAAAACACTATTGTTTTATATAAATATATACATTCTTCTGTTTCAACATATAGATTCTTCTTTCATATAAACATATGGACTTTTTAATATAAGCGTATACATAATATTTCTGAATAGACAAGCATTCAACAGTGCCAAATGAAAATATACACACTTTTCTATCTAAATATAAAGTTTTTTTATTTTGAAATAAAAATAGACACGATATTTCTGAGTTGGAAAAATAAATTGTGTTCTTTATATGTAAATAGCTGGTTTGTATATTTTGTGTGTGTAACTTAGAGACAAAGCTATATGGAGGATTATTATCTCACTCTGTGTTAAGGACTTCATCATAAGCTTATTTATCTCAGGGAGCCACCTTAGTGTAGCGGCTAGATGCTTGCCTGCAGAGCCGAATGTCATGAGTTCAAATCTGCTTGGAGCCAGATTTTTTTCACCCTAGGTGTCCTTGGCTTCCAGGTCGATGTAGCCACGGGTAGTGGGTAAAGCCCTGGGAAGTAAAGGTAGCCACCGTCATGTTGACCATATCGCCATGGAGGGCTGAAATGTCAGATTATAGTAATGTTGATTGGAAGAGAAATGGATAGCAAGCAACTAGAGTTAGCTTCCCCCTGGTGCATGGTTGGCATTACTGAACTATTGGGTTGTTTCAAGGGCTTATCAAGTCAATATGTAAAGATTTATTTACTCTGTTATTTCCTTAACACAGGCGGGTCTTGCTAGACACACTCACCATTTCCATATCTGTAGCATAATGTAACACTATCATCTGCACAGATGGAAATATTCCAGTTATATTTAATACGTCTGTGAGATAAATTTAATGACTTCTGCAACCTGTGTTTATCTCTTTAAGGCCCGAGCAACAATGTGAGCGTCGATTGAGAAGTTCCGTTTTGCCCAAACAACGCTGTCAGCGTCAGTCATGTGTCCCTTATATATTGCTTTGCACATGGCTCCGTACTTGTTTCCAATGTTCTGAACTATGATTGAAGTATTCAGGAAAAGTCACTCCTAACGATTTCCTTTTCACAACATTCCGTATCCCAAGACACATGTGCATAGAACGATCGGATTTGTAGCTACATTGTTTTCAACAGTGCATTGTCTGAGTTCGTTTTCGAGTGCCATGAATACCAGTGTTCCAAGCACAAGTTGCAGAATGCATCTTTTTGCTGCCGATGCCCTGAAATTGTGTTTCAGTCAGATGTTTTTTGATTCTGATAATGATAATACATATTTAATTTTTCGGAAAGTGATTCGGATGGTGAATTTTCACCAGCGAAGCTGAGTGCTGAACTAACCCAGAAATTTATCATAACTTTGGAATTTGTTAGGAAATTAAACAAACTTTGAAGTGGTTTTCTTGCATCTTAATTGGCTCCTGCCTTGTTATCTTGCATCTTGGTTGGCTCCTACCTTGTTTTCTTGAATCTTGATCGGCTCTACCTTGTTTTCTTGCATCTTGTTTGGCTCCTGCTTTGTTTTCTGAGAACTGTGCCTTCCACAACTCTTTTTTTTTTTGGTTCTTTTTTTTTTCTTTTCTGAATTGTCCTGATGCTTCTTGTGTCCAAAGAGTTTAAGTTTCCAACACATGTTGTACTGTGAGAGAATATGCATATCTAGGATGCTACACTGCCATACATTTGAAAATAAAACAACTAATAATATTTCTGACATTTTGTCTCAGATGGTTTTTTTTTAAATTGAATTTCTTGAGAAAAGAAAATGGTATTTAGGGATTTACTGCAAATGTTGATTGTTGAAAGTCTTCTTGTACATTTCAAGGTTGTGACATTTTGTGTCATCCATCCAGGGCTGATTTGTCTTTACAAAATATAGAGTTAGCTGTAAACCACAATACGACACAGGTCAACCACCCTTTTATGGACAAACAACACAGAAGAAGAAGAAGACAACGAAGAAGAAGAAAAAGAAGAAAAAGATGAAGAAGAAAAATAAGAAGAAGACGAAGAAGCCGAAGAAGAAAAAGAAAAAGATGAAGAAGAAAAAGAACAAAAAAGAAGAAGAAAAAGAAGCTAAATATTGTTGTTTCATTCATTGTACTTTTTTGTTAAAATGAGTTTCTAAATATTATTCATTGTTTGTTTATTCTCATTTCTAAAATGTTAATAATTTAGCATATTTTTTAAAGTATTTTTTTTTTGTAAACTGAAGAAATACAATCAAACAGTAAGTATTAGTTACTTCACACACAGAATAGAAAGTCGCACATCATATGTGGTTTGTGTCACTGAAAGCTATGAAAATGATACAAATTTTGTTCAAGGTTTGGACTTTTGTTTGCAGAGGTAAAAAATGAGGTAATTCTTTGTTTGAAATATATAGTCATTAATCTTGTTTGGAAAACATGAAGTCATTCCTTGTTGCAGTTCAAGGGTTTGAAACAAATAAAGTCATTCCTTGTTGAGATTGTAAGGAATCATGAATTGTCTTGAATATTTTCAGTTATTCCTTGTTGTTGATGTAAGGGATAATTCTTTGTTTATAATATTTCAGGTCATTCCTTGTTGAGAATATTTAAGGTCATTTCTTGTTTTTGATGTAAGGGATAATTCTTTGTTTATAATATTTCAGGTAATTCCTTGTTGAGAATATTTAAGGTCATTTCTTGTTTTTGATGTAAGGGATAATTCTTTGTTTAGAATATTTAAGGTCATTCCTTGTTGCCGATGTAAGGGATAATTGCTGGTTAAGAATATTTGAGGTCATTCCTTGTTGCCGATGTAAGGGATAATTGCTTGTTAAGAATATCTGAGGTCATTCCTTGTTGCTGATGTAAGGGATAATTGCTTGTTAAGAATATTTGAGGTCATTCCTTGTTGCTGATGTAAGGGATAATTGCTTGTTAAGAATATCTGAGGTCATTCCTTGTTGCTGATGTAAGGGATAATTGCTTGTTAAGAATATTTGAGGTCATTCCTTGTTGTTTATGTAAGGGATCATTAATTGTTTAGAATATTTGAGGACATTATTATTATATTTTTTTTGCAGTATATGGAGCCAGTGTTTTGACTATATGTGGGTTCATTCCTTGTTTTGAAGATAAGGAATCATTCCTCACATTTCATTCCCTCATATTTCACTTTCTCACATTTCATTGAAGCACAACAATGCAGACGTGTATAGCTTGCATAATGTAACACACTTGTTGCCATTCTCAAACCTTGTATTGTTAATTTGCTTCACAAATACAGATTGATGTCAAAATTATGGTTTTGTGTTGTTTTTCATCCAAATTTAAGTACTTTCTGTTCTAAAAGTTAAAGTCGACAGGTTTAACTTCATTGCACCGGTTATTACCCCATTGGCTCTGTCTTCCTCAACAGAATGGCTAGCCACCTGCCGAGACCATTGCAGAAAGCACGAACTCCACAGCTTTTCTGATGATCCTTGTGGATCTCCGTAAATATTATATTTGTACACCAAATGGCGCAGCTCTAAAATGATCTATGACCAAGGAAAATGGCTTGATCACTTTGTATTTCTGTATTTGACCTAAAATAGGGCGGTTAGCAAATTATGTTATGGTTTGTAGCTAGGCTGCAGTTTCTTCTAGTTGCGAATCCTTTACAGGACGTTGCAGAACCAACCCCAACAGCCCCTGGCTGTTGTATGGTTTTTTTAGGCAAATTTACGTCCAGTAGTGTGCCAGTGCTTTCTGGACAGTCGGCTTTCTTGATACCACTGTCGAAACCAACGTAAGGCGCATGGCCCTCAGCTGGGATCGAAACCCGGCATTACGAACCGTTCGCATCGACTTAGCCACAGAGCCGATAGGCTGCAGTATCTGTGTGTTTTGGTGCAGCACGTCTTGATTTCAGCAAAGCTTTAATTATTTGCTTTTTATGACATGCTTTTTTGTGGGGGGGGGGGGGGGGTGTGGTGGCTTCCCCCCTCCCCCTAAAATAATGGGGGCCCAAAACCCACAAGGGGGGGGGGAGGAGAGAGATCCATTTTTGTTCTTCAACCCCTTCAGTCCCAGACGATCTCACAGTAGATGTTTAAATGGCTCCTTGGGTTTTTTAAAAACTGAAATGCTATAGAAAAGTTAATAGAATAACATGGACCAAGAAGAAGAAAACGTTGACATCCTACGTGATCTAAACATCTAGGAGAATTGGCCCATAAACTGTATCCTGTCCTAAAATCTTTTGGCCATGTTAAGTATCTGAAGATGCTAAATTTGATGAATTAATCAAGTAACAGAAAGTATTTGAGGTCATAGAAAGAAGGATAGAAGAACACACTAGACAACATAAAAATCGAAAGCTATAGTTACCGTGCCGGGAATTGAACCTGTCACCTCCAGACGGCGTCTGCGCCTCGCCATGAATACAAGTGCACTAAGATACATGACTAGCCACCCGCTCCGAGGTGTTATTGGGCAGGCAGCTTGAAATCCCAAGTATGGATGAAGAAATTGACAGAGTTTGGTAGCTCCTTCTTACAGCAAAAGGCAATCCCAGTCAGCACAGTGAGACATCTCATACAAAGCATATTCATTCCCACTCTATGCTACCAGTGCCAGACGTGGTCGCTTTCAACAAAACACAAAAGAAAATAAGTAATCATGGAAATAAGATGTCTGACAAAGACTAGGTGTTACCAGAAGAGATAAAATCAAGAATGATGTCATACAAAATAAAGTCAGCACAGAACCAATTCTAAATTACATACAATGACAACAAATCAAATGGTTTGCTCACTTGGAGAGAAAACAAAGCATACACTAAATAAGAAGAGGTACGTAGAGCAAGAGGTAGGCCAAGAACAAGATGGGAAGATAACATCAGAGAAACTCTACAGCACCACAATTTGTCTCTGGTCGAAGCAGCCAGAAGACCACGAAGCAGGACCTTATTTCTCCCTCGACACCTGAAGCGGTAAAAGAGGATGCAAATGTCGATTCAAGACATTTCTGTGTGGGTTCCTGGGACCTATTATAGGGAAAACAAGAATAGACCCACTTCCTACCCAAAAGCATTTTGTAAGAGTCAACTATTTGGAAGCTTCTTTCGAAGTCGGAGTGCATCTGCATGAGAGGCAAGGAACTAGCAGTCTGCTGTTGCGCGCTGATTTGGGTAAAGTGTGTTAGTGTGTGAAGGGACAGTAGTATGCCAGTACGTTCTGTGAGTTCACGGGGGGTGGGGGGGGGGGATAGTGTCAACATGGTCCGAGTATTGAGGAGAGACCAGCGAAAATGTCTATTCATGAACAAGGCGTGCACGCACGAGAGAAAGTAGACGTGTGGGTTACTGTGTGGGGGCTGAAAGCATGGCTAACGAGATAAACAGAGAAAGTGTGAATTAAGTGACAGCGTGATTCTCAGGTAACATGAGCCACTCTCATAAGTGTGATCCTCGAGAACGCTCACATGAGCGTGAGTCTCGAGAACACCCACGGGATCATGAGTCACGAGAACGCCCATACGAGCGTGCCTCTCGTGAAGACATCATCCACCTACACGGATTTGAAGGATAAATTGGAGGGCTGGAGGGCAATCGAGAAGCAGTCGAGAGAGAAGCGATAAGAGAGAGAGAAAGCGAGAGGCAGAGACCAAGTCAGGGTCCGTGATATCTCTCGCGAGTCTAACATACAAGAATTCATTACGACTATCAGGCATTTAGGTCTGAGTGAGTGTCGAGGTTGCGGTACTAAAAGGAAGATATGGTCCCGCTGGCAAAGTAAGTCTAGGGGACGGAAGCCTCCAGTAGTATCTGTTCTGGATGACGACGCAGTGAAACGTAGGAGGACTACTACCGAAACAGAACAGAGGGGAGTGGTACCGACGAGAGCTGTGTACTAGAGGGGACTTATGGTAGGAGTCCTGTCCGTCTTCGGGGCCCTACGACAAGCTGACGACAGCTTGTGTGTTTCCGGAGTACGGCAAGGGAAGTCCGTCTCCAGTCAGCCGTGTTGTATGCTGAAATAATATCAAGGTCCAGGGAATGGGAGAAGTCGTCCTGTTCAGCAGTACGGCGCGTCTAGAGTGTGGGACGCTGTAGTCCTTGGATCTGTAGTAGTCAAGGAGAGGCCGCTACAAATTGAGAGATAGAGAGCGAGTGAGGACAAATGGACGATGTGCGAATGTCAGCGGTGATCAATAACTACGTCTCTGCATTTGTGTCATGTATCCTGTTAAATAAACATGTATGACGGTGTCATTGACGAGTTCTATTTTTAAGAGAGGAAGCTGAAGAGTACCTGCTAGACACTTGGTAGCGTGCTGACTCATTTAGCACACATCTGCATACAAATGTCAGATCTGTAAAACTGATGCACACCAAAGACTCACGTTCTGGAACAGGACTGCAGTCCAAAAGTGGATAAATAACCAGAACTTTCCACCAGAGTTTACTGGTGAACACGAAGAAGAAGACAAAAGACTGAATATGCATTTGCTATTCAAGCACATAGGGCTGGAGTATTTGCTAACGAAAGAGAGGCTTTCAGGCGTGCCTGGGGAGAGTGACGCTCTGTGAAGGACATGCTGACTGATATTTGATTGTTAAATAGCTACGATCATAATATCGAAGAAAAGACTTGAGCAATACTTTCAAACGGCAACCTGTATTATGCATTATATTAAAATATCTAGCCAGATTTACACTGTGGTGTGACCAAATGTAAAAGAGATAAAACCACACGTGTTGCATGACTGTTTAATGTTAAATCAAGATTCAACATCACAGCACTCTAGAAATTCCCATAGGCGCTCCACCCCCTCTTCAGCAGCAAGCACAGAGTTCCAACTCCGATATCACCAGTAACAGTCTGACTGTATGTCCGTCTCGCGCTTCTCATGAGTGCTGAGCGTCGGCCAGATCCCCTGCTGACTCCCCGGCAGCACCAATCTACTCAGACTCTAAGGATCTACTTGTGTCTCCTCGCTGTTTACTTGTTCCTGATAACATCTGGCGGGTCATGCGTCAGTATCCCGCCAGTCTATCTGACTGTTCAGTTCCCAACAAAGCAGCATCACCTAGAGAAAATATCCAAAGGACACTAACTTTTCTTGACTTCAGGAGCGATGCTTACCACTCTGCACGAACCATACCTGATTGTTGCGTGATATAAATGGGCTATAGCTGATCACATATGGTGCATTCCATAGGACCTAATGAGTTAAAACACTGGTGTGCTAGCCCTCGCTATATGTGTATGGTCCGATGAAAGCAGTCAACGAGTGAATTAATCAGTATTGCCCCTGTCATCTTCGCTTAAACAAGAATTTGTCTTTGGTTCCTATTGTTAGGGTGGTTAGTGAATGTGTTTAACAGTTTCATGATACTCGTGTACTAGGATTTGATTTATATGGTAGAAGGTTTTTGTTTTAAAACATTTTTGTAGCTTCGGATGACAGTACGAGAGTCGCACCGTGGAAGAGTTTGTGGCCTTAAGTTTGTGTGCTAAAAGGCGGCATTGGATACTCTGTAGCCAACCTTCATTGTGAAGACGACACACAGTTTCACTTAGTCTGATATTGAGAGTCGACCTAAATGAATGAAAGACTGAATCAAGAGTTTGACATCCCTGCACTCGCGACATTCATGCACGGGATCTGTCTCCTTCCTCAGTAGCTAACCAAGAGTCGACATGCTAATAGTACCACCTATGTTTTCGCTCTAGTGCTGAAAATCTTCCAGAACCTGTCCCCAATCCTCCCCCCCCCCCCCCCCCACCCCCAAACCGCTGCGGTGAATGAGTCCTTCAGTCTGTGGAAACTCTGTTCCGTTGCACTGTCTACTTGATCCCAGATGGCCTTTACCACATCCACTTTATCATACAGTAGCTCATCACCACGAGGAGCGGCAGCAGCCAGTCTATCAGCCTGCTTATTACCTCGGACACATGAAAATCGTGGACAGAAAATCCAGGATGTGCCTCTCATAGAGGGGCCAGATATCTGAAAATCACTTCGGTGGAGTCAACGCTGTTACCACAGGAGATTTGGGATTTTGAACAACGGATCAACATCATGGCACATTGGTTTAACTCATAGGTGCTCCGTTCTTATTCAAACTCAAGTGTGAGTCCAAAGAAGCTCAGCATAGTGCACAGGATCCTAAAATACTTAAGGTAGATTTTTGACTCAAAATTGATTTGATTTGATTCAAGAACCGACATCACAGCACTCGGGGCATTCCCATAAGCACTCCGTCCCCATCTTCAGCAGCCAGTAAAGAGTTCTGATACTAATGGTGCCAGGAGCTTTCTGATTAAACGTCCGTCTTGCCTTTCCTCTGAGCCTCGAGCTTCTGCAAGAACCTCTCGTCACCCCCAACTGCATCAATCTCACCAAACTGTGGTGATACATCTGCTCCTCCGAATTGTACACGCTCTCCCACAAGGCACTAACCACGTCTGCCCTATCATGTAGCAGTATTCCACCAAGTTGTGCAGAGCCAGCCAATCTGTCAGCCTGGTTATTTCCCAACACACCGGTGTGACCCGGTGAAAAAAATCCAGACAATACTCCTCACTCGTGTCCTCCGCAGCGAAGCATGCCACTCTGCACGAAGCATACCTGTTCTGATCTTCCTCAGCATGCTTTCTGAATCAGTTACAATCACGATGTGTGTGTTTGTCGTGTTCTCTAGCCAGCGGAAAGCTGCAGTGACCACCTCCACCTCCATTCTTAAGCTGGATGTTGTGGTATCATATGCTAGGCTCTCATGCACCAAACATCGACCATTAACTTTTGCCAAGAGGCCAAAGCACTTCTTTTGCCTCTTGACACTGAACAGCTTGCTTCCCCACTGTTCACTTCCTTCCCCATTGTTCACTTGCATCCCCACTGTTCACTTGCTTCCCCACTGTTCACTTCCTTCCCCATTGTTCACTTGCTTCCCCACTGTTCACTTCCTTCCCCATTGTTCACTTCCTTCCCCACTGTTCACTTGCTTCCACATTATTCACTTGCTTCCCCATTGTTCACTTGCTTTCACATTGTTCACTTGTTTTCACATTGTTCACTTGCTTCCCCATTGTTCACTTGCTTTCACATTGTTCACTTGTTTTCACATTGTTCACTTGCTTCCCCATTGTTCACTTGCTTCCCCATTGTTCACTTGTTTTCACATTGTTCACTTGCTTCCCCATTGTTCACTTGTTTTCACATTGTTCACTTGTTTTCACATTGTTCACTTGCTTTCCCATTGTTCACTTGTTTTCACATTGTTCACTTGTTTTCACATTGTTCACTTGCTTCCCCATTGTTCACTTGTTTTCACATTGTTCACTTGTTTTCACATTGTTCACTTGCTTCCCCATTGTTCACTTGTTTTCACAATGTTCACTTGCTTCCCCATTGTTCACTTGTTTTCACATTGTTCACTTGTTTTCACATTGTTCACTTGCTTTCCCATTGTTCACTTGTTTTCACATTGTTCACTTGTTTTCACATTGTTCACTTGCTTCCCCATTGTTCACTTGCTTTCACATTGTTCACTTGTTTTCACATTGTTCACTTGCTTTCACATTGTTCACTTGCTTTCACATTGTTCACTTGTTTTCACATTGTTCACTTGCTTTCACATTGTTCACTTGTTTTCACATTGTTCACTTGCTTCCCCATTGTTCACTTGTTTTCACATTGTTCACTTGCTTTCACATTGTTCACTTGTTTTCACATTGTTCACTTGCTTCCCCATTGTTCACTTGTTTTCACACTGTTCACTTGCTTCCCCATTGTTCACTTGTTTTCACATTGTTCACTTGTTTTCACATTGTTCACTTGCTTTCCCATTGTTCACTTGTTTTCACATTGTTCACTTGTTTTCACATTGTTCACTTGCTTCCCCATTGTTCACTTGTTTTCACATTGTTCACTTGTTTTCACATTGTTCACTTGCTTCCCCATTGTTCACTTGTTTTCACATTGTTCACTTGCTTTCACATTGTTCACTTGTTTTCACATTGTTCACTTGTTTTCACATTGTTCACTTGTTTTCACATTGTTCACTTGCTTTCACATTGTTCACTTGCTTTCACATTGTTCACTTGTTTTCACATTGTTCACTTCCTTCCAAATTGTTAACTTCCTTCCATTTTGTTCACTTCTTTCCAAAGGGGCGTTGTCCACATTCGCTTGTCATGCATCAGTTCGTCACCAGGTGGTGCATAACCAGCCAGTTTATCTGCTTGTTCGTTTCCCCAAACATCTGCCTTTCTCGCAGAGAAAATTTAAAGCAGCTAGCTAATCTAACTCATTTATCTGTTGTAGGTTTTCTTATCCACCAACACCAATCAATCAGTCCATCGTAAAGATCATTAAAGTATCTGTTTGTCCGTCCTTCCACTATTATTTGAAGAGATAACTATCCCCACCCTCTTGGTAACTATGAACTAAATAAATTCTTTCCACTGGAGAATTGCAGTCTATAGGATTTAAATCTCAAGGATAAGAATTAAACAGTTACAAATCCGGGAAACCACGATCAGCTGTCATTAGGCACAGCTGTATTAAGGCATTAAAAAATAAAAAATAAAACGGTTTCGAAGTAACCTCTAGTCAAGTGATTCGCATGAAAAAAAAAAAAACTCAACATTTTGGAATATGTGTGCAGCCTGTATCACAGTGGTTATTTTACATTCGGTAATTTGAAATCTATGAATTATGAGTCTGAGAACGCACATCACAGCACTCGGGACACTCCCATAATCGCGCTGTCCCCATCTCCAACAGCAAGCGCGGAGTTCCAGTTCCGCTGCTACCAGTAGCATTCTGATTGTAAATCCGTCGTCCCTCCACTGAATGTTGAGCGTCGGAAGATCCCCTTGTCACTCTTCGGTGCACCAACGTCTCGCCGTTTGTGCCTCCGTACTTGTTTACTTGTTCCCAAACGTTCTTACAACATCTAGTCTGTCAGGCATCAATTTACCGCAATATAAATGCATCACAGTCGAAAATCAACAATTAACATATTTTCTTCTCCCATCACGCCATGTTTCATATTCGTCCTAATAAGCCCATTTCAAAAGCTTCAAGTTTACCAAGCCCCATCAGAGGTACTAAAACATGGGATCTCGGCCATCTGAGTACCAGACCCACCCTTTCAATCCCCCCCCCCCCGCCCTGATTTGAGTACAGGCTCCCCTCTCCCTCCCCCTTCCCGACCACAACAACCAAACATATACATAATTTATCATTAAAGTATGAGTTTACTCATGTTACTGTTTCAAATATATTATTGTATTCATTATATTGGCAAATAATGATTAGATTTTATTATACTTATTATTTGTAATTATTATTATTACTGCGCACTTAAAATATTCCCCGTCCTAGGAAAATTATAAAACGGCTAAGATCCACTCCCCTCCCCGGTTGATTTCTTTGTGGCAGAAAACATGAGTGCAATTAATGTAGAACAGTATATATTAACAGTGAAATGTGTTGCAAGTTAAAATGGAGTGTGGATTGTTTGCATATCATGATACTAAACTCTAAAATGGAGTGTGGATTGTTAGCATATCATGATACTAAACTCTAAAATGGAGTGTGAATTGTTAGTATATCATGATACTAAACTCTAAAATGGAGTGTGGATTGTTATTATATCATGATACTAAACTCTAAAATGGAGTGTGGATTGTTAGCATATCATGATACTAAATTCTAAAATGTACAACGAAATTTCCCGGAAGCAGAATTATCCTAAGCCAGGCTTAACCCCTTCCCAGCATTCCCTGGGCCAGGAAGGCAAGAACAAGACAGCAGGCGCTGGCGACGACGGTTGAAGCAGATCCGGTGAAGCAGGCCGCAGTCTTGATGGCTGCTGCAGCCTCTTCTTTAGTACAAGACACACTAGAAGGACAAAACATGAATCATGATAACATTACCCCAAGAAAAAAAATGGAACAAATCAGGTACCCCGCACCTATCGCCATTCCAAAAAGGGGCTGAGTGGTCTCCAAGTATGGCATCCATCTGGAGTCCTGGAGGTCCCGGGTTGAAATCTCAGTGAAGGCTATAAGTTTCTCACTTGAACTTTTAGTAATTTCTGCTCTCTGGGTAGTAAGACCTGATGCCCGTGTGTATTGCTGCGCATGTAAAAAATACATTAGCAGTTGGAAATCGAGAAAGAGTAGCCTAAAGGCGCTGCTTTGACTAAATTTGGAGTTAAAAATCGACCCAAGATTCTTCTACCGCTGAGTTTCTACAAACTCAGGCTTGAGTTAGAAGTAGAATGAAGCTCTTACGGATTACACCCGTGTGCCATAATGTTGATCCGTTGAATAAACAATGAACGATTCAAAAAAGGCCACAGGCACTGGTGAAACAAAGAACATTGCTCACAGGGACCCGTCTCAGAAGACAATGCCACAGACAATGATAGACCTAAATTTTTTTTTCTCTTTAAACCTAGATACAATGACTGCTGTTTGAAACATGTTATAAGACAAAAACCCAGAGGTAAATATATTGCGTGCATCCTTAGAAGAAACGAGTTGAGCAGGATGGTAATCTTTCACCTTCATAGCAAACGGGTCACCCCATAATTGCTTCGCTCCTGTACCGCCGCCGAAACCACACAGAATGTCTGTCTATTCACTGTCCCTTGTGGAAACATTGATACAGACTGCAGTCTCAGCACTTCCACTAGGATGCACATGCATTAAAAACATAAGGCAGCCACTAGGAGTGCTAACACAAAAAGTGCGACATTAGAAATTCAGTTCATCCTGTAAGGAAGCAGCAGGTACAAACAGATCAGCGGTTGCACACGCAATCAATTGTATTCTTATAAGGTACTATCGATTCTGTGGCAACAGGCCAGGGGCCATTTCGGAAAATGCGGCTCACAACATCACGTTGGTCGCAGTCGTAAAACATTCCAAATGAAAACAACAGCTGACTGTGTGGCGCCATAAACTAAACTCAGTAGCTGAGAGACAAAACTATGTAATTTAGGTCTATAAATAGAGGAAAATGCAACGGCTACCGACTGCCAAAAGCAAAAAAAAAAAAAAAATAAAAAAAATGTGCCAATACTAAATACAGCTCATTTCGTCCATTGTGACTCGAAGACCCCTATACAGATGTCAACATTTTGAAAATGAGTGGTTGATACGGAAGGGAGGCCTAGAAAGACTATTAACACAATACAACTAGCAATGATCCGCTGGCCACTTGCTAGGCCTCCACGGGCTATAGGAATAAACTCACAGGGAGCAAGTACAGCAGGGATCTACCAGTCATCAGTAGAAGTTATCCTCGTCGACAAGCGTTTCGGCCCACGATTCTCCTAGACACTTTCAGAGGTGGGCCCACCTGAGTTAATGAAGCTCAGGGCTAGTACCCTGCTGAACGAAATTACCGGGTGGTGTTTTTCTTTCGGATAGGAACAAGACGACTTGGTGATTTGCAGAAGGTACTGTGAAATAAGAAGTCGTCGCGGCAGCCTAATTAGAACAGTCAGCGTACCTGGAAGACTGAGCGACAAGCTTACTATTGGTTTACCGGACACATGTTGGACTTTTGTTAGCAGGTGGCAGAGGATCACCGGCAGACAATTCGGACACGATGGACTTTCAAGGGATGAAAAACTCTTTTCCGCTAGACACCCGGACCAGCTCACCGAGGCCCGTCCCCTACGTTGTTTCGCTGCGTCCAAAGCCAGCTCGAGGCCCTTTCGGCTACCTCACCCAATTTTTTAAGTGTTCGTTTCCGTTCATTACCGCGCAATCCTAGTTCTTTAACCACATTGTAGAGCGAAGTGGAAACGAGGCCTCTCGCTCCCACTTCGACGGCAAAGACCCGTACTGTGTACGCCTCGTTTCTCCTCAGACCGGCTGCTAAGTCACAATATTTCTCGAGATTATATGTGTGACTCTCGTCCATACGCGACTCATACGGGACGGTCAACTCAATCAGGATGAGCTGCCGTTTCTCCGCAGAGTGGAAAACTATGTCAGGTCGCAGGCCGGTCTTCCGGATTAACTCGGGGTACCTTTCATGGCCCGGCAGATCAACCGCCAGTAACCAGTCCCTCGCAGAGTCTAGCACAGATGGAGCGAATGCGTTTCGGTTGACCTTACCTTTTGGAATCTGCCCAGCCTTGAGGAAACGTATGGGGACGATGGTAGAACTGGCTCTAGCGTTAGTTCTACCATCGGGCTAACTTTGACCCGCAGGCCGCCAGTGGAATAGCCTGTGAGTAGAGAATCACCAAACGGGCGCTAAAATGGGAGACTGGATTGGGGACATGAGGATGCTCAAGATAAAACACTGAAAGGAAGTGAAACAAAAGGTGCTGGACTGAATTCCGTCAAGGATTTAGTTGGACGTTAGTCTTCCTAAACAAAGTAGGTCAGTTTTCATTGACAAGTTTGTTGGACTGGTCTACTTTCCTGCAGGTTACGGGTCTGTCCGGCTCTCTTGTTTGGTTTCCTTGCTGTCTTGCATTAACGTTTTCAACCCGAGAAAGAGATTGCCTGTGACATAGGTTTAAGCACTCTCGGGTGGGGGTGGGGTGGGGGTGGGGAGGGGTGGGTGTTAGACCCAGTGTGTCCATGTTTTTGGAGTGTAAAAAGCGCTGCCGTGCTGAAATATACAACACTCGATATGGGCGGTATTGCGGAAAACCCCTGTCACTTAGTGGCAAGGTAACGTGGCTCAAGGTCGACCAATCATAAGTGAGCTAGTGTGTAAGAGTGTGTAAAGAATATAGAAAGGAGTGCACAGGATAGGACAGAATGGAGAATATGACCCTATACGACGTATATTGGCACGACATGATGATGATAATGGTGATGATGACTGTGATGATGATGACGATGATGATGATGATGAGGATAATGATGATGATGATGATAATGATGGTGATAATGATGATAATGATGATGATGATGACAATGTTTAAACCCCCACTCACAATAACCTTCATAGTGAAAGCCTAGGCTGGATTCAAATCCACATCGTCCCATTTGTTTTCCTTCCAACAACAGCCCTTGCTGCCAAGTCGACCCAGGCCAAAATGGGTATCAGGTAATGTCCGGGGAAGTAAACACGTCGGTGTGATGCTGACCACCTCACTCAATGAGGTCTTTAAACACATGAGGTTAGCCTCATATGCCCTATCCGCCACTTGCATGTAAAAGTCCTTAAACCTACTGAAACACTGTGGCTCGCTGACACGACATTACTCATCAAATGGACTTGTGGTGAAGAAGAAATTATTTAAACAGGGATATCCTGTTCAAACCTCCCCTTTCCTCCCCCTTCTTCTTCTTTTTCTTCTTCTCCTCCTCCTGGAAAAAATATTCAAAGGACGCTAACTACCTGGGACCTCTGAAGTGATGCTTGCCACTCTGCACGGAGCATGCCTATTTCCACCTTTCTCAACACGCTCTGTGTGTCAGTTACAACCACAGCCAGCGGAAGACAGTGGTGACTGCCTCCACCTTACATTCTCAAACTAGACGTTGTGATGTCATATGCCAAACTTTGTTGCATTATGCGACATCCATTTGTTATAAACCCCCATGTACTTCGTCTGCCGCTCAATACAGAGCCATGTGTCATCATCATCAGGTGTTTTGCCTACTGACGTGGGCGATTATACCTCTCCACAATCTTTGATCTCCTTCAGCATGCATCAGTTCGTGTGCTGACACAACTCCATGACATGCATAAAGACTGTCAAGAATCTTCTCTCTTTGTCTTTCTCTGTCCCTCTTTCCACAGATCTGTCCAGTGGTTACAACATGTTCCGTTTTCCCTCTTCTCATAACATGACCAACAAAATGATGGCTGTATTCTTCTGGTGTCTGTGATAAGTTGTCTTCGGGCTCCCACCTCTTTGAAAACCTCCTGGTTGCTCTTTTTGTCTGTCAAAGGTATTTTAAACATTTTTCTGTAAAAACCATCTCTGAAGCTTCAAGAAATTGACCTAAGCATGTTTTCTAGGGATAATACAACGGTGGTTTTTTTCTTACCTTCTGCCGGTTTATATATTGTTTGACTCCAATAGCCTTTGTCTAAAGAGACTTACCCTGTAAGCCAGGGTGTGTTAAAAAAGTGTTAAAAATAACAACCGACCTACAGCGTTAAGGAATGAGATACGGACAACATAAACAACTTACCTGCTATTGCCTCGAAAGAAACAGTCGTTGTCAAACTTGATCACGTCACAAAATAACTGTCTCAGTGTGTAGTTGTGAGTTACATTCTCAGCTAGTTTACACACGGACAGGCAGTCTGTGATCTTTCTCAGGCACACTGGTCCCATCTCTGAGGCAGTGCCGTTTGACGTGTTGAACAAACTGGTGGGTCCACAGTCTAACTCATAGATCCGGTTTAACTCCTCGTCAGTGCAGGATGTGTTTGTGTTGCTGTTGGGAGGCAAACATCATGGATGACCACAGTATGTCTTTGACTGTACAAGCTTTTTGTTTCTTTGGGTAATAATTGTCTTACCAGTTTGTATTACTAGCTTAACTGTGTGCAGTTAGTTGTTCCTTGTCGCTCAGGCGGATACACGCCGACTTCGAAGGAAGCCCTCAATCAGTCGACACCTACGACATGCTTGTTGGAGAGGCTGTGGGTCTTTTCTTAGTTTTCCTACGATAGGGCTCCAGAAACCCACACGGGGGAACTATGAATACACATTATCATTTAATTTTTTGGTTTCACATTATCATTTAATTATTTGGTTTCACATTATCATATAATAATTTGGTTACACATTATCATATAACAATTGGGTTACACATTATCATTTAATTATTTAGTTTCACATTATCATTTAATTATTTGGTTTCACATATCAAATAATTATTTGGTAACACATTATCATATAATTGTTTGGTTTCACATTATCATATAATTATTTGGTTACACATTATCATTTAATTATTTCGTTACACATTATCATTTAATTATTTGGTTTCACATTATCATTTAATAATTTGGTTTCACATTATCATATAATTATTTGGTAACACATTTTCATATAATTTTTTGTTTACACATTATCATTTAATTATTTCGTTTTACATTATCATATAATTATTTCGTTTTACATTATCATATAATTATTTGGATTTCACATTATCATATAATTATTCGGTTACACATTATCATTTAATTATTTATTCGGTTGAACATTCGCTTTTAACACGAACACAAACAAGTTCAAGGGGTGCTAATATGAGACATTTTTCGACCAGCAGGGTGGGATGCTGCAGTAGAAATTAAAACTAATGAGGAACTAGCTAGGACAATTGAACTAAGTAAGAGATATCAACTTCAGGTACCGCCATGGGAATGGAAACCACCATGTGTAGACACGAGTTTGACAAAACAGATTTAACAAAACACTGATACACTGCAAGTAAGGACCATAGCAGAGAAGCACATTAGAAACGTTGAAACTGATAACCTGGTAATATAAACTGATAGATCCTAAAATAGGGGCTTTTGAGCTGAAATGCTATAGAAAGTTTCTCAGAATATCTTGGACAAAGAAGAGGAGAAATACTGACATCTTGAAAGATCTGAACACCAAGGAAGATTGGCTAATAAACAGAATCCTGTCTCGGAAGCTGAAATTATTTGTTCATATAAAGCACCACGACGGATTGGAAAAAATTAAAGCAGAAGTCATGGTACTAGGAAGGAGGGGCAGGGGCCGACCGACACGAAGATGGGCACAGGATATAAGTGACTCCTTGAGTATGAAAGTACATGAGGCAGGAGAACTTGCGAGAGACCGAGTTTATTTCAGACAGACCGTGATGAGAGCGATGTTCTGCAAAGGACCTGCTATATGATGATGATAAGATCCTAAAATTAGAAAGGGGAAGTAGGAGCAGATGTATATATTCCCTACTGAAAATCTTATCAAATCAGAGATTACAATTCAGTTCTCACAGCCTATCTAGTCGGCGTAATGAAAGCCTTAAGAATTTCAGCAGAAATCCGCCCCCTCCTTCCCCCCCCCCCCCCAGAATGGGCAATAATGACAGATTCTCTTTTGTCTGTGCAATCATTAGGAAACTATACTAAGGGAAGTAGATCAGACATTAGAGAAGAGATATTACCACTTACCATACAACTTATGAACAATCAATGCCTAGATCACCATAGGATAGGTTCCAGTGCGTAAAGGCATAGTCGGTAATGCGAAAGGCCGATATTTTTGCACGAAGAAGTATCAACAGATTTAATATGAAATAAACAGGCCTAGGAAAAACTGAGGGCTAGAGTCAATCAATTCAAACGGTATATAACAGGAATGTGGAAGATACGGTGAGAAATGAGTGCTGCGGAAGGGCTGGTGAACATTTGGGAGAACCCGCCATGACATTACAAAGCCTCAGAAAACCTACAAATTCCAGCAAATAACAAATTATGGAGATTAAGATTTAGATACTGGAAAGCCAAATTTACGACACCCTTATAGCTAGCATGCTTTTAGGAAAACGCAATAGATCACTTCCTGCTAACACGTACCCTATATAAACAGGAAAGAAAACCAATAGATGATTTTTTTAAATCAAAAACTAAATAAGTCATTGACATCCAAAGAAATGCTTACATGTTGATAGCAATGAGAACATACAGAGACAAATAAAGAAATTTGTTTCCAGGACACGCACACAAAAATGTCTCTTTAGATAAAGATGTGATAAGACGGAGACGGCGAGGTGAGAAAAGAGAATCAAGGAGGGTAAGAACTAGAAAAGAAAAAAAATTAGATTGTGTTGAGCAGAGTTGAGTCAAGAATTGACATCACAGCACTCGGGGCATTCCCATGAATGTTCCGTCTCCATCTTCAGCATCCGGCGCAGAGTTCCAGTAATTCATCCCATGTTCATCTTTTTCTCCATGATTTTTTTTTTCAAATGCATTTAAGTTTCTCCAAAGTCTTTAGTTGTTTTCCAACTTTCACTAACACTTGTTAAAACAAAAATAAGATTAGAACAGAAAATACGTAATTTGGTTTTTTTTGTTTCCTGTCGTAAAATAGGTCGCATATCCATCAGTACTCGACTGTGCGAGGGACTGGTTACTGGCTGTCGACCTGCCTGGTCACGAGAGGTACCTAGAATTAACTCGGAAGACAGGCCTGTGACCCGACATAGTCCTGCACTCTGCGGAGAAACGACAGCGTATCCTGATTGAGCTGACCGTGCCGTATGAGTTGCGAATGGACGAAAATAACTCGTATATGCCCGAGAAATACAGTGATCTCGCAGCTGGTCTAAAAAGAGACGAAGCGTATGCAGTAAAAAATCTTCGCCGTCGAGGTAGGCGCAAGAGGTCTCATCTCCACTTCCATGTACAATGTGATGAAGCAGCTGGGCTTGCGAGGAAACCAGCGCAAACGATCACTAAAACAACTGGGCAAAGATGCTGAAATAGCTTTGATCTGGCTCAGGACGCAACCGAAATAGTTAGGGTAAAAGGGGGGGGGGGGGAGGGGGGGGTGCTCGGTAGGCTGGTCTGGGTTTCTAGTTGGAAAGAAAGTTTTATTCCCTTAAGTCCATGGTGTTCGAATTGTCTGCCAGTGTCCCTCTGCCAATTGCAAAGTCCAACACGTGTCCGTGAACAAACTGTAAGCTTGCCACTTGGTCGTTAAGGTAAGTCGGCTGATCTAATAGGCTACAGCAGCGACTATAAATATATCTAACTTCAAATCTCAGTTATCATTACTCATCACCTTGTGGGATGCAATTTTTCGTTATTTTGACGCCCTACCCTGGCTCTTGCAAGGGGCCGCTATATAGACGATCCATAAATACGGTCTAATGGCTGAACGCGGTTTCCGGGACCTCTACACGGGTGATCCTCATCCGCATGGTAGCACCTTGTGACATCGGGTGTCTATCGCTTGTGTGATGTCCTGGTGGGGTAAAAGTACTACTACTATCTCACAGTATCTGTTGCGTAGTCACCATTTCATCTTGTCCCTGTCCGAGAACATCCGGTAAAGAGCAGCAGGAGAAGATTGAGCCCTGGGAGTCATGACCCAGGTCGGCCCAACCATTGAAGCTGTCTAGGATTGTTTGGGCCGAAACAGATGTTCACGAGGGATCTTCTACTGATGATTGGTAGACTCCTGCTGTACATGCTCCCATGTGGAGTTCTTGTTATTAGGTAAAGTAATGGATCCGTTTCAATGACTTCAGGCGTATAGGGCTAGACCAATATTTTATAGACAAAATGGCATCTGGTGGGTGATGTGGTCAGCATCAAGCCGGCCGCCTTTACTTTCCAGGGCTGTACCACCCCACTCAAGCTTGGGTCGACCTGGGAGCCAAGGTCATTTTTTAAAAATGTCTGATTCCCTTAATGACTTGAACAGACGATTTCCGATCCGCAGGCGAGTGCCTCACCTCTAGACCAAGGCTCTATATTGTAGTAAATATAATACAATTATTACGTATTGTTATCATTCTTATTATTATTATATATTATAATATAAATTACAATTACCTGTCGTAAATAGGAATAACTATTCTTATTATTCCTCACCTTCTTATAATATATATTATAATT
Source organism: Candidula unifasciata (assembly GCA_905116865.2). Lineage (NCBI taxonomy): Eukaryota > Metazoa > Mollusca > Gastropoda > Stylommatophora > Geomitridae > Candidula > Candidula unifasciata. Next base: position 182,596 of record CAJHNH020000073.1, on the reverse strand, counting down.
ACCTGTCATTACTTGCGTTGTAAATGCATGGCTTGGCACTTGTGAAAACTTCACAATAGTTGAAGTCCTCCCCGAGATATGGCTGCGTGCAGTTATTATACAGTGAGAGGCAACTACTGCTGACTCCTTTTGGTTTGGTGGACGTTTCTCCTGTGGTACGATTCTCGTTCTCCTGAGAGGCCGATGTCTCGTTTGATGTGCGATTATCTGCTCCAACACTGGTACCGTTGTAGATCGACGGAGTTACTGACGATTGAGTTTCATTAGTGGCGGTTTCATCTGTTGCTGTTTTGTTGTTTGCTGAAGCTGTGTCGTTTTCCGTGGCGGTAACTTCAAAATTCTCGTCTGCTGTTGAATTACTTTTAGCACTAGCATTTGCCTTCGTATTCCTATCTGTTGTGTTCAGATTCCCTCCTGTTGTGTTCATATTCCAATCTGTTGTGTTTAGATTCCCATCTGTTGTGTTCAGATTTCCTTCTGTTGTGTTCACATTCCAATCTGTTGTGTTTAGATTTCCATCTGTTGTGTTCAGATTTCCATCTGCTGTGTTCAGATTTCCATCTGTTGTGTTCAGATTTCCATCTGTTGTGTTCAGATTTCCATCTGTTGTGTTCAGATTTCCATCTGTTGTGTTCAGATTTCCATCTGTTGTGTTCAGATTTCCATCTGTTGTGTTCAGATTTCCATCTGTTGTGTTTAGATTTTCTTCTGTTGTGTTCAGATTTCCATCTGTTGTGTTCAGATTTCCATCTGTTGTGTTCAGATTTCCATCTGTTGTGTTCAGATTTCCATCTGTTGTATTCAGATTTCCATCTGTTGTGTTCAGATTTCCATCCGTTGTGTTCAGATTTCCATTTGTTGTGTTTAGATTTCCATCTGTTGTGTTCAGATTTCCATCTGTTGTGTTCAGATTTCCATCTGTTGTGTTCAGATTTCCAACTGTTGTGTTCAGATTTCCATCTGTTGTGTTCAGATTTCCATCCGTTGTGTTCAGATTTCCATCCGTTGTGTTCAGATTTCCATTTGTTGTGTTCACATTAACATTGGTTGCGTTAACATTTTCCGAATTTGTGTTGTTAAGAGTCTCATTTTCGTTTGCATTGCCACTCCCGCTTGCATTTCCGCTTCCTCCTTCACTAGACAGCGATGTGTTGTTATTGTCGCTGTTTGTTCCATTTACATTTCCAGTTGATGTTATGTTATTGCTGGCTGTTCGTTAATATTTCCTGTTGATGTTGTGTTATCGCTGGTTGTACCGTTAAAATTTCCTATTGATGTTGTATTATCACTGGTTGTTCCGTTAATATTTCCATCTGATGTTGTATTATCACTGGTCGTTCCGTTAATATTTCCAGCTGATGTTGTGTTTGAAGCAGTCGCAGAAGTAGTTTCGTTTCTTGCATTAGTGGTACTGTTACTGGTGCCCGTGTCGTTTGTTCCAACAGTTGTTTGGTTTATGTTGTTGCTGTAGCTGTCAACTTTTGCAGTGTCTTCGTCTGGACTCGCCGATGCCCCGAACTCTTGTAGCCACAGAGACAAAAATGTTACCAGCAGGACACATAATTGTTGAAACTTCATTGTGGTTTTTGTGTGTGGAGCGCTGTAAATTTAAAAAAAAAATAGCACACACACATTAGGAAAAGAAAAAGTAACTGAGATTTCAAAGAAAGAAATGTCCCCGTGTTAGTTCCGGAACACCATTATGGATTCAGTTGGGCTGATTCAGGAATAACATACAGCACTCGAGGCATTCCCATACTCGCACGGTCCCCATTTTCAGCAGCCAGCACAGTTCCAATATAAATGGTGCCAGTTGTAGTCTGATTATGCGTCGACTTGATTTCCTGATCGTCGAGTATCGGCTAGATCCCCTTGTCACTCCCCGCTGCATCACTCTCACCAAACTGTGTTGATGCAGTTGCTTCCCCCAAATTGTACACATGCTCCCAAGGCCCTAAACACGTCTGCCTTACCATGCACCAGTATTCTACAAAGTTGTGCAGAGCCAGCCAGTTTGTCCATCTGTTTAATTCCCAACACACCGGCATCACCCGGAGAAAAGATCCAAACAATGCTCCTCTCCCGTGACCTCGGAAGCGAAGCATGGCATTTTGCCTGCCCTCACCTTCCTCTTCATACTTTCTGAGTCAGTTACAATCACGATGTGTGTGTGTGTGTGTGTGTGTGTGTGTGTGTGTGTGTTTGTCCTGTTCTCTAACCAGCGGAAAGCTGCAGTGACCGCCTCCAAATCCATTCCTAAGCTGGATGCTGTAGTTTCATATGCTAGGCTCTCCTGCACCAAACGTCGACTTTTAACTTTTGCTAAGAAGAACAGTTTGCGATCCATTTCTGGCCAGGCAGCAGTGGTTATTGTCATTTCCTGTAGAAGCTCTTCAACTGTTCTTCCCCACGACATTTAATGGCAGAAGTGGACATTACTGATGATGATAATGATGATATATATTACTTGATAACAAACAGACCGATACAAATTAGATTAGGGCTTTTGTACATCAGGAACATCAGGATGAAGAAAAAAAAATACATACAGTTGATTCAATTCATGATAATGCTCGCCTGAGTGATATAATTATATCAGTGGTTCCATAGTAAAGGGTCGAAGAATGCATGTTGGTTCGAAAGAAAATACGTATACAATTGATTCTTGACAATGTCTACCCAGGCGATATGATTATCTATGTTAATGGCTCTGTGTTGAAAGTTCAAAGAAATGCATGGGGTTTCGTGGCAACAGGGAATTGACTGGACGTAACAGAGCCTGGCATATGATATTACACAACGTCTAGTTTGAGAATGGAGGTGGAGGCAGTCGCTGCTGCCTTCTGCTGGCTCGAGAATTAGCGACACATACATGTTGTAACTGTAACTAATTCACGGAGCATTGTGAGAAAGGTGGAGACCGGTATGCTCCGTGCAGAGTGACAAGCGTCGCTTCAGGGGTCTAAGACAGTTGACATCCTGGGTATATTTCGTGCAGGGCGTACATGTGAACTGGGAAACAAGTAGGCAAACAGTCTGGCTAGTTCTGCCCCACTCTGTGGTAACTTGATGTAGGACAAGCTCGATCAGTGTTTCACAATGTGGGGTCCACGTCCCCCGGGAAGGGGTAGGGGGGGGGGGGGGGGGGGTTGATTGTTATCAATATTAAAAATTATGAATCTGTTACACAGGGGACATAATCAATTTTTGGAAGGCTTATGTGAGATATGGCACACAAACCAATGTTTCAGAAACACTGAACTAGATGTTCTCAAGGCGCTGCTGGAACGGCCGAACAGGACGAAGGCACAACAGGTCACCAGGTCTGAAGAGAATGGTACAACACGGAATGACCGGTGCATCTGGCCGACACACCACACTCAAAGGGAAGGGAAGACTTACATACAATCAGAGTTGTACCAGTACCATCTGAGCTGCAACTCTTCCCTGGTTGCTGAAGACGGGTAACCCTTGTGAGAACGTCCTGAGTGCTTTCTTGAAACTCAGCTCTTCTCACATGCACGGTAAAAAAAAAAAAAGAATGGAAAAAAAAGGTGTCGTTTTGAGCAACACTGTAGACAACAACCGCAGGGGAAGAACTTTAGAGAATAAGAATTTCAGAAAGGTGGAGACATAAGAGCGATGCGAGGAGAAACACTGTAACCAACAGCTATAAAACAAGGAAGATAGGAATATTTTGGCCACACCTCGACAAAGCTAACACAGAGTTACCGAACAAGTACTGAAATGGGGCAAAAATATAATCAGGAAACGTTAAAAAAATTATAAAAAAAAAAAAAAAAAACCATAATAAACAATGATGTGAGAGGTCAAAGATGTCGGACATTTTTCTATGGAAAGGTTTGCCCAGGTTACAACGATATGGAAGAAAAGACTAAAAGATCTGTGTAATATACAATGACACAGTAGGAGGGGGGTACTGATGATAGTGGTGGTGGTGATGACAATGATGCTGATGATTAGAGTGATGATGCTAGTGGTGATGATGAAGATGATGATGATGCTGATGATAATGGTAGTGGTGATGATAGTGATGACAAAGATGCTGATGATCAGAAGGATGATAATGCTGGTAGTGATGATGACGATGATGAAGATGATGATGGTTCTGATGATAATGGTGGTGGTGATCATAGTGATGACAATGATGCTGATGATCAGAGTGATGATGATGCAGGTCGTGATGATGACGACGATGATGATGCTGATGATAATAGTGGTGGTGATGATAGTGCTGACAATAATGATAATGATAATGAGGTGATGATGGTGATGAGGATGAAGATGATGATACATAAAGATACCTTTCGAAAACAGAAATGAACTCAAGAACTCGTAAACAAGATGATTGCGTGCTGATTTACAAATTGCACCTCACCGGTACTTTACTTGTAAATATGTTTAGCAATGCGGTGTTGTTGAAAGCACTCGGTGGGTGATGAACTCAACATCACACCGGACGCCTTTACTTCCCAGAACTTTACCTAGTAGGTATTTAAGTCTGGGTCCAACAGGGATTTATGGGTATTTGAATAACAATCCGGCTCGATGCTGATTTAAACCAACAACTTTCGGACCCGATGATTGTTTCTTTTGTATTATTTGACACTTTGATTGACGTAGATGACTTTGCTTCAGGTTCTTGTTAACATTGCTTGCCATTTTGTCCTTCTCTTTGTAATTATGTTTTTTAATAGCGGGGCGGGGAAGGGAGGGAGGGGAGGGAGCGCCTTGCCTTTTATGTAAGTGGGCTGGCTCTACTTGAAAACGGTTGAAAACCGCTTCATAAGACTAACGTTGCCGAAACAGACCAGAAGTACTAGACTGGGGTTCCTTCAGTCACATCGAAAGGATTATACAGGATAAGACGAACTAGAAGAATCAACTACATGCTGCGCATGACGTAAACCTATACAAATGAATAATGAAGGTGACGAATTTATGACTGAGATTGAATTTCTATTGCTTTTTTCTTTGTAAATTGTTTTTTAATTTGCTTCCATCATCATCAGGTGGCGTCAGTGGCTTAGGCGTTTCGAGTCCGACTCGTAATTCAAACGTACCGCGATCGAAACCTACTGTGGATTTTTATCATGATGCCGGGCGTCGCAGGTCGACCCAGCCTAAAATGAATACCAGGATGTATGTCATGTGGAAGTAAAAACGGCCGACGTAATGTTGACCCCATTACCTACCGGTGCCGATTGCTCTAACAAATTTAGTTTAAGCTATATATACCCAATGCGCCCAAGGGAGTGGAAAAGGGTCCTTTACTTTCATCATCATCATCAGTTGCTCTTATAAAAGCATAGAAGGAAACATAAACAAGGATTATGGGTGGAGACTTGCACGTAAGCCCAGATTTGTCCGCCATCTGCTATCGATGGAGCCCAAGATATCCGTCATAAATACCCACGCCCAATTCACGTCATGTTGGCGACAGTTGGTTGAGAGCGATCGAAACAAGTTGAAAGCGACTAGTTAACTGTTCAGAACTGCTCGTTCAAACACGTAAACGATTCAAGGTAGATAAATTAACACTGAACGGCAGAACATACATTGATTGACTGTGCGTGATGTTGAAATTAATTTGTGGCAGGCGCGGAAACACAATGAAAGCGTGTAGGGAATTGGGCTGGGGGGGGGGGGGTGCTTCAACCCGTTTTCTGTTTATAAAGAGGGGCATTAGGGGGGGCTAAACCTTGTTTAAGTTGTTTAAAAAAAAACGACATCATTATAATGTAGCAGATCCTTATAAATAAATATTTCAGTTTTCGAGATGTTGACTAGCCAATCTTCTTTGATGTCCATGCCGATTAGAGTGTCAGTTTTTTTTTCCTTTATAATTTTTGTGTGACAAATATTATATCTAAAAACAATTGAAAATTGAATTTCGGTATACACTTTTGGCGGAAATGGAGTTTAACTTTCTTAAGGAAAAAAAAAAAAAAAAAAGAAATAAAAAATCATAAGCGATGTGGGATGCAACCTGTCGGGTTTTTTTTAAAGCCCCACCCTGGCTGTTGCTGGGGGCCCTAATATAACCTAACGGTTGAACGGGGACTCTCCACGGGTGATCCTTTTTAAGGATTTGTTTATTGAAAAAAAATAGAATTAATATGATTTCTGTAACCCTTTCAGCCCATTCAGTGGCTCCGTGGTTTAGAGGCTAGCGATTGCGGTTAGCACTTTCATGATCTGAGGGTTCAAGGTTCCTTCCTTGTGGTGGGCAGGAAAAAAAACTAGTTCTTGTGGTTTTGGTACAGCAGTACGAGAGCCAAACCGCGGAAGAGATTGGAACCTCACCTGGCAATATTTCTACAGACAACAGGGTACACTGTAGCCATCATAGTGGAAATGGCACAGAACGTCACTTGAAATTATTATAGTTATTACTATTATTGTTATTATTAGCATCTTCATCAGTATTTGTTGTTCTAGTATCCAGAAGCCATGAGTTCCTAACCCTTAGACTTGGTATTATGGATATTGCAACCTTCATCAGTATTTTAACGAAGTATAGGCTCCTTAAACTACTGGACGTAAATTTGCCTAGGGAAACCATACAACAGCCAGGAGCTGTATTGGTTGGTTCTGCAACGTCCTGTAAAGGATACGCAATTAACCTCTAATAGGCTCCTTGGGGCTTCCTTTCTACACGGTTCCCGAGGAAGTTAAGGGGGCCATGTGAGCCCGGCCAGTGTTTACGTTGTGTCGTCACCCCTGACACTGCTAACCTTTGCCCTTGGTCGTTCTTGGGTAAGAGTCTTCTACTAACAGAATTTGGCCAATATATTTCAGCTGTCTCTTTAAAATTTCTTACAAGAAAGCTCTTACAGATGTCACTGCTTTACGTTTGAATATGAGGATTGTTGTTTACATTATATACACCTTATTCTTTCTACATGGCTTGCCCCCCGCCACCCACTCCTATATCCACCTCCCTAACTCCCCCCCTCCCCCAGACAAACTAAGTGGGAACATAGTATGCGTGTGTCTAACATTATTTTAAATTTGTCCTAAGCTAAGTCCGTAAATTCAACAACTTTAACAACAACAACAACAACAGCAACGACAACAACAGCAACGACAACAACAGCCACAGTCATGAAACATTCAAACAGTAAGACGAATGATGAGAATACCCTGGACAGATAAAAAGAGTAATGAAGATGTTTTGAAAAAAAACTGACTCACGAAGAGAACTGATTATCCATATCAGAAAGAAGAAGGAGAAAGCTGGAGTACATTGTAAAAGTAGGAAAGTTAAATGTTGAATTAGGAATCGTAATCACAGCACTCGGGACACTCCCATGTGCTCAGTCCTCATCTCCAGCAGCGAAGAGTTCCAATTCCGATGATACCGTCTGATTGTATATCTGTCTCATCCTTCCCCTTAGTTGTTTAGCTAGATCCCCTGGTAAATCCTCGCAGCGCCATTCTCCTTAGACCGTGATGATCTATCTGCGCCTCCGATCTGTTCACCCTTTCCCAAATGGCCCTCATAATATCTAACTTGTCATACATCACTTCACCACCAAATGGTGCAGATACAGCCAGTCTATCTCCCTTCTCATTTCCCGACACACCGGTATAATCTGGAGAAAGTATCCAAAAGATGCTCACTAGGAAAGCTGGAAGAGAGAGAAAATGCTGGACAGTTTGACATCATGGCATGGAGGATCATCTGTAGCAGAGCTGATTGAAAGTATACGAGACAGAAGTGTGTGGATAAACACGGCTGAACTATAAGAAGAAAAAGTCAACTGAAACCTCTAAATGGATGAAGCTCACGGTGATGGTGGTGATGATAATGATGTTGATAACGACAGGGATGAAAATGATGATGGCGATATAGTGGTAGTGATGATAATAATGATGACGATGATAATGATGATAAAGGCTGAGTACATACATGCGCAGCCAGAATCAGTTAGTAACGTTTCCGCTACAAAAGCTCCAGTACAAATGAATGGATGCCACAAAACACGATGCGGACGATCGTTTATTGATCGATGTATATATTGAGTATAAACGTCCCATGTGTGGCTGTGTCATGAAGAAGGATCCCAGGCCAACCAAGTCAAGGGATCACATATGTTTCTGTGTGGTTAGAAATGGTCCCAGATTGATTAAATATGGGGCAATCCGTATGTGGCTGTATTGTATTCACTAAGTATGGGTCTCGCATCTGTGGCTACATAGTTAAGAATGGTCCCTGGTCAACTAAAAAAGCGAGTTCCATGTGAGGTTTTTTTTTCTGTATAGTAAGATGGGTCCTAGACTGACTAAGTATGGGCGATCCGTATGTGGCTGTATAGTGAAGAAGGGTCCCAGACTGACTAAGTATGGGCGATCCGTATGTGGCTGTATAGTGAAGAAGGGTCCCAGACTGACTAAGTATGGGCGATCCGTATGTGGCTGTATAGTAAAGAAGGGTCCCAGACTGACTTAAGTATGGGCGATCCGTATGTGGCTGTATAGTGAAGAAGGGTCCCAGACTGACTAAGTATGGGCGATCCGTATGTGGCTGTATAGTGAAGAAGGGTCACAGACTGACTTAAGTATGGGCGATCCGTATATGGCTGTACAGTAAGATGGGTCCGATCCGTATATGTGGCAGTGTAGCGAAGAAGACCAAAATCAGTTCTATCTTCGTCAGCTGTTGAGATCTGAAAACTAAAACGTCAGATCATATCGCCAAAATATTTTGATTGTTGTTGTTGTTATCGATCCAGCGGCGCATGAGCTTTCGCCCTTTGGCCCAATGCCATGTAGTGGAATTTGCATGTTTTCACAAGCTGTTCTTTTCCACCGTACAAGGTGTTCCACTTGTCTGGTCTCGGAGGGAGTAGCGTTCTTCTTGTCTCACTGAGTTTTGGGCACTCAAAGAGATGGTGTTCAACAGTTTCGTAGGGGTAGTTACATAGCTGGCACTCTGGGGAGTGTTGTGGCTGTATTCTGTTTAGGTGTCCATTGAGTGGAGTATGTTGCGTTCTAAGTCTGAAGATGGTGGCCTGGTCCCTCCTTGTTAGATGGTTAATGCTGTCATTAGGATCAGGGCCAGACATATGTCTATAAACCTCTCTTCCAGTGTCTCCCATGGCCCATCTGTTCAACCAAGTCTCTTTGTTTATAGCTCTTATCAGTGTTTTTGCTGTCTGGAGGGTTGTCGCTGTAGGTGGTTGTTCTTGTGTTGCTCCTTTCTTTGCCAATCTGTCAGCTCTGTCATTACCTGGTGTGCCGGAGTGACCTGGAATCCACTGCATCACTATTCTGATGTTGTATGAGGTAATAAGCTGATCGGCATCCAGGATTATCTTGGCTATGTCAGTTCTGCAGCGTTCATTGCCCTCCAGAGCTTGAAGGGCAGACATTGAATCTGTGAAGATGACAATATTTTGGACCTTTAAGGGGTAAACATCCATTACAGTCTTTAGGTGGTATACTGCTGTTTCCAGTGCAATTATTTCAGCTTCATAGTTTGAACAGAATTCCCCGCATGCATCAAAAATCTCTTCAACAGATCCATCGGGATAACCTATGTAGATTCCGTAACCTGCTTTAATGGTAGCTTTAAATGCTGATCCATCAGTATAGACATGTATCCATTCTTGAGGGTAAGAATCAACGGTCTTTAGTGATGAGTTCATAAGAGCGATTGGGTCGGACTGTTTGGTTTCCTCGCCTACCAATTTAGTTTGGACTTCTGGAGATTTAAAGCGAGCATGTGGTGGTAGGTTTTTTGCAACATTCTGAATTCCTTGACGTCTTTCTGGGAGGTGGTATCTGTCCTGAATTTCATTAACACAGTGTAAAACCGATTTGTGCTTTATTCTTTGTTTGGGTTCCCAGTTTTCTACAAGATGTCTATTAGGATGGTTACGATTTTTCCTAACGCATCTTTCATAAATTTCTAAAGTGGCTTTTTCTCTCCGCAACCCGAGGGGTTCCACATTTGTATGGATCCAAAATATTTTGATCAATCATTTGAGTTGAATCCCCTGAAGGTGTCTCCACCTTGCCCCGGTGGGGAAGCTTGTGTTTCTCAATGACCCTGAGAGCTATGCCGGCTATAGCGTAGCTACCTCCAGAGCCTTACAATCCGGAAAGGTCTATGGGTAGAGAAAAGACAAAGAGACACCCTGGTCCTCCAGGTTGGGGTTTGAAGCGCGGGGCCGACACCCCTACTTTCTATACATTATATCATCACGAAACATATATCTAAGCCTCGATTTCGGATGGATATACGGACAACGAAACTGGAACGGTAAAGGACTTTTAGACCTGCAAAAACTTGGTGATACCAACTGGAAAGAGAAGGCCAACTAGAGAGATGCGTAGAGGAGGGTGATATCTGCCGCAATGAACCTCAAGAACTCGGAAAGCTGAAGAAGAGGAACAAGTTTGGGTTGGAAGCGGAACCAGGAGGTAGTGAACAAGAAACAGCCTGTAGGCTGGTGAGACATATGTTGGTGGGTTTATGTAAAAAATAAGAAAAGTGCAGATCTATTTTCACGCCTCAGGCGCATCGAGAATTAGGGAAGAGCACCCATATTTTTACAGACCAATCGGCACTAGGTGGTAATGTAGTCAGCTTTACGCCGACTGTCTTTACTTCCCCAGGACATACATCCTGGTACCCATTTTAGGCTGGCTCGACCTGAGAAGTCCCATACCAAGATAAAAATTCCACTCAGCCAGCAGTGGGTTTCGATAGCCGTATGTTGGAATTACGAGTCAGCTGGAGTACATTGTGATAGTAGGAAAGTTAAATGTTGAACTAGGAATCGAAATCACAGCACTCGGGACACTCCCATGTGCTCAGTCCTCATCTCCAACAGCGAAGAGTTCCAATTCCGATGATACCGTCTGATTTTTAGTTGTTGAGCTAGATTCCCTGGTAACTCCTCGCAGCGACATTCTCCTTAGAAAGTAATGATCTATCTGCGCCTCTGAACTGTTCACCTTTCCCCAAAGGGCCCTCACAATATCTAACTTGTCATACATCACTTCACCACCAAGTGGTGCAGAGACAGCCGGTCTATCTCCCTTCTCATTTCCCAACGCACCGGTATAATCTGGAGAAAATATCCAAATAATGCTCACTAGGAAAGCTGAAAGAGAGAAGATGCTGGATGGCCGTACGTTTGAATTACGAGTCAGACTGGCAACGCCTAAGCCACGGACGCCGCTGGAGGGTTTATGTAGATTCATAGGTTTAGTTAACTAGTTAGGTTGGTATAATTATTTAGTAAGGTTGGTTGGTTTATCTTAGAACAGGTATAGTGCGTTTCAAAACTCATGCCGCCAGACTTTAACAAATATCTCGAAAACTGCTGTACGGACCAACAAGAATTTTTGCATGTGGGCTTAGATTGACCACGTCCTTATGATTACATAACTGACAAATAGGGAGTTATTGCAGTTTTCTAAAAGTAGCGAGTTTCTTTGATCTTTGTTAGATTAATAATTTCTGTACTTCTGAAAAATAGAATATACAGTATTGAACACACGTATGGAGATTATTTGGAAATCAGTTCACCGGTGCAGCGATATATGGTTGAAGAAAATTGTGGTAAGGACAAAATGTAATAGTTTCCCGCTGAAAAGCAAAAATAGGAAAGTAAAGAAAAGGCAAGGGTTCTTCTGTGCAGGGATCATGAAATCAAATAGTCTAGGCCCAGAAAAAGGATAACTGTGTGACGAGTTACATAACAACAACCTAACTACATTACTACATTTACCTAGGCAAACCATGCTCAAGGACTACATATACTAAATTGAATCAAGCAAACGAACTATAATCACAACATTAAACAGCTGTTTATTTTACTGAACTGAACACAAAACCTAGCACTGTTCACGAATAACAAAACATTAACAATCATTAACGTGCCAAGCACTTCACTAATGAAATGAACTATCTCTGAGCGATGATACACAATGATATATCTCTACACAGTCCAACTACCAAAGATAAATTCATGGCTAACTATAGAAAAAAATACCACCATCATCATCAACGAGCCAAGCTAACCGTTCATCCCCACGTAGTCGCTCGAGCACGTGCTGATGAGCACATGTATGGTGCATCAGCCGCTGGCTGAGCGAGGTCTCCTGCCCCTCGAGTGCCTGTGAGTTCATTCCGGAAAGCTAAAATGAGAACGGCCCTGGGTGCGTTGGCCTTTTTATGCTCAGTGGCCGGACTTTTGGCCCGCTTTAAGCCTAATTAAAATGATTACTATCCGTTCTCTGACGTCCTGCCATAGAATATTACTCACTCAATGAAAAATGAACTCACCGACATGCTAGAGATGACCACGTAATAGTGAATCCCTTATGACGCACGTGCAATCTGATGTTTTGAAAAGTTCTTCATACTCAATTTACTCAAGTTACTTTAGCCTGTTGTTTCTTTGCTTTAAATCGGCGTCTATTCTTTCATATTAGGCAAAATAAAAACTAGGTGTTTATTTGCCAGTCGATAGATTACACAATCTTGTGTTTGTGGCTTCTTTGTTCAAATTTACAAAAGGGAAACATTGTTTTGATTTTTGAAACGTTGACTCCGAAAGTCAACTGTGAAGCGACTGGATGGATTGTTTTAACTGAAGTGAACATCGCATTACATGATTGTCGGGTACGGACTCTTGAAGAATGCCCCACAACCGGAATATTTCCTCACCCTCATTTCAACTCCACGAGGGATGATAAAATCGGATTCGTTACTCGCGTCCTGAACTTTGTAAACAGAAAGACGTGATTCTGACACTGCGGTTGCCTTGGTAAATATACAGGGCAATAAATTGTGCAATCTATTGTTTGTGTCTTCTTTGATCCGCGTCTGTCGCTTAGGCGTTGTAAAAGCGCTTGGTAATGTCGGGTGCTGGGTTCGATCCCAGCTGCGCGTCTTTTGTCTTGCGTTGGTTTCGACAGTGTTATCGAAAAGCCGACTGTCCAGTAACAATGGCAAACTACTGGACGTAAATTTGTCTGGAAAAACCACAAAAGCCAAAAAATGCTGGGGTTTGTTCTGCAATGTCATGTAAAGGATACGCAACTAACTTTTTATTCCTTGTTCAAAAGTTTACATTAAAACAAAAATAAAAGTATGTGATTATTAACCGGCTGCCGAATCTCAACAACCGACAACCAACTGCATGCCGAATCTCAACAACCGACACGACCCAGCCTAAAATGGGTACCAGGGTGGGCTGTCCTGGGAAAGTAAAGACAGCCGGCGTAATGCTGACCACATTACCCACAGAGTGCTGATGGTCTGTAAAAATATGGGACGCTCTGCCCATACGCCCGATGCGCCGAAAGGCGTGAAAAGGGAACTTTAGTTTTTTTTTTTTGAACGCCTTTAAAACGGACTATAGATCGGTGGGTCCATTCAGATAGTTTTCTAGAATTTATTTAGTTAGGTTTGTGGATTTATGTAGATAGATTTGAGCAGGTAGGTTTGTGGGTTTATGTAGATAGATTTGAGCAGGTAGGTTTGTGGGTTTATGTAGATAGATTTGAGCAGGTAGGTTTGTGGATTTATGTAGATAGATTTGAGCAGGTAGGTTTGTGGGTTTATGTAGATAGATTTGAGCAGGTAGGTTTGTGGATTTATGTAGATAGATTTGAGCAGGTAGGTTTGTGGGGTTTATGTAGATAGATTTGAGCAGGTAGGTTTGTGGGTTTATGTAGATAGATTTGAGCAGGTAGGTTTGTGGGTTTATGTAGATAGATTTGAGCAGGTAGGTTTGTGGGTTTATGTAGATAGATTTGAGCAGGTAGGTTTGTGGGTTTATGTAGATAGATTTGAGCAGGTAGGTTTGTGGGTTTATGTAGATAGATTTGAGCAGGTAGGTTTGTGGGTTTATGTAGATAGATTTGAGCAGGTAGGTTTGTGGGTTTATGTAGATAGATTTGAGCAGGTAGGTTTGTGGGTTTATGTAGATAGATTTGAGCAGGTAGGTTTGTGGGTTTATGTAGATAGATTTGAGCAGGTAGGTTTGTGGGTTTATGTAGATAGATTTGAGCAGGTAGGTTTGTGGGTTTATGTAGATAGATTTGAGCAGGTAGGTTTGTGGGTTTATGTAGATAGATTTGGGCAGGTAGGTTTGTGGGTTTATGTAGATAGATTTGGGCAGGTAGGTTAGTGGATTTATCTAGATAGATTTGGGCAGGTAGATTTGTGGGTTTATGTAGATAGATTTAAGCAGGTAGGTTTGGGGTTTATATAAATAGATTTAGGCAGGTAGGTTGGTGGATTTATGTTGATAGATTTGAGCAGGTAGGCTCCAAGATTTGTGTAGATAGATTTAAGCAGGTAGGTTGGTGGGTTTATGTAAATAGATTTGGGCAGGTAGGTTGTGGGTTTATGTAGATAGATTTCGGCAGGTAGGTTGGTGGGTTTATGTAGATAGATTTGAGTAGGTATGTTAGTGGGTTTATGTAGATAGATGTGGGCAGGTAGGTTGGTGGCTTTATGTAGATAGATTTGATCAGGTAGGTTGGTAGCTTTATGTAGATAGATTTAGGTAGGTTAGTGGATTTATGTAGATAGATTTAGGCAGTTAGGTTGGTGGGTTTATGTAGATAGATTTAGACAGGTAGGTTGGTGGATTTACATAGATAGATTTATGCAGTTGGGTTGGTGGGTTTATGTAGATAGATTTGGGCAGGTAGGTAGGTGGATTTATGTAGATAGATTTGAGCTGTTAGGTTAGTGGATTTATGTAGATAGATTTGGGCAGGTAGGTTAGTAGATTTATGTTGATAGATTTGGGCAGGTAGGTTGGTAGGTTTATGTAGATAGATTTGGGCAGGTAGGATGGTGGGCTTATGTAGATAGATTTAGGCAGGTAGGTTGGTGGGCTTATGTAGATTTAGGCAGGTAGGTTGGTGGGTTTTTGTAAATAGATTTAGGTAGGTAGGTTGGTGTGTGTAAAGTTGATGGGTAGGTTCTTAAAGCTAACTGAGGGGTTAATTACGACAAAAAATAAGCTATTTTTAAAAAGCAGGAAAAATAGACCGGTTGTTAGATATGTAGGGAGATACACAGGTTGTTAGACATATATGTAGGTATATATATATATATATATATATATATATATATATATATATATATATATATATATATATATATAAGTTTCTAAAGAGAACGGGAGAGATATAATTGTAAAGGTATTAGTTTGGTCAATTCAATGCTTAGGTTGAAATGTAGATAATTAAGTAAAGACAGTGACTGATAAACCATTAGGTAGGGAAGTGGGTAAATTAGATAAGTAGGTAGATAGATAACTAGCCCCGCAGAAAACATTCTTGGCGCACAGACTACTTCCGTGATCTGCTGACGCTGTTTGTTTCGGAGTCTAGTTCAGCTTAACATTATCAATGGAGCACAATATCACAGCTGTACATTTTATTGATTTATATTTAGCCATAACTGTTTATCGATCAATATGTGAGCAATATTTGTATTGTTGCTATTACTTAGACGCTACACAGGGTGTCCAGTCAGTTTCCTTAGACAGGGAAAAATAAACGTATCACTAGTGCCACTGGGGAATTCCCACACAAGCTCCGTCCTTATCACCAGCAGCCAGCACAGTTTCAATTCTAACGGTTCCGGTCGTAGTCTTGTTGTACGTCTGTCTTGCCTTTCAGCTGAGAGTAATGTGTCGGCTAAACCCTCAGGTCACTCCTAGGTGCATCATTCTCCCCAGCTAATAATAATCTAGATTGTATTTTGACTTTGTTATATGTTCCCAAAGGGCTCTGACCACATCTGCCTTGTCATGTAACAGTTCACCACCCAGTGATGTAGATCCAGCCAATCTGCCTGCCTGTTTACTGAGCTGTGCATATACGAGTTCTCGGAAGAGGGGGGGGGGAGGAAAAGGGGGGGGGGGCTGCGTGGCCTCGAGGCATAAAGTCCGACCCTAGTGCTAGAGGTCCCGGGTTCAATCCCCGCTAAGGGCTGGGATTTTTACTACTCGTGTGCCATGATGTTGATCCGTTGTTGAAACATCAAAGGTGTTCTCCAGCAGCGGAGGATACCCAAGACAATGTTTATTTTGTTCTTTTCAAAACAATGGCAGACATATGGGGTATAGTTAGATAAATATAAATGGTTTTCTCTACAAGAGCACGTATCGTCTCGTATAAAATCAAACAAAAGTTCCAAGCCTAGTCCTTTTTTAAGCTACCTGAAGGCCTACTTTATCAAGGACGATTTCTTTGCAATCCTATTTCAGTTCTGTTCCTTTGCAGTCCAAGTCCAAGTCCTTTTAAGAAAAAAAAAAAAAAAAAAAAAGAAAAGCTCGACCACGTTCAGACTGCTGCTAGCTAGCCTAGGCTACTAGCAGTCTCCGCCTATATTTGTGGTCTGGGTTATTTGCGTCACTTTCGTGACTGAATTTTAGTGTTTGTGCCATTTCTGGGCTTGATGCTTCCATCCGAATCAAACCGTTGTCACTGGTGCATGTCTTCCTTCTTCTTTCTTGGTGTTTCCTGTTTGTTCTGTCTCCCTTTGATCTGGATAGGCGTATCTCGAAGGAGAGCTAGCTTCCATACACAACGTCCTTTGGACCACCATTTATTGTTTTAAAATTTTGAGTATTTAAATTATGCCAAAAAGTACTAAAAACAGTTTTTGAATTTGAATAGTTCCGAAATGTGAAAATGTTCCGCGTGTGACCATAGTGGTCTTTTAGTTGTCTTTCCTTTGCAGTCCAAGTCCAAGTCCTTTTAAGAAAAAAAAGAAAAGCTCGACCACGTTCAGACTGCTGCTAGCTAGCCTAGGCTGCTAACAGTCTCCGCCTATATTTGTGGTCTGGGTTATTTGCGTCACTTTCGTGACTGAATACTGGTGTTTGTGCCATTTCTGGCTTAATGCTTCCCTCCGTATCAAACCGCTCGTCCTGTTGTCACTGGTGCAAGTCTTCCTTCTTCATTCGTGGTGTTTCCTGTTTGTTCTGTCTCCCTTTGATCTGGCTAGGCGTATCTCGAAGGAGAGCGAGCTTCCAAACACAACGACCTTTCGGCCACCATTTATTGTTTTAAAATTTTGAGTATTTTAATTTTCCAAAAAGTACTGAAAACAGTTTTTGAATGTGAATAGTTCCGAAATGTGAAAATTTTCCGCGTATGACCATAGTGGTCTTATAGTTGTCTTCCTGTAATATGAACGGGTTAGTCATGTATTGGATATGTGTGTGGGAGTTTGTGTGGAGTCTTAAGCGAGTCCAGTCGTCATTTGTTATTATGTGATGGGGTTGTGTTGATAGCTAAGCTCCGGTGTACGTAAATACCATATAACCTGACCGTCCAGCTCACGCTTTGAGATCCAAATGATCGGCGATGAGAATTGTTGTGGCATGTTGGGCAACGAACTCAAGTGCTCTCTGTGGGAATGGGTTGGGGGGTTAAACTCATAGTGCATCCGAAAGATTTAGGGAAAGGTGGGGGGAAGGGGAGCGGGAGGCCATTCAGTCAATTCTCGTCGTTGCCGTCTTGCTGGATTCTAGCGTGGCTTTTTGCCGGGACTATGTGTATCACGTTACCAACCTTTGCTATCATCCCAGTGATGGGGTGGTATTGGAGGCTATGCGTTCTGGTCCTGTCATTATCGAGTCACTTGTATTCCCTACTTGCTGTCAGTCATATTTTTGTTACGAGTCCTGTCGGTCATGTGCATGTTCCTTTGCAGTGTGCATGCAATTACACCTGCGTTTTCAAGAACACGGACCTCCGCGAGCGCTGTCTTCCATGAACGCGGACCTCCGAGAGGGTTGTAAGCTGATGGGATACCCTGCAACGCTTGTATAGTTATTAGATTTTAATGCGCAATACTTTTGTCCTGGTACGTGCATGTGTTTTAAAGAATAGTGACTAATAGAATAGATCAAAGACTTGTACAGAATATAAAAGTGAAAAGAGGAGACAACTACAAGAGACCAAGTACAAACGAAGTAATACAACGGCAGTGTTACTGCCACCACTACAACGACCTCTTCTTCGTCTATGTTTGCCTTTACAAGGCACGCTGTGGTATGGTTTACAGCTAGGCTGCGGCATCTGCACCCGGCACATCCGACTGCAGCAAACCCGGAGGTCTATTCCACCTCCACCCCACCCTTCCCCAAAGAAACACAACAATGAAACCCCCACGGAGAACACACTAGTCCAAAAACGAGTAAAAGAACAGAACAACTACTTGTAAAGAAAATAGAGTGACGCAAACGACCACAACAAGAAAACTACAACCAAGAGACTGTAGTATTATTAATACATGTATGTGACGACGACAACCACAACAACAATAACAACAAGACAATAATTGGTCTTTCTCCCAAGTTAAATATAGACATTGCTATTTATTTTATTTATTTAACATTTATTCATTTAACATTCATTCATTTAACATTTAATCATTTAACATTTATTCATTTAACATTTATTTATTTAACATTCATTCATTTAACATTCAATCATTTAACATTCATGTATTTAACACTCAATCATTTAACATTCAATCATTTAACATTTATTTATTTAACATTTATTCATTTAACATTCAATAATTTAACACTGTATGGTTGTGTCGGCCTGCACAGCTAACAAGCTGATTCTACAATATCCATAAAGGAAACGCAGCTAAGTATTTTATGAGAAGACATAAGCTGGAACATGTGACCACTGGAAAGATTTGTGGAAAGAGAGACGGAGGAAGACAACGAGAGAAGATTTTGGGGTGATTTTTAAATATCCTTTCCCAAACAGGGGAAATCCACAGGTAACGGGACAGTCTAATATTTCAGGGGGTGGTAGATAGGCTGCATGCAGTCGTGGGACCTAGGCTGCACTCTCTCGTGAGACGTAGGTGGGTTAGGATTAGGGCCAGTTCTAGATGTTTTAGGGTCGTTAAAAGCATCATAAAGCCGTTAAACCCAGTCTTACCACCCTCTATAATGTTG
Source organism: Candidula unifasciata (assembly GCA_905116865.2). Lineage (NCBI taxonomy): Eukaryota > Metazoa > Mollusca > Gastropoda > Stylommatophora > Geomitridae > Candidula > Candidula unifasciata. The sequence continues at coordinate 163,598 of CAJHNH020000073.1, read as the reverse complement.
GACTGTCCTGTGACGCCATCTGGGATGGTGTTAATAAAGAAGTGAATGAATGAATGAATTTTTACCCCACCAGGACATCACACAAGCGATAAACACCCGATGACACAAAGTGCCACCATGTGGGTGAGGATCACCGTGGAGAGGTCCCGGAAACCGCGTTCATACAATTGGCCATATTTATGGTCTGCCTATATTGCGGCCCCTGGCAAAAGCCAGAGTGGGGCTTCAAATAACAAAAAATTACGTCCTGAAAAGGACGTAATTGTATCATGATAAATAAAGAAGTGATTTTTGCCAGTTTTTATACCTTGACACGGAAGCGTGTCAACACAGGAACAGATACACGCAGTTGCGGATCGCAGATTTTGGAGAGGCAGGATGTGCCACGCCAGCCTGGAAGGTAGTTGATGATGATGAAATCACACTGGAGTTCAGGTTCATTCACTTATCATACGCCCGATGCGGCACTTGTGTAAAACAAAGGGAAGCCCTTTATTTCTTTTTTTTTTTTCAACTTAATTCTAGTGGAAAACACGGACGGTCTTCGTGAGGGATTGGATCCTGTTTGACTGGCATCCGAAGTAATTAGGTAAGTAAACTCACCCCACCAGGACCTAACACAAGCGATAAACACCTAGTGACACAAAGTGCCACCATGCGGATGAGGATCACCCGTGGTGAGGCCCCAGACACCCTTTTCAGCCGTTAGGCAATATGTATAGCCCGGCTATATTCAGTGCCCCTGGAAAAAGCCAAGGTGGGGCTTCAAATAACGAAAAATTGCATCCTACATAGGGACGATGACAGGCATGTGAAAAGTTGCTCAGTTAGCCAAATGTTCAGTTTGTCATGGGCGGGAAATAATAAATATAGCTGCGCTTTAAAGGGAAAAAAAAAAAAGCGAAATTGCCCGGGAATCAGTGTAGGACTACAAGCATTTCAAATTCAGTGACTGACAATTGGTGCATTAGTCTTGAGAGAGTGGCCACGATGAAGAGACAAGTGCACACTGGGACACACAGTAAACACATATCTAGGCGTATGGTATGGGCCCTTCCAGCACCAACTGCACACACAACGTTTACAATGGAGCCGTACTGTTCTTGCGTACAGTCTGGTCTGTGGAAAGAGGAACAAACCACATCCTGTCATTTGCTTATATTTCGTTATCATTACCGGTACACTGTTATGTTTATCTGTATTGTATTGTCTGGTTAAGATCCATCTCCTAGCTACTAAGCTGAGTGCGTGGCAAGTGACCTGCGGTGCCTTATGCGATCAATTGGGTGTGCAAGTACTGCAGTCTGAGTCAATCCCCCCCCCCCCTTTTTTTCCCCTTTTTTTTCAAGGAACAGTGATGGACATTCTGTGTGGTTTTTGTTGGTCCAAGAACAGAAAAACAAGTTGGAACAGCAATTACCTGGTTATCTAACGAACGAACGAACGAACGAACGAACGAACTTTATTTTCAAAGGGTCACAAATTGGGCACGCAGGCCCGTCTTACATTCGACCCTTCCAGTCAACCATCTTTCGCACAGCAGTTGTATTTTTACTAATAAAGCATGTTATGATCATATGATAATATGCATATTATTAATATTATAAAAGAACACAAAAGCATGAGTTGTAAAGTGCATGCAAAAACCCGCGCGTGCATACATACACCCACATACACACGATCACCCACTCACACACACATACATGCATGCAAACATTACATACATACATACATACATACATACATACATACATACATACATACATACATACATACATACATACATACATACATACATACATCCATCCATCCATCCATCCATCCATCCATCCATCCATCCATCCATCCATCCATCCATCCATCCATCCATCCATCCATCCATCCATCCATCCATCCATCCATCCATCCATCCATCCATCCATCCATCCATCCATCCATCCATCCATCCATCCATCCATCCATCCATCCATCCATCCATCCATCCATCCATCCATCCATCCATCCATCCATCCATCCATCCATCCATCCATCCATCCATCCATCCATACATACATACATACATACATACATACATACATACATACATACATACATACATACATACATACATATATACATACATACATACATATATACATACATACATACGTTCATACATACAAACAAACATGCAAACAGGCATACACACAGGCATACATACATACAAACAAACATACATAGATACAAAGATAAGGGTTAGCACGCTACTACTCTATTATAGCCTGAACATCCCTCTGGAATGGATGGAATCCGGTCTAGCACCCTTGGCCTCTCTTAACACCGTTCATTGGAGGATTTCTCTTGGATATTCTTGTTTCCTCAAAAGATTTGTTTCGCATTTCAGTGTCTGTTTTCTGATTTGTATGTGTGGTCCGTTTCTGTTCAGGATGTACATAATTAACTGCCAGATATTTTGCCGTATAACTAATTATGCCAGCCTCTGTCCAGACGTGTTTCTCATTTCTCCCCTGGTCTTAAATTAATTCCATGTTGATGTTCATTCGTTTATTTAGGCCTTTGTTTCTTTCCTGGGCGTTTACCTTTTGAGTTTCTCTTTGACACTCTGGTCTCCTTAGTCCCTCTATTTCCTAATTCAGTACCTGTTTTGTCGATTCTCTGCTCGTTGTTTTTTGACAGTGGTATCAAGAAAGCTGACCGTCCAGAAGTAATAGCAAACTACTGGAAGTAAATTTGCCTAGAAAAGCTACACAACAGCCAGGGGCTGTTGGGGTTGGTTCTGCAACGTCGTGTAAAGGATACGCAACTAACCTTTTATGTTCATCATTTTCCTCAGGCATTTGTTTCGAATAGCGGTGTCCGTGGCATAGGCGCTGCGAGTCCGACTCGTAATTCCAACGTACCGCGATCGAAACCCACTGCTGGCTGCGTGGATTTTTAACATGGTATTGGGCGTCGCAGATCGACCTAGCCTAAAATGGGTACCAGGATTGCTGTCCTGGGGAACTAAAGACGGCCGGCGTAATGCTAACCACATTACCCACCTAGTGCCGATTGATCTTCTCATACGCCCGATGTGCCTAACACGTAAGAAGTTATCTTCCCCTTAATTGTTTCGAATGCATTTAAGTTTCTTCCATGTCTGCAGTTGTTCTCCAAGGATCACTAGCGTATGTTAAAACTGAATTAACATTGGAATTAACAATACTCAGTTCTTATATTTATCTCAAAAGTCGTCCCCATGTTGGATGCTAATTTTTTTTGCTATTTGAAGTCCCACCCTGGCTTCTCCTAGGGGCCCTAAATATAGCCGGGCCATACGGCCTAAAGGCTGAAATGGGTTTCTGGGACCTCTCCACATGTGATCCTCATCCGCGTGGTGGCACTTTGTGTCACCTGGTGTTTATCGCTTGCGTGATGTCCTGGTGGGGTACAATACGTACCTACCTTAAAAGATCTGCAACTGACATGTGAATTCTGAAAGACATCCCACATGACGATCTGGCCTGAGCAGACCACACCGAACTCAAGGAAGAAGACATTTAATCTATTTAGCACAATTATTAAAACAATGTCTGACTTGTTGTTTTATCTGCTCTTCCACGAAGTTTGTTTCGTAATGAGACAACCAAGAAAAAAGATAAATAATTTGAATTCAAATGTTATTTCAATTTTAACATAATGCATAAGAACTGGAGTATTGTTTGTGTCCGCATTATTTAAATTGGAGAACAAATAAAGACATGGAACAAAAGTTAAATGCAGTCAAAATTAAACATTAACTGCCATGAACTGGTTAGATGGGATTATTTCAAGAAAGGCACAGAAATAAGAAAAGCAGTAAACTGTGTTTTTATTTGCGCTAGGGAGCATGGGCTCCCAGGTTCTAGTGTCTAGACTCATAGTAAAGATTTGTGGCCGCCTCCTGGTAGACAGGACACCAACATAAGCTATCCTTGTGTTTTTTGGTTGACATCAGCAGAAATCGTGTCTATGTTTTTATGTGTGTATGTATGTGTGTGTGTGTGTGTGTGTGTGTGTGTGTGTGTGGGTGAAAGAGAAAACAGAAAAGGGGGGGGGGGTGAGAGAGAGACACAGAGAGAGGGAGCGAGAGAAAGAGAGGCGTACACACAGACTGACAACCAGAGACACACACAGAGATACTGAGAGAGACACATTGGGAGACAGACACACATGCAGACAGAGAAACGGAGATAAAAACGGAGATAGAAACATAGAAAGACAGATACAGACAGAGACACACATAGACACACACATAGACAGGGAAAAACAAAGATAGAGAGAAGAAGAGAGTAATTACATTCGACATTGAAAGAAAGTGTGTTTGTATGCAAGAGATATAAGCAGACAGAATGGAGAGAGAGAGAGAGAGAGAGAGAGAGAGAGAGAGAGAGAGAGAGAGAGAGAGAGAGAGAGAGAGAGAGAGAGAGAGAGAGAGAGAGAAGGAAGTCATTACATTTGACATCAAAAGAAAGTATATACGTGTTTGCTAGCAATATAAGCAGATAGAATGAATAAATAAATCCGGCGGTAGCAATTATAGCCGTATGTTTGTCAGCTTAACCGCTACAGTGTTGCTGTAAGTTGGCTTAAAAACTGACATCATAACATTTTTTTTAAACGACACAGTCCTAATCTTCAGCAACTCCCCGTGTGGGTTCCTGGGCCCTATAATAGGGGAAGCAAGAATAGGCTCACTGCCTACCCAAAAGCATGTCGTAAGAGTCGACTAATCTGGCGCCTCCTTTATAGTCGGAGTGCATCTGCCTGAAAGGTAAGCAACAAACAGTCTGCACACAAATGAGTCAGATCTGTCAAACGGATGCACACGCAACAATCATGTTCTTAAACAGGACTGCAGTTAAGAAGTGGACGAACAACCAGAACTTTCCTCCGGAGTTTCCAGCCGGTAAACGCAAAGAAAGAAGAAAAAGATCATCAGCAGCCAATTCAAATTCTGATGTCCTCCAAGACTGTCCCAGGTACAACATAAAGGACCCTTTTCCACTCCATCAGGCGTATAAGGAATATAGGGCTAGACCTATATTTTTATAGAGCAATCGGCAAAAGTTGGGTGATGTGGTCAGCATCAGGCCGCCTTTACTTTCCCGGGACTGCACCCGGTACCCACTCAAGGCTGGGTCGACCTGGGAGCCAAGGTCATTTTTGAAAAAAAAGTCCGGCTCCGCCAGGGAGCGAACCCACGACCTTCCGATGCGCAACGAGCGTCTAGCGGCTCGGCCACGGCGACTCCCGGTACAAAATAATAAATAAAAATGTAAAGATCCCTTTCCACGCCTTTAGGCGTATCGGGCATAGGGGAAGAGCGCCCATATTTTTACAGACCATCAGCACTCGGTGGGTAATGTGGTCAGCATTACGCCGGCTGTCTTTACTTTCCCAGGACAGCCCATCCTGGTACCCATTTGAGGCTGGTTCGACCTGCGACGTCCCATACCACGATAAAAACCCACGCAGCCCGCAGTGGGTTTCGATCGCGGTACGTTGGATTACGAGTCGGACTCGCAACGCCTTAGCCACGGACACCGCCGGTACAAAATATCAAGGCAAAACTTGTGGCCAAGATGAACACCAGTGCAAGCCAAACTGTACGGGTCGCAGACTGAATTACGATAGACCGTAAAGTTCATACTAGAGGCAGACATGCGGATATAGATAATCTATTTCCAGTGAACAAAACAAGAAGTGGAATTTCCGATGCAACCAGAAGCAGTTTGAATATCTGCCTGTCTTGCCTTTCCTCTGAACGTCGCGTCTGCCAGATCCCCTGCCCAGTCTCCGCTGCATCATTCTCTTCAGACCGCGAGGATCTGCGTGTCATCATCATCATCATCATCGTCATCATCAAGTGACTTGCCAGCTGGCGTGGGCGCTCATGCATCTCCACAGATCTCGTTTTTATGGTGTTCTGGATCAATTCTACTGATGATATTCCTCCATGCCCCTGTCTTAGGCCATCCACCATCATTTCTTGTGGTCTGCCTCTGCCTCTTCTACCAGCGATCTTTCCAGCCGTCACGATATTTTACAATGCTCCCTTTCTCATCACATGACCAAAGAACGTTGTTTATCTTACGTGTGCCTCTCCACTAATCACTGTAACAATCACGAATAACAAAACATTACCAATTATCAACCTGTAAAGCATTTCACTAATAAAATGAACTATCTCCGAGCGATGATACACAATGATATATCTCTACACAGTCTAACTACCAGAGACAAATTCAGGGCTAACTATAGAAAAACGTGTCATCATCAACGAGCCAAACTAACCGTTCAACCCCACGCAGTCGCTAGAACACGTGCTGTTGAGCACATGTATCGTGCATCAGCCGCTGGCCGAGCGAGGTCTCCTGCCCTTCGTGTGCCTGCGGGTTCAGTCCGGAAAGCTAAATTAAGAACGATCCCGGGTGCGTTGGCCTTTTTATGCTCAGTGGCCAGACTTTTGGCTGGGCTGTCCTAGCAGCCAACTTGCTGTGTAAAGTTTACCACCAGGAGGTTCAAAACCAGACAATCCTCTGCTTGAGCTAAAGAAAATACGTGAACAGAAAGAAATGAAGCAACAAAGGCGGGGCTCACGTATTATAGTCAACGTTTCCGGCCAGACATTTAGCGATGGGACTGGCTTGTATCTTGTCGCACAGGTGAAACCGTTTGGAGATGTTTCCGTAGTCGAAGATGGTCATCGGGTTCATTCCCAGGTCACATTCTGAAGACTCCAGCTTCTTGACGCAGGCTGGGTCCAGGCTGCGGGATAGAGACTCCAGCAGTTCCTGTCCGCGACAGGCCAGATCGTAGACGTGCTTGAATTCCAATTTGGAACAGACGCTTCTGTGGAACAGCAACTCGTACAGTTAACCATAGATATGCGGCTTCTTTAGATGATTTACGGGCGAAATTAGATGGTTCATATGAGGAATTAGATGGTTCACAGGAGGAATTAGATGGTTCAGGGCCGAATTAGATGGTTCACGGGCAAAATTAGATGGTTCATGGGCTAAATTATATTGTTTACTGGTGAAATTATATTGTTCACAGGGGAAATTAGATGGTTTGGTCAGAAACACAGAGATACATAGAGATAAATTTAATATTATCATTTCATTTAACGATGAACATATATGGAGACACATGTTGCCATAATTTCGTAATCTCCTCAAGCAGACGTTGACACATACGTTTTCATCAGATCGCAGACAAACAATGAGACATATGTTCACACAACTTCATCAGTACCGCACACAGCCAGAGAAATATATGCTACCATAATTTAGCCAGCACCGCACACAGCCAGTGAAATATATGCTACCATAATTTCGCCAGTACCGCACACAGCCAGTGAAATATATGCTACCATAATTTCGCCAGTACCACAGACAGCCAGTGAAATATATGCTAATATAATTTCGCCAGTACCGCACACAGCCAGTGAAATATATGCTACCATAATTTCGCTAGTACCAGAGACAGTAAGACATATGCTACCATAACTACTTTAGTACCACAGACAGACAGTAAGACAAATGCTGCCATAACAACTTAAGTACCACTGACATACAGTAAGACATATGCTTTCATAACTACTTAAGTACAACTGACATACAGTAAGACGAATGCTGCCATAACTACTTTAGTACCACAGACATACAGTAAGACAAATGCTGCCATAACTACTTAAGTACCACAGACATACAGTAAGACAAATGCTGCCATAACTACTTTAGTACCACAGACATACAGTAAGACATATGCTGCCATAACTACTTGAGTACCACTGACATACAGTAAGACATATGCTGCCATAACTACTTTAGTAACACAGACATACAGTAAGACAAATGCTGCCATAACTACTTAAGTACCACTGACATACAGTAAGACATATGCTGCCATAACTACTTAAGTACCACTGACATACAGTAAGACATATGCTGCCATAACTACTTAAGTACCACTGACATACAGTAAGACATATGCTGCCATAACTACTTTAGTACCACAGACATACAGTAAGACAAATGCTGCCATAACTACTTAAGTACCACAGACATACAGTAAGACGAATGCTGCCATAACTACTTAAGTACCACAGACATACAGTAAGACAAATGCTGCCATAACTACTTTAGTACCACAGACATACAGTAAGACGAATGCTGCCATAACTACTTAAGTACACAGACATAAAGTAAGACATTTGATGCCATAACAACTTAAGTACCACTGACATACAGTAAGACATATGCTTTCATAACTACTTAAGTACCACTGACATACAGTAAGACAAATGCTGCCATAACTACTTAAGTACCACTGACATACAGAAAGACATATGCTGCCATAACTACTTAAGTGCCACTGACATACAGTAAGACAAATGCTGCCATAACTACTTAAGTACCACTGACATAAAGTAAGACGAATGCTGCCATAACTACTTTAGTACCACAGACATACAGTAAGACAAATGCTGCCATAACTACTTAAGTACCACAGACATACAGTAAGACAAATGCTGCCATAACTGCTTCAGTAGCACGGACATAGAGTGAGACATATGCTGCCATAACTGCTTCAGTACCACAGACATACAGGAAGACAAATGCTGCCATAACTGCTTCAGTACCGCAGACATACAGTGAGACAAATGCTGCCATAACTACTTCAGTACCACAGACATACAGTAAAACAAATGCTGCCATAACTGCTTCAGTACCGCAGACATACAATGAGACATATGCTGCCATAACTACTTAAGTACCACTGACATACAGTAAGACATATGCTGCCATAACTACTTTAGTACCACAGACATACAGTAAGACAAATGCTGCCATAACTACTTAAGTACCACTGACATACAGTAAGACATATCCTGCCATAACTACTTAAGTATCACAGACATACAGTAAGACAAATGCTGCCATAACTACTTTAGTACCACAGACATACAGTAAGACAAATGCTGCCATAACTACTTAAGTACCACTGACATACAATAAGACATATGCTGCCATAACTACTTAAGTATCACAGACATAGAGTAAGACAAATGCTGTCATAACTACTTAAGCACCACTGACAGACAGTGAGATAAATGCTGCCATAACAACTTCAGTACCACAGACATACAGTAAGACATATGCTGCCATAATTGCTTCAGTACCACAGACATACAGTAAGACATATGCTGCCATAACTACTTCAGTACCACAGACATACAGTGAGATATATGCTGCCATAACTACTTCAGTACCACAGACATACAGTAAGACATATGCTGCCATAACTACTTCAGTAGCACAGACATACAGTAAGACAAATGTTGCCATAACTACTTAAGTACCACTGACATACAGTAAGACATATGCTGTCATAACTACTTCAGTAGCACAGACATACAGTAAGACATATGCTGTCATAACTGCTTCATAGCAGCACAGACAAAACATTGAGAAAGTTGTTACCACAATGTCCCCAACAGGGCATTTTGTGCTTTATTAATATCTTACTCCAAATAGGGGTAATCAAGTGGAAATCCACAGCTGACTGGACAGTCGACTATTTCAAGGTTTGCAAGTGTGCTGCTGTTGTGTGGTCATCTTTGTTTGGTGTGGCATATTTCTGTCTCTTGGTGTTTAATCAGCTGCTTTGTTCTATCTGTTGATGCGCAAATGGCTGGTATACGATACTGGTCATGTTTTTTGACTTGGCAGCGCGCCCTGGGAAAAGCCCCATCTTGCCACCACCCTGGAAATTGACTGTCCCGTGACGTCATAGTGACGTCGTTGGGGTAAGCAAAAAATATGGAACCTTACCTAATACTGCACTCTGTTTCTCTGTTAATCACTTGTGCACACTGGGAGTATCGCAAAGCAAGCGCGCAGCTTCTAGTCCTCCGATTGCACGGGTCAGAAATAAAGATCTCTTCGTCTGTGGAAAACATATTTGCCGGGGAAAAGTTGACGAAGAACACCAGCAATAAAGTCTTTTTCAGGTTCCTCATTACCTACGGAAGACATAATTACAAAGGAAAAATCGCATTGGTTTCTGTAGCTGTTAGCTGTTCCTAGTTTCACTGTCTTTAGCTGCTCCTAGTTTCCCTATCCTTAGCTGTTCCTAGTTTCCCTATCCTTAGCTGTTCCTAGTTTCACTGTCCTTAGCTGTTCCTAGTTTCACTGTCTTTAGCTGCTCCTAATTTCCCTATCCTTAGCTGTTCCTAGTTTCCCTATCCTTAGCTGTTCCTAGTTTCACTGTCCTTAGCTGTTCCTAGTTTCACTGTCCTTAGCTGTTCTTGTTTCACTGTCCTTAGCTGTTCCTAGTTTCACTATCCTTAGCTGTTCCTAGTTTCACTGTCCTTAGCTGTTCTTGTTTCACTGTCCTTAGCTGTTCTTGTTTCACTGTCCTTAGCTGTTCCTAGTTTCACTGTCCTTAGCTGTTCCTAGTTTCACTTTCCTTTGCTGTTCCTAGTTTCACTGTCCTTTGCTGTTCCTGTTTTTAACTGTCCTTAGCTGTTCCTAGTTTCACTGTCCTTAGCTGTTCTTAGTTGTCCTTAGCTGTTCCTAGTTTCACTGTCCTTAGCTGTTCCTAGTTTCACTGTCCTTAGCTGTTCCTAGTTTCACTGTCCTTAGCTGTTCCTAGTTTCACTGTCCTTAGCTGTTACTAGTTTCACTGTCCTTAGCTGTTCCTAGTTTCACTGTCCTTAGCTGTTCCTAGTTTCACTGTCCTTAGCTGTTCCTAATTTCACTGTCCTTAGCTGTTCCTAGTTTCACTGTCCTTTGCTGTTCCTGGTTTCACTTTCCTTAGCTGTTCCTAGTTTCACTGTCCTTAGCTGTTCCTAGTTTCACTGTCCTTAGCTGTTCCTAGTTTCACTGTCCTTAGCTGTTCCTACTTTCACTGTTATTAGCTGTTCATTGTCTCACTGTCTTTAACTGTTCCTTCTCATTGCTTAAGCTCTTCATAATCTCAAAGTCTTTAGCTGTTTGTAGTTTCAATGTCTTTAAATGTTTACTGTCTCACTGTCTTTAACTGTTCATAGTCTCATTGTCTTTAACTGTTCATAGTCTCACTGTCTTTAACTGTTCATAGTCTCATTGTCTTTAACTGTTCATAGTCTCATTGCCTTTAACTGTTCATAGTCTCATTGTCTTTAACTGTTCATAGTCTCATTGTCTTTAACTGTTTATAGTCTCATTGTCTTTAACTGTTCACAGTCTCATTGTCTTTAACTGTTAACAGTCTCATTGTCTTTAACTGTTCATAGTCTCATTGTCTTTAACTGTTCACAGTCTCATTGTCTTTAACTGTTCATAGTCTCATTGTCTTTAACTGTTCATAGTCTCATTGTCTTTAACTGTTCATTGTCTCATTGTCTTTAACTGTTCATAGTCTCATTGTCTTTAACTGTTCACAGTCTCATTGTCTTTAACTGTTTACAGTCTCATTGTCTTTAACTGTTCATAGTCTCATTGTCTTTAACTGTTCATAGTCTCATTGTCTTTAACTGTTCACAGTCTCATTGTCTTTAACTGTTCACAGTCTCATTGTCTTTAACTGTTCACAGTCTCATTGTCTTTAACTGTTCATAGTCTCATTGTCTTTAACTGTTCATAGTCTTTTTGTCTTTAACTGTTCATAGTCTCATTGTCTTTAACTGTTCACAGTCTCATTGTCTTTAACTGTTCACAGTCTCATTGTCTTTAACTGTTCATAGTCTCATTGTCTTTAACTGTTCATAGTCTCATTGTCTTTAACTGTTCATAGTCTCATTGTCTTTAACTGTTCATAGTCTCACTGTCTTTAACTGTTCATAGTCTCACTGTTTTTAACTGTTCATAGTCTCACTGTCTTTAACTGTTCATAGTCTCACTGTCTTTAACTGTTCATAGTCTCACTGTCTTTAACTGTTCATAGTCTCACTGTCTTTAACTGTTCATAGTCTCACTGTCTTTAACTGTTCATAGTCTCACTGTCTTTAACTGTTCATAGTCTCACTGTCTTTAACTGTTCATAGTCTCACTGTCTTTAACTGTTCATAGTCTCACTGTCTTTAACTGTTTATAGTCTCACTGTCTTTAACTGTTCATAGTCTCAATGTCTTTAACTGTTTGTAGTCTCAATGTCTTTAACTGTTTGTAGTCTCAATGTCTTTAGCTGTTTGTAGTCTCACTGTCTTTAACTGTTCATAGTCTCAATGTCTTTAACTGTTTGTAGTCTCAATGTCTTTAGCTGTTTGTAGTCTCAATGTCTTTAGCTGTTTGTAGTCTCAATGTCTTTAGCTGTTTGTAGTTTCACTGCCTTTAGCTCTTCATAATCTCAATGTCTTTAGCTCTTCATAATCTCAATGTCTTTAGCTCTTCATAATCTCAATGTCTTTAGCTCTTCATAATCTCAATGTCTTTAGCTTTTCATAATCTCAATGTCTTTAGCTCTTCATAATCTCAATGTCTTTAGCTGTTTGTAGTTTCACTGCCTTTAGCTCTTCATAATCTCAATGTCTTTAGCTGTTTGTAGTTTTAATGTCTTTAGCCGTCCGTAATAAGTATCAGTGGAGGGGTTGCTGACAGGGCGGTTAAAATAGCTGGGTTCCGAATCAGGGAGACTAAGGTACAAATCCTTGGAGAAGTGATGCATTTTATTTTCTGTTTGGGGGTGGGGGTGGGGTGGGGGGTGGGGGTGGTGGGGGGGGGGATTAAACTTGCACAGTCAGTGGTTACTGTAGTAGACATGCAGTTGTAATGTCAATCCCCAAAATTCTGTCCCGTGTACTTTCAATGAATTCTGATACAGATGATCTTCCATACTTTGTGGCGTGGGTAGTCATGTCCATCCCCAAATTTCTGTGCCGTGTACTTTCAATTAATTCTGACACACATGATCTCCCATACTTTGTGGCGTTGGTAGCCATGTCTATCCACAACCTTCTTTCTCATTTACAGTAAAATTTGAATTAACCGTCACCGTCCGGACGAGAACCTTTACATATAACCGACGAGACGGATAAAGAAATCGCCTAATACATAGGTACAGTAACGTGATTTCACTGCGGGCTTGGGACGAACATGAAAATAAAATCCTTTAAAAGTTAACAACACATAAATACAGAAGGTGACGATTCAATGAGTTACGGTTAGTTGAAGTTTCACTGCACTTTCTATCAATTTTGACACATTTGATGTTACATGTCATGAGGTCAAACTGTCTAGCATCTTCTCCCTCCCTCTCTCTCTTTCTCTCTCTCTCTCTATCTCTCTCTCTCTCTCTCTCTCTCTCTCTCTCTCTCTCTCTATCTCTATCTCTCTCCCCTCTCTCTCCCCCCCCTCGCTCTCTCTCTCTATCTTTCTTGGTCTCTCTGCGTTTTTCCTCTCCAGCTTGCCCATCTTTGCGATGTACGCTAGTGTTTTCCCCCTTATCATTAGATGACCAAAGCTTGTCTCCTGCTAAAGTGGACTATCAATTCTCTGTTGTGAACATTACGTTACACGAAAAGAAACGACACAAGATGGTGAGTCTGAGTGCAGCTGAATCAACAACAGACATTACAGCACTTGGGACATCCCATAAACCCCCCGGGATCATTTTCAGCAGCTAGCACAGAGATCCAAATCCATGGTAAGAGAAGCAGTGTGAGTATATGCCCGACTTGCATTTTCGCTGAACATAATGTCTTGGCCAGATCCAACGTGCCTTGGCCACATCTAGCGTGTCCTCATTCATCAGAAAGCTTCCAAAACCGGCACAAGACGATACCATTTGATGGACAGACCAGAGCAAGTTATTAATCTACGCCTTGGAGCAGGACACAATCGACTTCTCTGCCACATGTACACACAATTTAAAATCGGCGAATCAGCCATGTGCACATGTGGATTGGCACCTGAGACAACAGATCATGTCCTCCAAGACTGTCCCAAATACAACATATCAAGACAAAACTTTTAGCCAAGAGAAACATCGGTGCAGGTCAAAACGGGTCGCTGTGTGGTGAAGTACAAAAGACAGTGAAGTTCATACTAGAGACAATATAATGTTACACTTGCGTCCCTTTTAGGGTGTAATTTTTTTGTTATTTGAAGCCCCACTCTGGCTTTTGCCAGGGGCCGCAATATATGCAGGCCATAAATATGGCCAATTGTCTCTCCACGGTGATCCTCATCCACATGGTGGCATTTTGTGTCATCGGGTGTTTATCGCTTGTGTGATGTGCTAGTGGGGTAGAAAGTCAGTCAGTCAGTCATACTATAGACAACATTGCAGATATAGATAATTTATTTCAAACGAACGAAAGAAGAAGAAGTAAACTAGTACCCGCCAATCTGTCCTACTGTTCGCATTCGCAGATTAACTAGAAACGACTAGGAGTATTCAAAACAAAAGGACGTGAGCACATGTGATGCCCAATGTCACTCAGTATCATGAGCGCCCAATGTCGCTAAGTATCATGAGCGCCCAATGTCACTAAGTATCATGGGTATTCAATGTCACTCAGTATCATGGGCGCCTAATGTCACTCAGTTTCATGGGCGCCCGATGTCACTCAGTATCATGGGCGCCTAATAGCACTCAGTGTCATGGGCGCCAAATGTCACTCAGTATCATGGGCGCCTAATGTCACTCAGTATCATGGGCGCCCAATAATGTCACTAAGTATCATGAGCGCCCAATGTCACTAAGTATCATGGGCGCTCAATGTCACTCAATATCATGGGCGTCCAATGTCACTCAGTATCATAGGCGCCCAATGTTACTCAGTATCGAGGCAATACCACAAATTACCTTGACTATTTACTAGAGATGTTGACAGTCATCGCAGAGCAATGGCCGCTTCCTTGTTTCTTGACATTGTTGCTAGAGATGATGTCAGCGGTTAATATGGCTGTCTGTTCATCACTGGTTACCGAAAAATACCGTAGATTGGAAGATGATTAAATGACACCAAAAGCTAACATTAATTAGGATACCAGCCACCCTCGGTTTACTTGATGATAAATACCCCCAATATCTTTGGGGTCGTAACTACACGGATGGGTCAGCAGAAAACGCAAGCAGAAATGGAGGAGCAGGAGTGTACATCGAGCATCCAAATTACGCCAGATATACAGCCAAAATGCCAACAGGAAAGCACTGTTACAATTAGGATGTAGAAGTTCAAGTCATCAACATAGTAGTAGAGAAACTGTTAAACACCATTCATACTTCACAATCTGTGGTATTCCTGACAGATGCAAGAGGGGTACTTCAGGCACTCCAATCTGGAAAAATACCAGTTATACGGACACTACTCTCTGTACTTAGCAACCGGCGTGAGGTTGTTGCTCGCCAATCAGAAGTGATAGGGACGACTCTTTCTTTCATATGTTATAGAACTATAGTTGAGTTCCGTGAGTTCGGAAATGCCTTATAAGAACGCCATGAGCCTGGAAGGATCTAAGACACTGATGGTAAATATGCACTGGGTACCATTCCTACTTTGAACAACCTTAACAGTCTATGGTTAAGCACCAGCAAGGAGATCAAAATTAGAATTTTGAGAGCATGCATCTTTTCTGTAGCAACAAACGGAGGTGAGTCGTGGACTATCTCTCAGTCCTTAAGAAAGAGAATGGGTGCTTTTAAGCTGAAATGCTATAGAAAGATTATCAGAATATCTTGGACAGAGAAGAGGAGAAATATTGACATCTTGAAAGATCTGAACATCAAGGAAGATTGGCTAATAAACAGCATCCTGTCTCGGAAGCTAAAATATTTTGGTCATATCAAGCGCCAGGATGGATTGGAAAAAAAAATATAGCAGAGGGCATGGTACTAGGAAGGAGGGGCAGGGGCCGACTGACACGAAGATGGGCACAAGATATAAGTGACTCCTTGAGTATGAAAGTGCATGAGGCGGGAGAACTGGGGAGAGACGGAGTTTCTTTCAGGCAGACTGTGATGACAGCGACATTCTGCAAAGGACCTGCTACATGATGATGATGACTATTCCAACTGTGGAGCTGTCGTAAAGGAGAGAGCTGATAAACTAACTACAGAAGGTGCAAATGAGCAAAATCTGACATGCCAGTATTTTATTAACAGAAGAAGAGAACAATCAAATCAACCATAATGTTACAAAATCTGGCATAAGATGATTAACATGTTATGTACAGACTAAAGCAAGTCATTATTCTACGCCTTAGAATATGGCACAATCGAATTCGCAGCTACATGTACACACAATTTAAAATTGATGAATCAGTCATGTGCACATGTGGACTGGCACCTGAGACAACAGATCATGTCCTCCAAGACTTTCCCAAACACAACATATCAAAGCGATACTTTTGACCAAAAGAAAGACCGGTGCAAGCCAAACTTTACGAGTCGCTGAGTGAATTACAAAAGACAGTGATATTCTATAAGAAACAACATTGTAGATTTAAATAATATATTTCAAGGGAACAAAAGCAGCAGCAGCAGAAGAAGACATGAGGATAATTGACAGATATAATTAACTGATTACTTTAAATACACAATGTTAATAAGATTATTTAAATATTCACTGTACAAAATGTTTTCGTAGTTCAGCCCAAAAGGTGTGGGCAGGATAATTTCTCAATTTTTTAAGATGCAAACTGCATAAATGTCTTACATAAATTAGTTATACAATAGATAAAATAGAAACAAATATACTCTGGAAACTTGATGAACACTTTATACATCTGCTGGCAATCGTCATCAAGAAGAGGCACCACTGACATTCTATACGAGTTAGTCATCAAGGAGAACTGGCTCATAAACAGCGTCTTGTCCCACAAGTTGAAGTGTGTTGGTCACACCTAACGTCATGTTGGTCACACCTAACGTCATGTTGGTCACACCTAACGTCATGTTGGTCACACCTAACGTCATGTTGGTCACACCTAACGTCATGTTGGTCACACCTAACGTCATGTTGGTCACACCTAACGTCATGTTGGTCACACCTAACGTCATGTTGGTCACACCTAACGTCATGTTGGTCACACCTAACGTCATGTTGGCTTGGAACAAACGGTGATGGACGGTGCAGTTTGTGGAAAGCGAGGTAGGGGTCGACGTCCGCGAAGATGGATACACGACATTTAAGATGCAGTGACATTAAAAGCACATGGGGCTGGAGAGCTGGCTCGGGAAAGAGATACTTTCAGGCGTGCCGTGACGAGAGCGACGTTCTGTACAGGACTTGCTGATTGATGATGGGTTAACTATCGGTCCCAGGGGACCATGGAGGTGTGCTGTTGGTTTTGGGAACAGTTCGGTTCTTGACCAACAAAAGCCAAGGCCCCCCCCCCCCCATTGTTTTGGGAACAGCGTCTGCTGTGATTCAAAGTCCAATGCGGGAGTCGCAATCCCACACAAACACGGGGATATACAAACCTGGGCATGATGAACCGGAGTACAGGCTGATGCCAAGGCAGCAGTTACCCCCTCTCTACGTTACCGGTAATATACTAAGGTGCAGGTACCAATACCGTTTGGCACCGGAGACGTTGCTGGAATTGCCCGAGGAGAGGTGTCAACACTGCCGAACCGCTTTGGCGATCCCAGCTCCGGATTTTTCCTCATGATTTACTCCAGGAGCGTTTCCCTAAATCGGGTTTTGTCAGAAGGCAGTGGAGGTTTGAAATCAGAGAATTTTCTTCTTCTAGATGAGCTGCACTTCCGAGCCTCGTCTGCCTCAGGTTTAAAATCAGAGTATTTTCTTCTTCTAGATGAGCTGCACTTCCGAACTGGCGAACCTCGTGTGCCTAAGGTTTGAAATCAAGAGTATTTTCTTCTCCTGAACACTTTGCATCCCATTTACACCCCTAACAGTCGAATAAGATATTTTTGTGAGAATAAAGTGTAGCTGGTTTGTAGTAGAACAAAATGCGGTTCTTTATTAATATCCTACTCCCAGATGATGTCACAGGACATTCCAACATTTTCGAGGGTGGTAAGACTGGGTTTTCCGGCTTCTGATGCTTTTAACGACCCCAAAACATCTAGAACTGGCCCTAACCCCAACCCACCTTCATCCAACGAGAGAGTGCAGCCTAGGTTCCACAACTGAGAGAGTGCAGCCTAGGTTCCACAACTGCATGCAATATATCTACTACCACCTGAAATATTAGAATGTCCCGTGACCTGTGATTTTTTCCTGTTTATGGTTGGATATTACGGGGTGGGGGCGGTTTGTGCTGTTTTGTGTGTGTGTGTGTGTGTGAACCTATGTGCAATCGGCAGCATAAATTGCCAATTGGGGTACCTTTTTTTTCCGCCCTGTAAACATACTTTCATCAATTTCAACAGTGGTGTTCTCTCCGCCGATCACTGCAGAATTAAATAATGTTTCGGCACAAACCTCCCGTAAGTAGTTGCTCCATTTCACAGTCGTATTCTTCGACATAGCCAGCTCTACTTGGCAAAATTCAATGCTTGTCAACTGGTGAGACCAATAGTACAGGAAAGGAATGATCTGTCTCTAAAGCAAGTGCGACCTAAGACCAGCTCCAGATGACGGGCCATGCTGCTGAGTTCATCAAACCGGGTTAACGATACGTAACGTATGTCAGGAGTGCTGCGGCTATAATCTAGAATTTTTTCCACATCTGCTTGACATTAAATTTGCACTGTGTTTGTCTTCTTTGCTTAAGTATTCAAACCACTGGCCCGACCAAACAAATTTGAGAAACGCTGCGTTAGCGTATCCTTAGCTTGGTTTGGTGACGTCAGCAGCATGACCCGTCAGCTGCAATCGGTCTTGTGCGACCCTTCCAGGGATGTTCTTTGCCTAAAAGGTATGTTCAGACGACAGGTCAACTTTCCACGTCGCTATCGGTCATGTCTTTCGGTCAGCGATAACAACATCGCATGATTGTTGCCACAACGTCTGGTACTATGCTGAATGCCACCATGTTGCAGGCACTGATGCTGCTAATTAAAGGAAATTCATGGCGATGAAGAGTAAACACAGGCCGCTGAAGAGATGCCGCTGGAAGAAGAAAGGAACGACAATCTTGGCAACGCCTTGGAAGACACACAGAAAGCCGGGGGGAAAATGCTGCCTGGAAACCCGGCTTACCACCCTCGAAAATAGTGGACTGTCCTGTGACGTCATAAGTGGTCGGCTATTGAGAAAGAACCATTGGTCTTCATTTCTTTATGGTTTTTTTTTTTTTTTTTTTTTTATGCACAGGGTCCATCTTTGGTGGATTTGGAGAAGGACATTCACGTGGATATGGTTAGGGGCATGTACACGGATATGCATAATGACCATGATATTAATAAAGATATGCATACATATATGGACAGGGGTATGAACAAGCAAATGGACAATGATACACACAAGCATATGCACAACGATAAGCACAAGCATATGGACAATGATATGCACAAGCATATGGACAAAGACATGTATATTGGTAAGAACATGGACAAGGATGTACACAAGGGCATGGATAAGGATATGCACAAGAACATGGATATACACAAGGATGTGGATTTGCCAAAGGACATAGACAAGGATATGCACAAAGCCATTGATATGCACAAGGACATAGACAAACACAATGACATGGACAAGGATATGCACAAAAACAGGGATATACACAAGGACATGGACATACACAAGGACAGGGACAAGGACTTACACAAGGATATGGACAAGGACATGGACAAGGATATACACAAGGACATACAGAAAGACATGGACAAGGATATACACAAGAACATGGACAAGGATATACTCAAGGACATACACAAGGATATACACTAGGACATGGGCAAGAATATACACAAGGATATACAAAAGGACATGGACAAGGATATACACAAGGACGTGGACTAGGATATACACAAGGACATGGACAAAGATATACACAAGGACATACACAAGGACAAGGATGTACACAAGGATATACACAAGGACATGGACAAGGATATACACAAGGACATGGACAAGGATATACACAATGACATGGACAAGGATATGGACAAGGATACACACACGGATATACACAAGGACATGAACAAGGACATGGACAAGGATATACACAAGGACATGGACAAGTATATACACAAGGATATACACTAGGACATAGACAAGGATATAAACTAGGACATACACAAGTACATGGATAACCACAAGGACATGGACAAGGGTATACACAAGGACATGGACAGGATATACAATGCTATCAGAGATATCTGCAACAACAAGTTCAGAACCTTCATTATGAGTTCAACATTAGATTCCGCCACCGTTGTTCTCTCTGATGTAAAGTTTTCACAAATCACGAAACTCACTGTATCATCGCAGAAAATATTGGGTTCAACTGAATGAACACGAAGCCAGATTTACTCTCCAAAATGATATTACAAGGCTCAACGCAAAGGGAGAAGAGAAGAGGAAGAACATGAAAGACCTTGATAAAGAATTTGCCTGATTGGACAGTCCTCAGACATTCAAACAGAAATCTAGTGCATCGAATCCACGGAGTTGGTTGCAAGGAACTGATCAGTCAACAGCAACTGCTGACCCAGAGCATGTGCTATTATGGGATTATGACCAATGGTTTCTGCCACAATTCACTACATCATTTATCCTTTTCGTCAATCAAATTAAAAAAAAAAAAAAATAAGAAAAAAAAAAAAACACTGAAATTAAACTCAGGTGCAACTTTTTTTTTTTGTGTGTGGTTGCTGTACTGCTCTCGTTTTGTTTTGTTTTTGGGTGGGTGGGGTGGGACGGAAAAGGGGAGGGGTGTTGGGGGTCTAGTTTTGACCAACTAATCCACAACCATGTAGTCCTCTATGGCGTTCACCTGCTTCTCTGTGCTCTGTGACTCTTCCGAAATGGACTCCACTTTGGCAATATTTCTTTCCCCCTTGTCCACCACAACTGATATGGTAAATTTTGGGTCATGAACTGGCCTGCCACTAACTACTACTTTTTCTGCTAACTTGCTTCTGCTGTTTTGAGGAGCTTCAATGGCAATGCATGGCTTTTCGTAATCTGGACCGCTCTGTGTCTTGTGATCTGCACACTCTTTGGGTATAATTTGAGAATCCTGGTGCTTCATTCGGTCAGGATTTGGTCGGGACATCTTTGTATTTTGCAGCCACATGCGATCAGCATACTGTCTGGTCATCCTTGGAGATTTTTGCCGTGGTTCAACAGTAGTTGGCGAGAGTGTTTTTAAATTCTGTTGCAGTTCCTTGTCAGTTTGCAGCTTGGAAAAAATATGTTGCAATTCTTGATCAGCATGTTGTTTCAGTATCTCTGGAGTCAACTGTTGAAATTCAGGACGGACTTGGTGTTTTGATAGCCTTGGGGATAACTTTTCATGATTTCCTGGTGGTTTGGCCACTTCAGGAGTCCGCTGTTGTAATTCCCAGTCAGCCTGCTTTGATATTCTAGGAGATGTTAGGAGCTGGTGAAGATCAGCAATGTGATCCGAGATCTTCTGACTGTGAGCTTTCTCAGTGTGTTGTTTCGCTATTGGTGGAGCCTGCGCCTGTTGATCTTGCTGCTGAATGAACATCCCTGGGGTCGCTTCCTGGTCTTTGTCAGTATTTTTATTTGATATTTTCGGAGCCTTTTGCCGCAGTTCTTGTCTGGACAATGCTGGAAGATGTTTCTGACGTTGATTTGATATCTTTGAAGTCTTTTGCTGCAATTCTTGACCAGAATATTGTCTTGATAAATCTGGACATGTCTGCACCTCCTGACTGATTTGCTGATTTGATATCTTTGGTGTTTTCCCCCGCAACTCATTACCAGAATATTCTTCTCTTACTGTTGGAGTAAGGTCATCGTCTGTGGGGTGATATCTCCCTTTATCCTTTTGCAGCTGTACATCAGCAGGTAATGGAGAGGTTTCCTTGAGGTCTCCACACCTGTTTAGTGAGGCCGCCACCTTGAAAGTCAAGTCTTTAATTCTTAATGCTGACTTGTCATTGCTGTTCCTTGGAGTTATCTGGCAAGGAAATATTAAAATATCTATAGTTCATAAAGTGGCATCAATTATGAAAAGAACCCTTGGTTCTTTATTAATATCCTATCCCCAGATGACGTCACAAGACAGTCCAACACTTTATAGGGTGGTAAGACTGAGTTTAAAGGCATTCTGATGCTTTTAACGACCCCAAAACATCTAGAACTAGCCCTACCCCAACCCACCTACGTCCTACGAGGGAGTGCAGCCTAGGTCCCACGACTGCATGCAGCCTAGGTCCCACGACTGCATGCAGCCTTTCAGCCACCCCGTAAAATATTAGACTGTCCTGTATTCTGTGGATTTCCACTTTTCGGTGTAGGATATTAATAAAGCACCCAACCTTTTTATGCCAGTGTTACATCGGGCATTTGATACTAGGCAACAAGTCACCAACCTACGGAAAGGTGGGGGCGGGGGGGGGGGCGGGAGGGAGCAAGATAGTTTTCAGGAGAAAGGGGGCGGGAGCGGTGTGTGACGTCAAGTAATTTTGAAAGTGAGTGCATCAGTATTTGTAACAAACAGGATTTTCAGTTAACAGTCATAAAAACATAACATCATTGCCAGCTTGATGTGGAGAATGATCTCTGTTGTGCCTTGTCCACACACACACACACACACACACACACAAAAGACCAACAAAAAAGCAGATATCATCAAGGCAGAACAGTTTCAACCCTCACAGTGATATTTGGACACTTAATTACCAGTTGTCAGTAGTGCTGGTTTTTTAAACTCTGAATTATGTGTGTTCCTTTTCACGTTCTTGTTAACAATGTTTAGGATTATTTTTTTTTTTGCCCTTCTTTTTTCAATTTTTATTTTGTATTTTGAAAGGGGTGTGGGGGAGGGGGGTGTCTTACCATATACTCAGGGGTGGGAGGAGGAGGGAGGAGGGGGGAGGGCGCCTGAGACAGATTGGAGACCACTGTGCTAGCCTCATATTTTACCTGCCAGTCTGTGCCCTCTGTGGTTGATATGGCTAGTGTGATTGATGTGGTTGATATGGCTAGTGTGATTGATGTGGTTGATATGGCTAGTGTGATTGATGTGGTTGATATGGCTAGTGTGATTGATGTGGTTGATATGGCTAGTGTGATTGATGTGGTTGATATGGCTAGTGTGATTGATGTGGTTGATATGGCTAGTGTGATTGATGTGGGTTGATATAGCTAGTGTGATTGATGTGGTTGATATGGCTAGTGTGTTGATGTGGTTGATATGGCTAGTGTGATTGATGTGGTTGATATGGCTAGTGTGATTGATGTGGTTGATATGGCTAGTGTGATTGATGTGGTTGATGTGGTTGATATGGCTAATGTGATTGTTGTGGCTGATGTGGTTGATGTGGGTGATATGGCTAATGTGATTGATGTGGTTGATGTGGTTGATATGGCTAATGTGATTGATGTGGCTGATGTGGTTGATGTGGTTGATATGGCTAGTGTGATTGATGTGGTTGATGTGGTTAATGTGGTTGATGTGGTTGATATGGCTAATGTGATTGTTGTGGCTGATGTGGTTGATGTGGCTAATGTGATTGTTGTGGCTGATGTGGTTGATGTGGTTGATGTGGTTGATGTGGTTGATATGGCTAATGTGATTGTTGTGGTTGATATGGCTAGTGTGATTGATGTGGTTGATATGGCTAGTGTGATTGATGTGGTTGATGTGGTTGATATGGCTAATGTGATTGATGTGGTTGATATGGCTAGTGTGATTGATGTGGTTGATATGGCTAGTGTGATTGATGTGGTTGATATGGCTAATGTGATTGTTGTGGCTGATGTGGTTGATGTGGTTGATATGGCTAATGTGATTGATGTGGTTGATGTGGTTGATATGGCTAATGTGATTGTTGTGGCTGATGTGGTTGATGTGTTGATATGGCTAATGTGATTGATGTGGCTGATGTGGTTGATATGGCTAGTGTGATTGATGTGGTTGATATGGCTAATGTGATTGTTGTGGCTGATGTGGTTGATGTGGTTGATATGGCTAATGTGATTGTTGTGGCTGATGTGGTTGATGTGGTTGATGTGGTTGATGTGGTTGATATGGCTAATGTGATTGATGTGGCTGATGTGGTTGATGTGGTTGATATGGCTAATGTGATTGTTGTGGCTGATGTGGTTGATATGGCTAGTGTGATTGATGTGGTTGATGTGGTTGATATGGCTAATGTGATTGTTGTGGCTGATGTGGTTGATGTGGTTGATATGGCTAATGTGATTGTTGTGGCTGATGTGGTTGATGTGGTTGATATGGCTAATGTGATTGTTGTGGCTGATGTGGTTGATGTGGTTGATATGGCTAATGTGATTGTTGTGGCTGATGTGGTTGATGTGGTTGATATGGCTAATGTGATTGATGTGGTTGATATGGCTAGTGTGATTGATGTGGTTGATATGGCTAGTGTGATTGATGTGGTTGATATGGCTAGTGTGATTGATGTGGTTGATATAGCTAGTGTGATTGATGTGGTTGATATGGCTAGTGTGATTGATGTGGTTGATATGGCTAGTGTGATTGATGTGGTTGATATGGCTAGTGTGATTGATGTGGTTGATATGGCTAGTGTGATTGATGTGGTTGATGTGGTTGATATGGCTAATGTGATTGTTGTGGCTGATGTGGTTGATGTGGGTGATATGGCTAATGTGATTGATGTGGTTGATGTGGTTGATATGGCTAATGTGATTGATGTGGCTGATGTGGTTGATGTGGTTGATATGGCTAGTGTGATTGATGTGGTTGATGTGGTTAATGTGGTTGATGTGGTTGATATGGCTAATGTGATTGTTGTGGCTGATGTGGTTGATGTGGCTAATGTGATTGTTGTGGCTGATGTGGTTGATGTGGTTGATGTGGTTGATGTGGTTGATATGGCTAATGTGATTGTTGTGGTTGATATGGCTAGTGTGATTGATGTGGTTGATATGGCTAGTGTGATTGATGTGGTTGATGTGGTTGATATGGCTAATGTGATTGATGTGGTTGATATGGCTAGTGTGATTGATGTGGTTGATATGGCTAGTGTGATTGATGTGGTTGATATGGCTAATGTGATTGTTGTGGCTGATGTGGTTGATGTGGTTGATATGGCTAATGTGATTGATGTGGTTGATGTGGTTGATATGGCTAATGTGATTGTTGTGGCTGATGTGGTTGATGTGGTTGATATGGCTAATGTGATTGATGTGGCTGATGTGGTTGATATGGCTAGTGTGATTGATGTGGTTGATATGGCTAATGTGATTGTTGTGGCTGATGTGGTTGATGTGGTTGATATGGCTAATGTGATTGTTGTGGCTGATGTGGTTGATGTGGTTGATGTGGTTGATGTGGTTGATATGGCTAATGTGATTGATGTGGCTGATGTGGTTGATGTGGTTGATATGGCTAATGTGATTGTTGTGGCTGATGTGGTTGATATGGCTAGTGTGATTGATGTGGTTGATGTGGTTGATATGGCTAATGTGATTGTTGTGGCTGATGTGGTTGATGTGGTTGATATGGCTAATGTGATTGTTGTGGCTGATGTGGTTGATGTGGTTGATATGGCTAATGTGATTGTTGTGGCTGATGTGGTTGATGTGGTTGATATGGCTAATGTGATTGTTGTGGCTGATGTGGTTGATGTGGTTGATATGGCTAATGTGATTGTTGTGGCTGATGTGGTTGATGTGGTTGATATGGCTAATGTGATTGATGTGGCTGATGTGGTTGATGTGGCTAATGTGATTGTTGTGGCTGATGTGGTTGATGTGGTTGATATGGTTAGTGTGATTGATGTGGTTGATGTGGTTGATATGGCTAATGTGATTGTTGTGGCTGATGTGGTTGATGTGGTTGATGTGGTTGATATGGCTAATGTGATTGATGTGGTTGATGTGGTTGATATGGCTAATGTGATTGTTGTGGCTGATGTGGTTAATGTGGTTGATATGGCTAATTGATTGTTGTGGCTGATGTGGTTGATGTGGTTGATATGGCTAGTGTGTTGATGTGGTTGATATGGCTAATGTGATTGTTGTGGCTGATGTGGTTGATGTGATTGATGTGGTTGATGTGGCTGATGTGATTGATGTAGTTGATGTTGTAGATGTGGCTGATGTGATTGATGTGGTTGATGTGGCTGTTGTGGTTGATGTGGTTGGTGTAGTTAATCAAGTTGGTGTAGCTTTTAGAATGTTAGTATTTCTTTCTTTTTTTTCCTTTGTCCATGGTATCCTGAGAATTTGTCTAAAGCATTTCAAAACCCCTAATTTCTGCAGAAAGAATACATAACTGAAATGTAAAGTGAATAGAAAACGTAACGATAAAGCTACTCCCACAGACACAGCCAGTGGCAGATGAAGTGTTGGGTCTTAACCCATTCTTGATCACTACATTATAGATTGTATGACAAATTCACCTATTTGGTAAATCTTTGTTTCGAAAAACACACGTTTTAACACCGATATTTCTTGGAAATATCACACTGTGTGGTAAAAGAAAACTGTTGTCACAAGATGTCGATGTAAAGGGAGGTGAGGTGATGTAAAGGGAGGTGAGGTGATGTAAAGGGAAGTGAAGTGAGCTAAAGGGTTTGTGAGTTGATGTAAAGGGAAGTGAAGTGAGCTAAAGGGTTTGTGAGGTGATGTAAAGGGAAGTGAAGTGAGCTAAAGGGAGGTGAGGTGATGTAAAGGGAAGTGAAGTGAGCTAAAGGGAGGTGAGGTGGTTGTAAACGGAGGTGAGGTGATGTAAAGGGAAGTGAAGTGAGCTAAAGGGAGGCGAGGTGGTTGTAAAGGGAGGTGAGGTGATGTAAAGGGAAGTGAAGTGAGCTAAAGGGTTTGTGAGTTGATGTAAAGGGAAGTGAAGTGAGCTAAAGGGTTTGTGAGGTGATGTAAAGGGAAGTGAAGTGAGCTAAAGGGAGGTGAGGTGATGTAAAGGGAAGTGAAGTGAGCTAAAGAGAGGTGAGGTGGTTGTAAACGGAGGTGAGGTGATGTAAAGGGAAGTGAAGTGAGCTAAAGGGAGGCGAGGTGGTTGTAAAGGGAGGTGAGGTTAAGGGAAGTGAAGTGAGCTAAAGGGAGATGAGGTGATGTAAAGGGTAGTGAAGTGAGCTAAAGGGAGGTGAGGTGATGTTAAGGGAAGTAAAGTGTGCTAAAGGGAAGTGAAGTGAGCTAAAGGGAGGTGAGATTGCCATTTTTCTGGCATTTATGAGTTTTGCTGACCTGAAGTCTTTGGGCAGTGGCCAGCATGCCCATATAGAAGGTTAGGTACTGGCTACAACAGCAAACTGTACAAACATAAAGGTTAGCACAATAAATTATATATTTAAAAAAAAAATTGCCAGATATTATTTACGTTGAGGGGGGGGGGGGGGGGGGAGGAGGAATCACCCTTTTGTAAATAGTGACATAATCTCGGTGTAATAAAAATCTCATTATTATATTTTCGTTCTTTTACTCCCCACTATAAAGAGGCCATGGATTTGACACGGGAAAATTCCAGCAGTGACAGTGTGCACAACATCGCAGCACATACCAAGCAACCTGGCGAGCTCTAGCGCAGTTATCTATCAGCAGTCAAACTGCAGTGCCAAGCGTCACAAAGCAGACTTCAGAGGTCCCGGGTAGTAAGCGTCCTTTGGATATTTTCTCCAGGTAATGCTGGTGTGCTGGGAAATGAGCATGCAGACAGATTGGCTGGTTCAGCACTACTTGATAGTGAACTGATGTATGTCAAGCTAGATGTTGTGAGGGTTCTTTGGAAGCCAGTGAACAGTGCAGAGGCACAAGTGGATCATCTTTGATGTGAATGGTGCTGCAAGGAGTTACCAGGGGATCTGACCGACGCTCAACACTCAAGGGAAAAGCGAGGCAGATAGTATCATCAGAAATGGAACTCTGCTTACTGCTGAAGATCGAGATAGAGCATTTATGGGAGTTGTGGGAGTGTCCCAAGTGAAACGATGCCGATTCCTAATTCAACATTCAAAGCAAACAATATCAAAAGAGAAGAAGCGAGCTTCTTACCTGCTTACAGCAGCCAGTTTTACATTTCATATTACATGGACTATTTTTGTCACAGTACGAACTTTTTTTGCAGCACTGTCGAATGAAGGGACTCTTTTGCCTCTCTAATGAAATGCTGTACATCAGTTTGGCCTTTTTATCCAGCAGTTTGTTTAGTTTCTCTTGAAATCTGGCCTGCCGACAATTAAAGAAGGGGTGGTTTAAAGTAAAACAAAAAATTTGTTAACTGTTTGCTTGATCCCATCACTTTTTTTTTTTCAACCTTAAAAGAGCAGTTGGCACACTCAAGTTGAGGTTTACAGCTAGGTTGTGGCTTTCGACTCAATGAATTTAATTTTAGCAAAGCTTTAATTCATCATCATCATGTAGCAGGTCCTTTGCTGAATGTCGCTCTCATCACAGTCTGCCTGAAAGAAACTCGGTCTCTCGCCAGCTCTCCCGCCTCATATACTTTCATACTCAAGGATTCACTTATATCCTATACCCATCTTTGTGTTGGTCGGCTTCTGCCCCTCCTTCCTGGTACCATGCCTTCTGCTATAATTTTTCCCAATCCATCGTGGCGCTTGATATGACCAAACTATTTCAGCTTTCGAGACAGGATGCTGTTTATCAGCCAATCTTCCTTGATGTTTAGACCTTTCGAGATGTCAGTATTTCTCTAATTAGTCGCCTTTTATGACATAACAGTAAGAAGGTGTAGTGGTTCTGTTCTACCTCATGAACTGAACAATGAATGACAAAACTAAGCTCAAGACTTTCACAGTGTAATATCATGGAAAGATGTAAAACCGAACAAAAAGTATGCCAGCGAGCTTCACATTATAACAAACATAAACAAAACGTAAACGTTGCGGCTATAGGGCCTTCTTCAGCACATACATAGATTAGACAATACTACACAAATACACAATATCACGTATCTTCGTATCTCGTGGCAGCCAGGTCGATGTCAAGACAATTGTCAATTTCACAGTGTAATGCAAATGGCTTGATCCCATTGCTGCAGAGACTCACTCACATAGGCAACACGGCAATGAAGAAAAAAAAAGATAATTCTCAAATGCTAAAGAAATCCCATCTTTATAGAAGTGAATTATGGACCGTAGGAAATTCTTCTTTTTCTTCTTGGTAAAATCTATGCCATGCGGCAGAGGTAGTCATATCTTAGATAAATAGTGAACAATGATTTGGAAGCTGCAGATATGTGATGTTGTAGATGAATGATGAGAATACCCTTGACAAATAAAGAGAATAACAAAGACGTCTTGAAAGAAACTGACACAGAGAACTGACTGCCCACATCAGAAGGATACAATCTACAATCTTTGGTCATATGATGAGAAGGAGACAATCTACAATCTTTGGTCATGTGATGAGAAGGATAGAACTGAAGTATATCGCGATGGTGGGACAGTTGGAGGGGAAAAGAGGCAAAGGGAGATCGAGGGAGAAGATGCTGGTCAGTTTGACAATATGGCATGGACGATCATCTGTCAGAAGTGACTCAAAGACCATGAGACAGAAGTATATGGTTAGGCATCACTATCAATGTCACATGGCATGAACGATCATCTGTCAGAAGTGACTCAAAGACCATGAGACAAAAGTCTATAGTTAGGCATCACTATCAATGTCACATGGCATGAACGATCATCTGTCAGAAGTGACTCAAAGACCATGAGACAGAAGTCTATGGTTAGGCATCACTATCAATGCCACATGGCATGAACGATCATCTGTCAGAAGTGACTCAAAGACCATGAGACAGAAGTCTATAGTTAGGCATCACTATCAATACCACATGGCATGGACGATCATCTGTCAGAAGTGACTCAAAGACCATGAGACAAAAGTCTATGGTTAGGCATCACTATCAATGTCACATGGCATGAACGATCATCTGTCAGAAGTGACTCAAAGACCATGAGACATAAGTCTATGGTTAGGCATCACTATCAATGCCTCATGGCATGGACGATCTATCTGTCAGAAGTGACTCAAAGACCATGAGACAGAAGTCTATGGTTAGGCATCACTATCAATGTCACATGGCATGGATGATCATCTGTCAGAAGTGACTCAAAGACCATGAGACAAAAGTCTATAGTTAGGCATCACTATCAATGCCACATGGCATGGACGATCATCTGTCAGAAGTGACTCAAAGACCATGAGACATAAGTCTATGGTTAGGCATCACTATCAATGCCACATGGCTTGGACGATCATCTGTCAGAAGTGACTCAAAAACCATGAGACAGAAGTCTATGGTTAGGCATCACTATCAATGTCACATGGCATGGACGATCATCTGTCAGAAGTGACTCAAAGACCATGAGACAGAAGTCTATGGTTAGGCATCACTATCAATGTCACATGGCATGGACGATCATCTGTCAGAAGTGACTCAAAGACCATGAGACAAAAGTCTATGGTTAGGCATCACTATCAATGTCACATGGCATGGACGATCATCTGTCAGAAGTGACTCAAAGACCATGAGACAGAAGTCAATGGTTAGGCATCACTATCAATGCCTCATGACATGCACAAGAAGAAACAGCATCAAGACTGACCTGGATTTTTAGCTGGTTCCTCTCAACATAGAGTTCCTTAGCAATATGGGAAGGGTCAGCTTTGTTGTTCCTCAGCCACTGGATGTATGCTTGGTGGTCGAGCAGCTGTTGCTCTAGGACTTTCAGCTTCAATCTGGAAGATACAGCTTCAGTCTATGAAACAGCTTTAATCTTTGAGGTACAGCGTTAGTTTATGAAATATATATGAAATACAGCCTCAGTCTGTGAGATACAGCTTCAGTCTATGAGAAAATATTGAGGTTAAGACAGCAGCAGGTAAGGTAGAGTTGTATGGAGTACAGTGAGGTAGAGTTGTGGGGAGTACAGTGAGGTAGAGTTGTGTGGAGGACAGTGAGGTAGAGTTGTGTGGAGGACAGTGAGGTAGAGTTGTGTGGAGTACAGTGAGGTAGAGTTGTGTGGAGGACAGTGAGGTAGAGTTGTGTGGAGTACAGTAAGGTAGAGTTGTGGGGAGTACAGTGAGGTAGAGTTGTGGGGAGTACAGTGAGGTAGAGTTGTGGGGAGTACAGTGAGGTAGAGTTGTGTGGAGTACAGTGAGGTAGAGTTGTGGGGAGTACAGTGAGGTAGAGTTGTGGGGAGTACAGTGAGGTAGAGCTGTGGGGAGTACAGTGAGGTAGAGTTGTGTGGAGTACAGTGAGGTAGAGTTGTGTGGAGTACAGTAAGGTAGAGTTGTGTGGAGTACAGTGAGTTAGAGTTGTGTGGAGTACAGTGAGGTAGAGTTGTGTGGAGCACAGTGAGGTAGAGTTGTGTGGAGCACAGTGAGGTAGAGTTGTGTGGAGCAGTGAGGTAAAGTTGTGGGGAGCACAGTGAGGTAAAGTTGTGGGGAGCACAGTGAGGTAGAGTTGTGTGGAGCACAGTGAGGTAGAGTTGTGGGGAGTAAAGTGATACACACATACAGCAGTAACCGAGACAGAGGTCGATCATGCAGATAATGGACAACAGAAATATCTTAGACAATGACAAAACTATACATGAAGCAAACAGAAGGAGTGGTCATAGAGATCTCTTTCTGTTTTGACACTGCAAGGCATTCCAGGAGTAGAGAAAACAAGTTGTAGTTTCGTCGCCCAGCTTCTGAGTTGAGTACATGGCGTGACACTGTGAGCTGCGTTTGTTTTTCGTTGGCACAGGAGCGGAGCAACTGTGGGGTGACCCGTTTGCTATGAAGCTGAAACTAGGATTACCGGATTACCAGATTATCAGAGAAAACAAGCTGTCGCTACTGCTACTGTTGTTATCTAAAAAAGTAAGTAAAGTAAAGAGCTAGACTTATACTTTATAGATCAATCGGCATGAGATGGGTGATGTGGTCAGCATCACGCCGGCCGCCTTTACTTCCTGGGACTGCACCCGGTACCCACACAAGGCTGGGTCTACCTGGAAACCAAGGTCATTTTTGAAAAAAAAAAAACATTTTGCTCCGCCAGGGAGCGAACCCACAACCATCCGATCTGCAGGCGAGCGTCTAGTCGTTCTGCCACAGCAACTCACGCTGATTTATCCAGGGAAGTATATTTGAGGAAATGTAAAGGAAGTAAAAGAGTCTGACATTACAATGACCCCATCGTCCATTTCAGTGAAGAAACATGTCTGATCCTTGTCATGGCAACAACAACAAAAAGTCACAGAATCTCATGTTCTTCAATGTGGAAGATTCTTTTCACCCTAAGCTACTCTTGTCAGTCACACTCACCATCACCACTGACTGAGTCTCAAGCCTCCCTATAACACAACAGAATGTTATTGTCTGGAAGGACAGGAGAATGGCAAAAGTATGGTAAAATACAATATTACAAGGCTTGAAGGGAGGAGCAGTATGCCACGGTACACAGTAGCAGCGCTTTTTTGTGGGCATAATTTGTTTCATTGTTGCTGTAACAGATGAGAAGATGGAGATGGCATTGCACTGGACTCATCCTGAGAAGAAACCAGCAGAGAATCACCAAAAAGGCATTCTTCTTCATCTTTACGTCCTCTTCTATCGCTTCGGGTGTCGAGGGAGATATAAGGTTCTGCTTGGTGCTATTCTGGCTGCTTCGACCATAGATCCATCGTGATGCTGTAGAGTTTCTCTGATGTTATCTTCCCATCTTGCTCTTGGTCTACCTCTTGTTCTACATCCATATTCTCTTTTGGTATATGCATTCTATGGTATAGCATCAGAAGACATTCTCTCCTAGTAGGCAAACTATTTTATTTGCTGTCTTTGTAAGTAATTTAGAATTGGTTCTGTGCCGACTTTATCTCGTATGACCTCATTCGTGATTTTATCTCTTCTGGTCACTCCTACAGCCTTTCTCAGACACCTCATTTCCATGGTTACTAATTTCTTTTCATGTTTTGTTGTGAGTGACCACGTCTGGCACAGGTAGCATAGGGTGGGAATGATTAGCCGTTAAAATGGGAAATAAAGGGATTAAGGAGACAAGAACGCCCAAAAGAAACCTTAAGATGAACATTGATGAAAGAGGCCAACAGTGCTGGACTAAATTCCATCCATGACACTGAACTGATTATACAGGATAGAACAGTATGAAGGAATAGACTGTGAGCCCTTTTAGATATAAAATGTCACAATAGGATAATGAATAAATGAATGTAAACACACTTTCTGGTAATTTACCAGCACCTATTTTAGACACTTTGTGGTGGCTTCGAGCAGCTTTTTTTTTTTAATGGAAAAAAGCTCCGATTATAGTTGTTGCTCCCCTTTAGGACAAACACGTTACCTAAAGCTGCTCTCGGTTTCAAGAAGCCTCTGATACTGCATGTCACTTTTCAGCTTTTCTATTGGTTCTTGATCATCTTGATGTTCTTCTTCGGGCTTTCTTGCATGTTGATGTTCTTCTTCTGGCTTCCTGGTTTGTTGACGTTCTTCTGGCTTCCTGGAATGAGGATTTTCTGGTTCTGGATTCCTAATGGTCTGCTCCGAGTTCTCCTCTGTCTTCAATTTCAGTCTCGATGACTTAAATGGGTACTTTTCTTCTGAATATGATTCTTGGGAGTGGCTGCTTTCACTTTCTTTCCTTTCCAGGACAAAACATTCTGTAGCGGTTGAAAAATAATTAGACAGTACATACAAATCTATATTAATAAAAATGTTAATTTTCTGAGTTTGTTAACTATTAACTCGAAAACTACTGAACCGATTGCTTTCAAATTTTCACACAACGTTGCCTTTGACCCAAAGCGTGATTTTTTATCAGAAAATCGCACAAACCACGAATGACGTAGCTACAGCAACGGTCAAATCATTATTTGTTTCGTTGCTGGCCCAAATTTGTTTTTAGTTGATTGGCAATTTTTGACTGCTGAGCTCTTTTTTTTTTATTTTTGCATTACTATATAATTTCATTTCCACTATATGCTTGAGTGTTTGGTAGTGTAGTTGTAACTATTTTGCCTATCATGCGGATGAACCGCGTTCATGCTAGGTGATATAATAATTTTTTAGCCCTTAACTGGGCGACTGGCACATTGTGTTGTGGTTTAAGGCTAGGCTGCGATATCTATGCCTTTTTTCGGTTTTGGGGTTTACAGCTAGCCTGCGACAGCGGCGACGTGATACTCAATGGTCATGTCACGGGTAATCTTCCTTCGCTCTCGAGAGGGCCGTTGGCTCGTTGTGTTGTGGTTTAAAGTTAATCTGCGAAATCAGACCTAAACTCTTCAGTGTTCGGTAGTATAGTTCTAAGTATTCTACCCTTCCCGCGGATGACCGGTGTAACACTGTGTGAAAATTTAAAAGCAATCGGTTCAGTAGTTTCCGGAAAATTAACATTTTAATTAATATAGATTTCGCAGGTGATGATTTTTTAATATTTTGGAGAGGGAGATATGATTTGGGGGGAGGGGTGGGGGTGGGGGAAGGGGGTTATGCCAGACACAGCTGAGAGAGTTTGAAATATTATTTTAAAGTTCTCATTTCCTAACTATTTCTATTTTAATAATTTCGCCATGGATTATTTTTCAGTCCTTCGGAGAGGGAGATATGACTTCGCCAGGTGATGATTTTTCAATCCTTCAGACAGGGAGATATGGTTGGGGGAGCGGGTGGGAGGTTTTATGCCAGACACAGTTAGCTGAGAGAGCTTAAAATATTATTTTAATGTTTTCATTTCTTAACTATTTCTATTTTAATAATTTCGCCTGGTGATGATTTTTCAATCCTACGGAGAGGGAGATATGACTGGTTCAATGGGAGAGGGGAGGGGGGGGGGATATGACAGACACTGTTAGCTGAGAGCTTTTTTCTTTCCTCTCCATTCCACTATTCTGGGCCACAGCAACGCGTGGCCGGGTACAGCTAGTAGACCTTAAAAATATATGTGCACAGTTTATTTATACAACATAAAAAATACAAAAGATTTGTATACAGTACTGATAAATACAGAACTTAAAATGCATATTTATTAAAAATTTTTAATTAAGAATGTGGGGGTTGCGTGGTCTCGAGGCATGGTGTCTGCCTCGAGTGCCAGAGGTCCCGGGTTCAAGCCCCGGTGAAGGCTTGTATTTTTTCACGTGGAATTTTGGTAATTTTCCCTGGTCTCTGAGCAGTAAGAATGAATTCCCATGTGGACTGCTGAATCTAAAGCTACCTGGGCAAAATTTGGAGTTTTAAATCTACCCAAAGTATTTCAGGATCCTCATTAGAGTTCGTGGACTGCGCTGAGATTTTTCAGACACAGGCTTGAGTTAGAATAAGAACAGAGCACTTAGGGGTTACACCCGTGTGCCATGATGTTGATCCACTGAATAAACATAATTAAGAATGTGCCTCCCCCTCCCCCCTTTCAGCACCCTCCCTCAAGCAACGTATACAGGGGCACAACAAAATGATTAGGTAACCAGTTGTCTTTTTACTTTCTTTTTCCTTTCTTTCATTTGTCGTGACTCCAAACGCGGTTACATATACCAAAGTTACAGGGCATACTGATTGATACACTAATAGCATTCTACTTACAGGACATATGATTTCATCAGTCACTCACCCATGCTGGTGATACGTAAATCAGTAATTCACCTGTGTTGGTCATACATACATCAGTCATTCCATCAGTCACTCACATTTGCTGGTCACACATATATCAATCATTAACCTCTGTTGGTCATACATACATCAGTCATTCTATCAGTCACTTACATTTGCTGGTCATATATACATCAGTCATTCCATCAGTCACTTACATTTGCTGGTCATAAATACATCAGTCATTCTATCAGTCACTCATTTGTGTTCGTCATTCATACAGTATTCCTTCTACCACTCATATGTGTTGGTGTTTCATACATTATTCATTCTAATAAATAAACAGAGAGGGGAACCATTTGAGGCCGTTAAATATTATGAATTAATTGAGTAACAGAAAGTATTGTGAACGGCACTCATAGAAAGAAGTAGAAAGATAGAAGAACACACTAGACAACATAAAAATCGAAAGCTATAGTTACTGTGCCGGGAATTGAACCTGTCACCTCCAGACGGCGTCTGCGCCTCGCCATGAATACAAGTGCACTAAGATAAGGTCTACTGTGTACGTAAATTGTTGCTGTGATTGTTATTTGACATTTGCCTCGTTAATATAAATTTCTGTAACCTATGGTGCCATTTCAATGGGTTGAAATGAATTCTGTCCGTATTCCATAGTCGTGGATTTCAAGCTGTACGATAGACATGGCCAATGAGACACCTTTTTTTGGGGGTGCCGAGTTGACCATGTATTTTAGTGCACTTGTATTCATGGCGAGGCGCAGACGCCGTCTGGAGGTGACAGGTTCAATTCCCGGCACGGTAACTATAGCTTTCGATTTTTATGTTGTCTAGTGTGTTCTTCTATCTTTCTACTTCTTTCTATGAGTGCCGTTCACAATACTTTCTGTTACTCATTATTCATTCTAACACTCTCCTGCGTTGGTCATTCATACATTATTCCTTCTACCACTTACCTGTGTTGGTCATTCATGCATTATTCCTTCTACCACTTACCTGTGTTGGTCATTCATGCATTATTCCTTCTACCACTCTCCTGTGTTGGTCATTCATGCATTATTCCTTCTACCACTCTCCTGTGTTGGTCATTCATGCATTATTCCTTCTACCACTTACCTGTGTTGGTCATTCATGCATTATTCCTTCTACCACTTACCTGTGTTGGTCATTCATGCATTATTCCATCTACCACTTACCTGTGTTGGTTTTTCATGCATTATTCCTTCTACCACTCTCCTGTGTTGGTCATTCATGCATTATTCCTTCTACCACTCTCCTGTGTTGGTCATTCATGCATTATTCTATTAGCCACTCACCTGTGTTGGTCATTCATACATTATTCTATTAGCCACTCACCTGTGTTGGTCATTCATGCATTATTCTATTAGCCACTCACCTGTGTTGGTCATTCATACATTATTCTATTAGCCACTCTCCTGTGTTGGTCATTCATGCATTATTCTATTAGCCACTCACCTGTGTTGGTCATTCATACATTATTCTATTAGCCACTCTCCTGTGTTGGTCATTCATACATTATTCTATTAGCCACTCTCCTGTGTTGGTCATTCATACATTATTCTATTAGCCACTCTCCTGTGTTGGTCATTCATGCATTATTCTATTAGCCACTCACCTGTGTTGGTCATTCATGCATTATTCTATTAGCCACTCTCCTGTGTTGGTCATTCATACATTTTTCTATAAGCCATTCTCCTGTGTTGGTCATTCATACATTATTCTATTAGCCATTCTCCTGTGTTGGTTATTCATACATTATTCTATTAGCCACTCTCCTGTGTTGGTCAGACCTACAGGATTCCACCTACTACTCACCTGTGTTCGTCGCATCTACATGTGTCCTTCTAATACTCACCTGTGATGGTCACATGTATATTTTCCTATCTACTACTCACCTGGGTTGGTCACACACACACCATTATTATCACTGGCACTAAAAAACTCTTCTGATATGTCCATACTTCCTTCAGAAGTGGTGAAACCTGCTGGCCTGCAATTCAAGTCAACAAAACACAAATCTTGATTCTTAACAATAAACATCATGTAACTTTCTAAGTACTTTTATTTACTGTAATGCCTGGCTCGCTAGCGTAGTTGGCTAAACCGGACTGCGCGGTGACCGGGTGACAAATCCTTGTGGTCCAGGTTCACACCCGGGAATAGGCAGAAAATCCACATTTCTAACAGATTTACGGTATTTATCATGGAATCAAGGCCGAAGGGTTACAATATCCATAATACCAAGCCTAAGGGTTAACAACTCATGGCTTATGGATACTTAAAAACAAAAAATTTACTGTAATATTTCAATATGGATCAAAAGTATTTCAGGATCCTCGCCGGCGCTACGTAGTTCGTGCACTGCGCTGAGATTCTTCGGACTCAGACTTTAGTTAAAAGTAAAACATAGCGTTTATGGGTTACTACCTTTGTGCCAGGACGCTGATCCCTTGTTTAAACCTAAACTATCAAATTAGCATTTTTTTTTTCTTTTAGGCGGCCAAAAAAATAAAATAAAAAGCTCAGCCCGCACAGTGCATGGTGACTGCACTAGCCATGCGGCCCTAAATTCCCAGGCTCAAAGGCCTCCATCCTATGATGCGCCCCACTAGGTGGCGTTGGCGCTCATGTCTCTCCACAGATCTCATTCCCGGGTAATGTGGATCAATTCCCCTGATAATATTTCACCATATCATCACTTCAGGCTGTCATCCCTCTTAGTCGGATCCTGCCTCTTCTACCGTTGCTCTTTACAGTCAACGCAATGCTCTCCAATGCCTCTCTTCTCATCTCATGAGGAACAAACATTGGCTGCCCTTTCCTGGCAGTCGTTCTTACTCTTTCCTACCATGGTGTCCAACGCAAGTGTCTCCGAAACCACATCTCTACAGCCAACTTGTTCTTCCTAATTTGTTCACTCACATCCCAGGATTTAAAGCCATATACCAGCACGCGTTCAGCTTAACATTTCAGTTCCTCGTTTTTTGAAGTTTAATGACAGAGACTTAATCTTTTTATCTTTTGCAATGCTACCTTCATCTGGCATATACAGCTTTTAATCTCTGTTGCAAATGTTGCATTAGATGTTATACATAACCGTCCCCAAATGTTCTCTTGTTCCACATTGTTTAGGCAGTAACGGGATCCAGTTTCATTAACCATTTTAGTTCTAGCAAACGTCACAGAAGATATCTATAGGTAAAAAACAAGGTAGAAATCAAACACTTTCACACAGACAATAAGGTAGGAGTCAAGGACCATCACATAGACAGTAAGGGAGAAGTCAAAGACTTTCACACAGACAATGAGGAAAGACTTTCAAAAAGACAATATGGAAGAAATGAAAGACTTACACAGAGACAATAGGGTAGAAATGAAAGACTTTTACAGAGACAATAGTGTAGAAATCAAAGACTTACACAGAGACAATAAGGTAGAAATGAAAGACTTTCACAGAGACAATAAGGTAGAAATGAAAGACTTTCACAGAGACAATAACATAAGGTGAATGTAGAATAAGAATACTCAGTCAGTCAGTCCAGGTTTCAACATCGCCGCAATCAGTCTCTCATTCTTGCTCTGTTTCTGTGCCAGTGCGAATCAAATGAAATGTCCCTCACTATTGCATATTAAAAAAACTGATGAATAAACAACTAGTTCAGGAACAATCCAGAAATTTGTGCATGCAGTAAATGCGTATTTCAGTTGCTCGAGGCTGTAGAATAAGAAATAAAGGAAGAACAAAAAGAAGAACAAAAAGAAGAAGAAGAAGAAGAGGAAGAAGAAGAAGAAGAAGAAGAAGAAGAAGAAGAAGAAGAAGAAGAAGAAGAAGAAGAAGAAGAAGAAGAAGAAGAAGAAGAAGAAGAAGAAGAAGAAGAAGAAGAAGAAGAAGAAGAAGAAGAAGAAGAAGAAGAAGAAGAAGAAGAAGAAGAAGAAGAAGAAGAAGAAGAAGAAGAAGAAGAAGAGGAGGAAGAAGAAGAAGAAGAAGAAGAAAACCAAAATGAAGAAGAGGAAGTAGAAGAAGAAGAAGAAGAAGAAGAAGAAGAAGAAGAAGAAGAAGAAGAAGAAGAAGAAGAAGAAGAAGAAGAAGAAGAAGAAGAAGAAGAAGAAGAAGAAGAAGAAGAAGAAGAAGAAGAAGAAGAAGAAGAAGAAGAAGAAGAAGAAGAAGAAGAAGAAGAAGAAGAAGAAGAAGAAGAAGAAGAAGAAGAAGAAAAAAAAGAAGAAGATACCTTTGATAGCCAGCCACCAATGATTCGCCGAGCTGGAATGCTTCTGACATCCTCTGATCACCATTATAATCCCTAGAACTTTCCGTTAGGGCTTCAAAAAACAGGCCTGGACTGCTGGCCTTCTGTCGATGGCCTGTGAGCAGCTGGGTGAGGGCGGCCTGGGACTGTTGGCACCGCTCCTTTAACAAATGCAGACATTCTAGGAACCGGTAGCGGTCACAAATTCCTGGTGGTGGAGTAGAGATCATAGTGTCAGTGTGCTTTGCTTCTTAGTAAGTGAAAAGCAATGGCAAACTACTCATTGTAAAACTGCCTATTAAAATCATAAACAGCCAAGGCATGCTGAGACAAGGAATTACCTTTTCTTTAAATGTGGCTGTTGTGGATTATTCTTTGACTGGCTTGTAACATTGTGGCATTGTATCATAGTGGCATTGTATTATAGTGGCGTTGTATCATAGTGGCATTGTATTATAGTGGCATTGTATCATAGTGGCATTGAATCATAGTGGCATGGTGTTATAGTGGCACTGTATCATAGTGGCATTGTATCATAGTGGCATTGTATCATAGTGGCATGGTGTTATAGTGGCATGGTGTCATAGTGGCATGGTGTCATGGTGGCATGGTGTCATAGTGGCACGGTGTCATAGTGGCATAGTGTCATAGTGGCATGGTGTCATAGTGGTATGGTGTCATAGTGGTATGGTGTCATAGTGGTATGGTGTCATAGTGGCATAGTGTCATAGTGGTATGGTGTCATAGTGGCACAGTGTCATGGTGTCATAGTGGCATGGTGTCATAGTGGCATGGTGTCATAGTGGCATGGTGTCATAGTGGTATGGTGTCATAGTGGCATTGTGTCATGGTGTCATAGTGGCATGGTGTCATAGTGGCATGGTGTCATAGTGGCACGGTGTCATAGTGGCATGGTGTCATAGTGGCATGGTGTCATAGTGGTATGGTGTCATAGTGGCACAGTGTTATAGTGGCATGGTGTCATGGTGGCATGGTGTCATAGTGGCACAGTGTTATAGTGGCATGGTGTCATAGTGGTATGGTGTCATAGTGGCACGGTGTCATAGTGGCATAGTGTCATAGTGGCATGGTGTCATAGTGGTATGGTGTCATAGTGGTATGGTGTCATAGTGGCATAGTGTCATAGTGGTATGGTGTCATAGTGGCATAGTGTCATAGTGGCATGGTGTCATAGTGGCATGGTGTCATAGTGGCATGGTGTCATAGTGGCATGGTGTCATAGTGGTATGGTGTCATAGTGGCACAGTGTTATAGTGGCAAGGTGTCATGGTGTCATAGTGGCACAGTGTTATAGTGGCATGGTGTCATAGTGGTATGGTGTCATAGTGGCACGGTGTCATAGTGGCACGGTGTCATAGTGGCATAGTGTCATGGTGTCATAGTGGTATGGTGTCATAGTGGCATGGTGTCATAGTGGTATGGTGTCATAGTGGTATGGTGTCATAGTGGCATGGTGTCATAGTGGTATGGTGTCATAGTGGTATGGTGTCATAGTGGCATGGTGTCATAGTGGTATGGTGTCATAGTGGTATGGTGTCATAGTGGTATGGTGTCATAGTGGCATGGTGTCATAGTGGCATGGTGTCATAGTGGTATGGTGTCATAGTGGTACGGTGTCATAGTGGTATGGTGTCATAGTGGTATGGTGTCATAGTGGTATGGTGTCATAGTGGCATGGTGTCATAGTGGCACGGTATCATAGTGGTATGGTGTCATAGTGGTATGGTGTCATAGTGGTATGGTGTCATAGTGGTATGGTGTCATAGTGGCACGGTGTCATAGTGGTATGGTGTCATAGTGGTATGGTGTCATAGTGGTATGGTGTCATAGTGGTATGGTGTCATAGTGGCATGGTGTCATAGTGGCATGGTGTCATAGTGGTATGGTGTCATAGTGGTATAGTGTCATAGTGGTATGGTGTCATAGTGGTATGGTGTCATAGTGGTACGGTGTCATAGTGGCACGGTGTCATAGTGGTATGGTGTCATAGTGGCATTGTGTCATGGTGTCATAGTGGTATGGTGTCATAGTGGTATGGTGTCATAGTGGCATGGTGTCATAGTGGCATGGTGTCATAGTGGCATGGTGTCATAGTGGCACGGTGTCATAGTGGTATGGTGTCATAGTGGTATGGTGTCATAGTGGTATGGTGTCATAGTGGTACGGTGTCATAGTGGCACGGTGTCATAGTGGTATGGTGTCATAGTGGCATTGTGTCATGGTGTCATAGTGGTATGGTGTCATAGTGGTATGGTGTCATAGTGGCATGGTGTCATAGTGGCATGGTGTCATAGTGGCATGGTGTCATAGTGGCATTGTGCCATGGTGGCATGGTGATATCATGTCATAATAACACAGTGTTGTGGTTACATTCTCCCTACCTGCTATGAATACAGTATCATTGTAAAACAGCATTAAACTGACAAGGAGGGAGCTTTCCATAACAGCCTACCTGCAGCCACAGGGTCGAGGATGTCACCCTGCAGAAAGCCCTCCATGATCCTGGCACACTGGGCTTTGTCATCCCGTGACAGAACATCTGACAGATCATCGTAGCTGTACAGTGATCTCCAATCTCCCTATATAGAAGTCAACATCTAAATGAATTATAAGATTCTCTAATCTCCCTGTACACAGGTAAAGATCTATATGAATTGTAGGGTTCTCCGATCTCCCTGTATGTGTGTTATAGGACTCTCCTTTCCCCCGTACACAAGTCAACATGTATATGTGTTATAGGGGTCTCCTTTTCCCCTCTACCCAAGTCAACATCTATATGTGTTATAGGGCTATCCTTTCCCCCTGTACCCAAGTCAACATCTATATGTGTTATAGGGGTCTCCTTTTCCCCTCTACCCAAGTCAACATCTATATGTGTTATAGGGCTATCCTTTCCCCCTGTACCCAAGTCAACATCTATATGTGTTATAGGGCTATCCTTTCCCCCTCTACCCAAGTCAACATCTATATGTGTTATAGGGGTCTCCTTTTCCCCTCTACCCAAGTCAACATCTATATGTGTTATAGGGCTATCCTTTCCCCTGTACCCAAGTCAACATCTATATGTGTTATAGGGCTATCCTTTCCCCCTGTACCCAAGTCAACATCTAAGTGTTATAGGACTCTCCTTTCCCCTGTACCCAAGTCAACATCTATATGTGTTATAGGGGTCTCGTTTTCCCCTCTACCAAAGTCAACATATATGTGTTATAGGGCTATCCTTTCCCCCTGTACCCAAGTCAACATCTATATGTGTTATAGGGGTCTCATGTTTCCCTCTATCAAAGTCAACATATATGTGTTATAGGGCTATCCTTTCCCCTTGTACACAAGTCAACATCTATGTGTTATAGGGGTCTCCTTTCCCCTGTATATAAGTCAACATCTATATGTGTTATAGGGCTCTCCTTTCCTCCTGTACATAAGTCAACATCTATGTGTTATAGGGCTCTCCTTTCCCCCCGTACACAAGTCAACATCTATATGTGTTATAGGGCTATTCTTTTCCCCTCTAACCAAGTCAACATCTATATGTGTTATAGGGCTCTCAATTTTCCCTCTAACCAAGTCAACAACTTATGTGTTATAGGGCTCTCCTTTTCCCCTCTAACCAAGTCAACATCTGTACGTGTTATAGGGCTCTCCTTTTCCCCTCTAATCAAGTGAACATCTATATGTGTTATAGGGCTCTCCTTTTCCCCTCTAACCAAGTCAACATCTATATGTGTTATAGGGCTCTCCTTTTCCCCTCTAACCAACTCAACATTTATATGTTATAGGGCTCTCCTTTCCCCCTGTACCCAAGTCAACATTTATATGTTATAGGGCTCTCCTTTCCCCCTGTACCCAAGTCAACATTTATATGTTATAGGGCTCTCCTTTCCCCCTCTACCCAAGTCAACATCTATATGTGTTATAGGGCTATTCTTTCCCCCTGTACCCAAGTCAATATTTATATGTTAAAGGGCTCTCCTCCACCCCTGTACCCAAGTCAACATTTATATGTTATAGGGCTCTCCTTTCCCCCTGTACCCAAGTCAACATCTATATGTGTTATAGGGCTCTCCTTTTCGCCTCTACCCAAGTCAACATCTATATGTGTTATAGGGCTCTCCGTTCTCTCCGTTCACAAGTAAACATCTATATGTGCTCTGTGGCTTTCCACGGTTGAGTGGTTGAGCAGTCTGCCTTACACTCTCAAGGTTAAGAGTTCAGTTCAGAAACCAGTTCAGTGTGTGTGTGTGTGTGGGGGGGGTGCTTCAGATTTTTTCCACAGATCTTTCCAGTTATCACGATGTTCTCCAATGTCTGATTCTCATCATGTGGCCGAATAACAGTGTTTGTCTCTTTCTTATTATCGCATATAGAGATCTACTTTCATTACCTTCTATCAAACAATCATTGTTAGTTACTCTGGCTGTCCAAGCTATTCGTAACATTTGTTTCAGGAACTACATATCGGTTGCTTCCAAATTCTTAATTTGGTCAGTGACATATCAAGATGGACAAACAACAGCAAAATAGTGGATAAGTAAAAGTACAGAATCAACTCCCATGATTGGAAGTCTACTGTGAAGATGGTACACTACAGCTAGGTAAATGGTGCTATTTCTATATTTGTATATTTCAGCTGCCACTCTATGGTTTATGTGGTCAACAAGTCAGCTACCTTTGCTTCCTATAACACTTCTGGTACCCATTTTAGACCAAGCCGACAGGGAATTTGTTTTAAGTAGAAAAGAAAACTGTAATTTTGCTTGCCACATCAGCAAGAATAACTTTGGGTGAATA
Organism: Candidula unifasciata; assembly: GCA_905116865.2. NCBI lineage: Eukaryota > Metazoa > Mollusca > Gastropoda > Stylommatophora > Geomitridae > Candidula > Candidula unifasciata. Next base: position 118,871 of record CAJHNH020000073.1, on the reverse strand, counting down.
TATGGATATACAGAAAGAGAGGATGAAAATAGAAATAGAAAATAGAAATAGACAGATAAAGTATCGGGGTGAGGGGGGGTTGGGGTGGAGAATGACAGACAGACAGAAAGACATAGAGAGAAAAACAAAGAAAGACAATGACACAGACACAAACAGAAAGGTGAAAGAAAGAGACAGTCACACACACACAAAGACAGAGAGACATACAAATACAATTACACACACATATAAAGACAGGGAGACATACGAATACAATTACACACACATACAAAGACAGGGAGACATACAAATACAATTACACACACATACAAAGACAGAGAGACATACAAATACAATTACACACACATACAAAAACAGGGAGACATACAAATACAATTACACACACATATAAAGACAGGGAGACATACGAATACAATTACACACACATATAAAGACAGGGAGACATACAAATACAATTACACACACATACAAAGACAGGGAGACATACAAATACAATTACACACACATACAAAGACAGAGAGACATACGAATACAATTACACACACATACAAAGACAGGGAGACATACAAATACAATTACACACACACACAAAGACAGGGAGACATACAAATACAATTACACACACATACAAAGACAGAGAGACATACGAATACAATTACACACACATACAAAGACAGGGAGACATACAAATACAATTACACACACATACAAAGACAGGGAGACATACAAATACAATTACACACACATACAAAGACAGGGAGACATACAAATACAATTACACACACATATAAAGACAGGGAGACATACGAATACAATTACACACACATATAAAGACAGGGAGACATACAAATACAATTACACACACATACAAAGACAGAGAGACATACGAATACAATTACACACACATACAAAGACAGGGAGACATACAAATACAATTACACACACATACAAAGACAGAGAGACATACGAATACAATTACACACACATACAAAGACAGGGAGACATACGAATACAATTACACACACATACAAAGACAGGGAGACATACAAATACAATTACACACACATACAAAGACAGAGAGACATACAAATACAATTACACACACACACACATATACACACACATATACACACACACACACATACAAAATCAAAGGGACGTAATAAACACAGAGATACAATTAGACAGATAAAAACACAGAGGGAGCAAGGGGTTTCATAGCAAAGGTAAATGTATGTCGCTTGGTGCAGCAAAGCCTTGCATATGATATCATAACGTCTAGTTCGAGAATGGAGTGGAGGCTGTCTCTGCTGCCTTCTGCTGGCTTGAGAATCAGCTGTCCACACATGCCGTGATTGTAATCGACACACAGAGCATGTTGACAAAGGTGAAAACTGGCATGCCTCGTGCAGAGTGGCAAGCATCAGCTCAGAGGTTTCGGGTAGTTAGCATCCTTTGGATATTTTCTCCAGGTCATGCTAGTATACTGGGAAATGAGCAGGCAGATAGACTGGCTGGCTCTGCACCATTTGGTGGTGAATTGATGTATGACAAGTTTGGGAGCGAGTGAACAGTGCAGAGGCGCAGAGAGATCGTTATGGTCTAAGGAGAATGGAGAGTTACCAGGGGGTCTGGCTGACGCTCAACAATCAGGGGAAGGATGAGACGGATATACAATTAGACGGCTACAGGTACTATCAGAATTGGAACTCTTCGCTTGCTGCTGAAGATGGGGACTGAGCATTTATGGGAGTGTCCTGAGTGCTGTGATGTCGATCCTTAATTCAACATTAAACATTCAAACACAGAGGGACATAACAAACAGAGACACATAATCACACACAGACAAACACAGATAGGGATAACAAACACACAGAGACATTTACACACAGATGAACATACCTGAGATTTGACTAATTCGTGTTTTATGCATGAAATCTTCTGCCGGAGTCTTGAGATGAGAGCCTTGTCATCAATTTCCTCATTTCTCCTACAAACATAGGCACCATCAGAGAATGAATCAATCAATCACTGACATCACTCCACTCAGAGAATTCCCATACTTGCTCCGTTCCCTTCGTCAGCAGCCAACAAAGTTTCCATAGTTAAGCCACTTGCAGTCTATTAAAAGTTTGCCAGTTTGTTGTCCCTGCAGGTAGAAAGTTTTCCAGACCCTGTGCTCTCTCCGAGCTGAATGATACTCTCCAGATACTGGTGCCTGGGAAGGCAGATACTGATGCCTGGGAAGGCAGACACTGATGCCTGGAAGGGCAGACACTGATGCCTGGGAAGGCAGACACTGATGTCTGGGAAGGCAGATACTGATGCCTGGGAAGGCAGACACTGATGCCTGGGAAGGCAAACACTGATGCCTGGGAAGGCAGACACTGATGTCTGGGAAGGCAGATACTGATGCCTGGGAAGGCAGACACTTATGCCTGGGAAGGCAGACACTGATGCCTGGGAAGGCAGACACTGATGTCTGGGAAGACAGATACTGATGTCTGGGAAGGCAGATACTGATGTCTGGGAAGGCAGACACTGATGCCTGGGAAGGCAGACACTGATGCCTGGGAAGGCAGACACTGATGCCTGGGAAGGCAGACACTGATGCCTGGGAAGGCAGACACTGATGTCTGGGAAGGCAGATACTGATGCCTGGAAAGGCAGACACTGATGCCTGGGAAGGCAGACACTGATGCCTGGGAAGGCAGACACTGATGCCTGGGAAGGCAGACACTGATGCCTGGGAAGGCAGATACTGATGTCTGGGAAGGCAGATACTGATGCCTGGGAAGGCAGACACTGATGTCTGGGAAGGCAGATACTGATGCCTGGGAAATCAGACACTGATGCTTGGGAAGGCAGACCTGTTTAACAGATGACTGCAGAAGTTGGATGTGCCAGCTCTTATCAACAAAAAAAGAGAATAATCAAATCAGTCAGAAAGCCACCAAAACCGACACAAGACGATTACCATTTTATGGACAGACCAGAGCAAGTTAATAATCTACGCCTTGGAGCAGGACACAATCGACTGTGCAGCCACATGTACATACAATTTAAAATCGGCCAATTAGCCATGTACACATGTGGATTGACACCAGAGACAACAGATCATGTCCTCCAAGACTTTCCCAAATACAACATATCAAGGCAAAACTTGTGGCCAAGAGAAACAAGATGCAAGTCAAACTTTACGGCTCGCTGAGTGAATGACAAAAGACAGTGAAGTTCATTCTAGAGACAACACTGAAGAAATAGATAATCTATTTCAAGCGAACGAAAGAAGAAGAAGAAGAGAAGAAGAAGAAGAAGAGAAGAAGAAGAGAGAAGAAGAAGAAGAAGAAGAAGAAGAAGAAGAAGAAGATAAGAAGAGAAGAAGAAGAAGAAGAAGAAGAAGAAGAAGAAGAAGAAGAGAAGGAGGAAGGAGGAGAGAGGAGAGAAGGAAGAAGAAGAAGAAGAAGAAGAAGAAGAGAAGAAGAAGAAGAAGAAGAAGAAGAAAGAAGAAGAAGAAGAAGAAGAAGAAGAAGAAGAAGAAGAAGAAGAAGAAGAAGAAGAAGAAGAAGAAGAAGAAGAAGAAGAAGAAGAAGAAGAAGAAGAAGAAGAAGAAGAAGAAGAAGAAGAAGAAGAAGAAGAAGAAGAAGAAGAAGAAGAAGAAGAAGAAGAAGAAGAAGAAGAAGAAGAAGAAGAAGAAGAAGAAGAAGAAGAAAAAGAAGAAGAAGAAGAAGAAGAAGGATGTGCCAGCCGAAAGTTGCAAATATTTCAGTCATGCTGCGGATGGGCACAACGCTGTTACATCTTCGGATGAATGCAGAAAAAAGAGATACAGATTTTTTGTCTGTTCTGCTGCGCTATTTACTTGATCCCAATGTTGTTGAATGTTAAAATAAAAATTGACATCCCAGCACTCCGTCCCCATCTTCAGCAACAAGCAAAGGGTTTTAATTATGATGGTCCCCGTGTAGGTTCCAGGGCCATAGTAAACAACAATAAACCCACTGCCTACCCAAAAGCATGTCGTAAGAGTCGACTATTTGGGAGCTTCCTTCAAAGTCGGAGTGCATCTGCCTGAGAGGCAGGGAACCAACAGTCTGCATACAAATGAGTCAGATCTGTAAAAGGGATGCACACGCAACACTTAAGTTCTGGAACAGGACTGCAGTCCAGAAGTGGACGAACAACCAGAACTTTCCACCGGAGTTTACAGCTGGTGAACGCGAAGAAGAATTCTGATGGCACCAGTAAATGTCTGATTGTATATCCGTCTCGCCTTTTCCCTGAGTACTTAGCGTCGGCAGGATTTCCTGGTAACTCCTTGCAGTGTCGTTCAACTCAGACCGTAATTATCATCTGTGCCTCTGCACTGTTCACTCGCACCAAATGGTGCAGAACTGGCCAGTCTATCTACACCTCCATGACCTAGAGGATGCACATGACTACCAACGCCACAAGCGGCATGGGCTTTAAGAATAAGTTCAAACAAACTCTACAACATGATCAGAAAACCAAAAAATGAAAAACAAGGAGTTTTAAAAAAAAAAAACCAAACTCTATAAGGTCAATAGAAGGCCGAACACACCTGGCATTATTGGCCACGCGTGCCACCCGCTGGGCGAAGCGACAGGTTGACACGGATTCCCCCAGGTTCTCTGGCTCCATGGAGATTGTGGCTATCATTGCAGTCAGACAATTGCCACCTGCAGGACAACAGTAAGGTATGTAATCAATTTTTTTTTTTAGTATCTACAAGCCATGAGTTGTTAACCCCTAGGCTCGGTATTATGGATATCGCAACCATTCAGCCTTGATTCCATGATAAATACCGTAAATCTGGGAGAAATGTGGCTTTTCTGGCTATCCCCGAGCGTGAACCCGGACCACAAGGAGTTCGTCACCCGGTCACCGCCCAATCCGGTTTAGCCAACTACGCTAGCGAGCCAGGCATGTAAGCAATTTAAATCAACACAGGTCATCAACTTACAGCAACATAGGTAAGCAACTTACAGCAACATAGGTAAGCACCTTACAGCAACATAGGTAATCAACTTACAGCAACATATGCAATCAACTTACAGCAACATATGCAATCATCTTACAGCAACATATGTAATCAGCTTAAGCAACATAGGTATTCAACTTAGATCATCATGGTTTTCAACTTACAGCAAATGTGTAATCAACTTACAGAAACATATGTAATCAATTTATAGAACATATGCAATCAACTTATAGCAACATATGCAATCAACTTACAGCAACAAAGTAAATCAACTTACAGCAACATATGCAGTCAACTTACAGCAACAATTGTAATACATTTAGAGTGAGCGATTCTTTCTTCTTTTGAGTTTTACCCCTCACCCGACTTAGTCAAGTCATCCTATTCTTTGCTGTACCATACAGCTCACTAGAAGTGCAACAGTTAGCATCAACAACCAAATTAGCACATACAATGATATAAACAGCCTCATCTAGACTCTAACATAAAATTTAAAAAATAGCCTTACCATACAATTAAAGTAACACAAACAGCCTGATGTCGAGAATAACAAACACAAAATAAAAGAGGAAAGTCTCACCTAGACAATCACATAAAAAATTATCAAGACAGTCTCATCTAGACAATCACATATAAAAAAAACATGACAGTCTTAGCTAGACAATCACATATATAAAAAAACATGACAGTCTCACCTAGACAATCACATATAAAATTATCAAGACAGTCTCATCTAGACAATCACATATAAAATAATCAAGACAGTCTCATCTAGACAATCACATATAAAATTATCAAGACAGTCTCATCTAGACAATCACATATAAAAATATCAAGACAGTCTCACCTAGACAATCACATTTAAAATAACATCCAGCATAAGAATGGAGATGGAGGCAGTAACTGCAGCTCTCCGGTGGCTAGTGAACAAGGAGCATACACCCGTCGTAAATGTAATAGACACTGAAGGCATGCTGAGAAAGGTGAAGACATGGATGCTTCGAGCAGAGTGGCAAGCTTCACTGAGAAGGTCACATGTAGTGAGTATACTTTGGATCTTTTCTCCAGGCTTTGCCGGCGTAGTAGGTAATGAACAGAGAGACAGATTAGCTGGATCTGCACCACTGGGCGGTAAATCGATACACGACAAGGCAGATGTGGACAAGAAAGAAAGAAAAGAACATAGATCCCTTTTCCCGCCTTAGGCGCATCGGGTATATGAGAAACGCGTCCCATATTTTTTACAGATTTATCGGCACTAGATGGGTAATGTGGTCAGCATTACGCAGGCCGTCTTTACTTCCCCAGGACAGCCATCCTGGTACCCATTTTAGGCTGGGTCGACCTGCGACGCCCTATACCATGATAAAAATCCATGCAGTAGGTTTTGATCGTGGTAGGTTGGATTACGAGTCGGACTCGCAACGCCCCAGCCACGGACGTCGCTGATGAAGTCAAGGCTCTTTGAAAACAAGCAATGGAATTAGTACAGAAACAAGATTAATATGGCCTGGAGAGAATGAGGCACCTGGGTGTCACCAGAGGGTCTGGCCAGCTCACTACACTCAAAGGAAAGGCAAGACAGACATATAACCAGATGCAGACTGGTACCATCAGTATTGGAACTCCGCGCTGGCTGCTGAAGATAAGAACAGAACACGCATGGGAATGCACCGAGTGCAGTGATGTCAGTTTTTGACTCAACTCAACTCAAAATAAAATAACACGATATTATCAACTAGACAATAACACTTAGAATAACATGACAGTCTCACAGAGACAATTAGACACAAAATAACACTACAGTCTCACATAGACAATCACATTTTGAATAACAAGACAGTCTCATCTAGACAATCATATATAAAAAACACGATAATCTCACCTAGACAATAACACACAAAAAAACACAACCGGCTTACCTACACAATACCACATAAAACAACATGACAGGCTCATCTGGACAATAGCACATAAAATAACATGACAGGCTCATCTGGAGAATAACACATAAAATAACATGACAGGCTCATCTGGACAAAAACACATAAAATAACATGACAGGCTCATCTGGACAATAACACATAAAATAACATGACAGGCTCATCTGGACAATAACACATAAAATAACGTAAGCAACCTTACCTAGTGAATCTTTCAGCAGCATAGTCAGAAGAGAGTTCCTATAGGGCACAAACCGACATGGCCTGCCACCATCACTGGAAGGGCCTGATGTTACTGAAACAACACTGGGACAGAATCAAATAAGATCATGTGTGAGTAGTATTGGGACAGCTACCTCCCCCCCCCCCCTCCCCCCCTCCCCCCCCCCCTCTTACAGCATAAGGCAAACCCAATCAGCACAAAAAGACATCTCATACAAAACATACTGATTCCTATTCTATGCTACTTTTGCCAGATGTTGTCACTCACAACAAAACATAAAAGGAAATTAGTAACCATGGAAATGATGTGTCCGAAAAAGACTGTAGGAGTGACCAGAAGAGGAGATAAAATCAGGAATGATGTCATCGGAGATAAAGTCGGCACAGAACCAATTCTAAATTACATACAAAGACAACACATCAAATATTTTGCTCACTTGGAGAGAATGCCTTCTGATGCTATACCATTCAAGGCATATACCAAAAGAGGAGAGGAACGTAGAGCAAGATGCAGACCAAAAACAAGATGGAAGGATAACATCAGAGAAACACTACAGTACCACGATGTGTCTTTTATCGAAGCAGCCAGAAAAGCACGAAGCAGGACCTTATATCTCCCTCAACAAATTAAGTGGTAAAAGAGGACATAAAGAAGAAGAAGTGAGTAGCCTCCTCTCCCCTCCCCCCGGGAGTCATAGGTCCACGCATAGATAGCTTTGTGCCGGTGTTTGTGAGCTTCTGCATTCAGGAATATGCATTCTTCTTCTCAGCCTTCGCTGTCTGGAACTATGATGCTGACCACATCACCCATCTTGTGCCGATTGGTCTATAAAAAATATAGGTTTAGACCTATATGCCCTATACGCCTAAACGTGTGGAAAAGGTACCTTTACTTTCCTATACTACTATCCTGGCATTTGAAACATTGCACGGGCACACACGGGACCAATGAAAGTTTATGCTTTTCACAAACAGTTCACTGCAGACATGACCGTATATAAGCATTTATGGGGACAAGGTACAACTGGAAGTGACTACATTTAGGCTTCTTGCTGCGAAAGGTTTAGGTACCAAATTTCTAAATGCGGCTGTGTGGTCTCAAGGCATGGTGTCCACCTCGAGTGCTAGAGGTTTCCAGGTTCAATCCCGGTAAGGGTTGGGATTATTTCACATGGACTTGGACTTCTAGTAATTTCCCTGGTCTCTGGGTAGTGATATCAGACAAATGTGTGCATTTGTGCATTGTTGCGCATGTAAAAAATCCCTTGGCAGTTGGAAATTGAAAAGAGTAACCGAACGGCGCTGCCCGGGCAAAATGTGGTTACAAATCTACCTAAAGTACTTCAGGATCTTTGACGGTGCTACAGAGCCTGTGCACTGTGCTGCAGCTTCTTTAGACTCAGACTTGAGGAGCACTTATGGGTTACTACCTGTGTGCCATGAAGTTGATCTGTTGTTCAAAACCTCAAACCAAATTTCCGACCACCGCTTTCATATGAAATGTAATCATTTGTTTTCATGAAGAAAAAAACAAATTTGAATTTCTAAGACAGTGTTTCCCAAACCTTTCTTAGTCGGAGCGCCCTTTTTCATTAACAATTTTTCTACGGCGCTTTGATCTAAGTAAAAGTGCGACTATTCGTATGTAAGAGATTAAAATTAAAAAAAAAGACGACTCGTGTATCTTTGAACATTTCGTGGCGCCCCTGCAAAGAGGACACGGCTTCCCTGGGCCCTGCGGCGCAACATTTTGGAATCACTGATCTAAGGCATGGCAATTCAACTGGTGGCTCACTGGGCCAGATATGGCCCAAGGAGGCCTAGCGAGTGGCCCGTGAATCATTTTTCAGCTGTACTGGATTACTGATACTTCTACTGGGGCCGTGGTCTATGGCAAACGACGATATCTCTTTTTAAAATTCTAACCCCAGAGTGAACTGTGCTGAACAGCTTGGTCTAGGGCTAACCAAACAAAACAGCACAGTAAAAATTCATACTGGAAATAAAGGGAAAAATTTTCCAAATATATGATACTTCATTTTTCATATGCGTCTGCATTTCTTAAAAAAAAATGGTTAGCCAGTTTTGTTGTGGTTCACAGTTAGGCTGAAATATCTGCATCTTTTGGTCCAACACATTCAATTTCAGCACACCTTTAATTAGTCATCTTTTACAACATGCTAGTTACAGGAAAGCTGGCCCAAATTGTAACCCATAGAAAAGGTCCACAGGTAGAGATATTTAATTTAAAATACAAACAAATAGCATTACAGACGCCACCTTCGACTCTGAGTGGGCAGATTATCATCCATGCTCTTGTCCTCTCCAGCAAGGCTATTTGCAATCAGGACACGATCTGACTGCAGTGCAATGATGACTGACTCCAGATGATGCAGCGACAGATTGATAGACTTGGCTTCGGTCAGCTGCTGCCCGTCAGCTCCAGTTTTAGAGACACGCTCGGAGCCGGCTAAATCTACAAGGTGCAGTTTTGACCTGCGATGACACAAGGAAATAATCATTAAACAGTCAATTGCCATATCAACAGGAAACATCTTTTTCTTCTTTTTGTGTTCTTCTTTTGCTTGTGTTCTTTTTCTTCTTATGTTCTTTTCCTGCTTCATCTGTTCTTCGTCTTGTGTTCTTCTTCTCCTGCTTCATCTTATCTTCTTCTTTATCTCTTCTTCTCGTGTTCTTTTTCTTCTTTTTTTCTCCTGTTCTTCTTTTTGTTATGTTCTTCTTCTTCCTCTTTTTGTGTTCTTCTTCTTCTTGTGCTCTTCTTGTGTCTTCTTCTTCTTGTGTTCTTCTTCTTCTTCTGTTCTTCTTCTTCTTGTGCTCTTCTTGTGTTCTTCTTCTTCTTGTGTTCTTCTTCTTGTGTTCTTCTTCTTGTGTTCTTCTTCATGTGTTCTTCTTCTTCTTGTGTTCTTCTTCTTCTTGTGTTCCTCTTCTTGTGTTCTTCTTCTTCTTGTGTTCTTATTGTGTTCTTCTTGTGTTCCTCTTCTTGTGCTCTTCTTCTTGTGATTTTCTTGTGTTCTTTTTCTTCATGTGTTCTTCTTCTTGTGCTCTTCTTCTTCTTCTTGTGTTCTTCTCCTTCTTGTGTTCTTCTTCTTGTGCTCTTCTTGTGTTCTTCTTCTTTTTGTGTTCTTCTTGTGTTCTTCTTGTGTTCTTCTTCTTCTTGTGCTCTTCTTCTTCTTGTGTTCTTCTTCTTCTTGTGTTCTTCTTGTGTTCTTCTTCTTGTGTTCTTCTTCTTCTATTCTTCTCTTTTTTGTGTTCTTCTTCTTCTTGTGTTCTTCTTCTTGTGTTCTTCTTCTTCTTGTGTTCTTCTTCTTCTTGTGTTCTTCTTCTTTTTGTGTTCTTCTTCTTGTGTTTTCCTCCTCTTGTGTTCTTCTTCTTGTGTTCTTCTTCTTCTTGTGTTCTTCTACTTCTTGTGTTCTTCTTCTTCTTCTGTTCTTCTTGTGTTCTTCTTCTTCTTGTGTTCTTCTTGTGTTCTTCTTCTTCTTGTGCTCTTCTTGTGTTCTTCTTCTTCTTGTGTTCTTCTTCTTGTGTTCTTCTCCTTCTTGTGTTCTTCTTCTTGTGTTATTCTTCTTCTTGTGTTCTTCTTCTTGTACTCTTCCTCTCCTACTTTTTTGTATGTTCATCTTGATCTCTTTTTTTTTCACCCTTACTTCCTATTAATTTCGCACATAAAAAGAATTATCACCAGAACTACACAGGGCATGCCTTGAAATGTCATCTTCATCCATTAATGGAGAAATGGGAGGAAGAAATGAAGAGAAGAAAAGGGAGAGAAAAGAAGGGTTAGAAATAGTGAGACAAGTCCTATCAGCATTGTAATTCTTTGCTGGTTGCTGAAGTGTGGGATGGAGCCCTTATGGGAATGTTGTGCATGGTGTATTGTTGGTTCTTAACTCCACTCAGTGAAACAATCATCATCATCATCATCAGGTGCCTTGCCGAATGGCGTGGATGATCATACCTCTCCACAATCTGCAATTTCCTGCAGCATGTATCAGCTCGTGTGCTGACACACCTCCATGCCATGCAACATGAATCTTCTCTCGTTGTCTTCCTCTATCCCTCCTTCCTCGGATCTTTCCAGTGGTCACAACATGTTCCATGTTTCCTCTTCTCATAACATGGCCTAAAAAATGATGACTGTCTCTTGCTGATGTCTGTGATAAGTTGTCTTCGGGCTCCCGCCTCTTTCAATACCTCTTGGTTGCTGAGTGAAATAATACAAAGGTAAAATATATGACAGGCTAATCATATTTAAAGTAAATAATTTCATTGTTCAATATATGACAAGTTAGTAAAAAGGTAAAGTCGGGAGATGTGAACCAGCGTCACTGCACACAGTTATAAACCATAAGTGCTCTGCCACCAGTAAGGACAGCTGATAAGAAACTGTCCGCCTGTGTCGCCGTCCGCACGTAACTCTGTAACCACAGCGACGTTCCGCCGTTTATCCCAGAGTGTCACTCCTGTACCCATTTCCTAGAGGCTGGGTGAACCCCGGGAACCGCCCCGTTTCAAACACCGACCGTGGCTGCAGCCGCGCTTGCAACTGGATTTGAAAGCGAGCCTCCTATCGGCTGCACAAACGCACTTAATAACTATTAACGAAACCAAGAAAATGAAGATCCATCTGTAGTCACTATTTGTAAATGTGAGCCGCTATGGTCTAGCGGCTAGATGCTCGCCTGCAGATCGGAAGGTCGTGGATTCGGATCCTGAAGGGGCCGTACTTTTTTAAAAAATGACGGCTCCCTAGTCGCCCCAGCCTTGAGTGGGTACCAGGTGCAGTCCTGGGAAGTAAAGGTGGCCGGTATGATGTTGACTACATCACCTAACAAGCGCCGTTTGGTCTATAAAACATAGGTCTAGCCCTAAATACCCAATATGCCTGAAAGGCGTAGAGAAGGGTCCTTTACTTTTTATTACGGTCACTTGGATAAAAACATGGAAATACACTGAGATAAAACAGCAAGAGTTAACTAATATTAAGACACAAAAACAGCAAGAGTTAACTAACTTTAATGTCACAAAACAGCAAGAGTTAACTAACTTTAACATAAAAAAAACAGCAAGAGTTAACTAACTTTAATGTAAAAAAAAACAGCAGGAGCTAACCAACTTTAACGTAACAAAAAACAGCAAGAGTTAACTAACTTTAATGTAAAAAAAAAACAGCAGGAGTTAACCAACTTTAACGTAACAAAAAACAGCAAGAGTTAACTAACTTTAATGTAAAAAAAACAGCAGGAGTTAACCAACTTTAACGTAACAAAAAACAGCAAGAGTTAACTAACTTTAATGTAAAAAAAAAAACAGCAGGAGTTAACCAACTTTAACGTAACAAAAAACAGCAAGGGTTAACTAACTTTAATGTAAAAAAAAAAAACAGCAGGAGTTAACCAACTTTAACGGAACAAAAAACAGCAAGAGTTAACTAACTTTAATGTAAAAAAAAAACAGCAGGAGTTAACCAACTTTAACGTAACAAAAAACAGCAGGAGTTAACTAACTTTAATGTAAAAAAAACAAAAACAGCAGGAGTTAACCAACTTTAACGTAACAAAAAACAGCAGGAGTTAACCAACTTTAACGTAACAAAAAAACAGCAGGAGTTAACCAACTTTAACGTAACAAAAAACAGCAGGAGTTAACCAACTTTAATGTAACAAAAAACAGCAGGAGTTAACTAACTTTAACGTGACTTTCGAGTCGTGTTTGCGTGCTTGCAAATAGACGGTGAACACAGCGTGTGAACGTGACGACCGCTGATTGGTGGGTGTTTCGGAAATCTTGCGGTTGGCTTGGCCCTGCAGGAGGAGCATCTGGGCAATTTCTTCATTGGCTGCCGGCTGCAAGGTGAGGCCCCTCAGCAGTGGTGACTCCTGAGGTCCTTCACAGACAGTTATATTCTGGGCACAAAATAGGACAGTTGGTAAACAGAGAATGCTTAAGTTAAGACAGATGAAAAGAGAAGGAATTAAGGAGAAAGCAATGGAAGAGAAAAGAAGGAAAGAATAAAGGAAGAAAGGAAGATGGTTGTTACGATCTGAATGGATGAATGGGGAGAAATGAATAAAGGAAATGAGGGAGGAAAGGAGTGAAAAAGTAGACAGGCAGGAAGGGATGAAGCAATAGGAAAAGAAAGAAAGAAAGAAAGAAAAGAAAGAAAGAAAGAAAGAAAGAAAGAAAGAAAGAAAGAAAGAAAGAAAGAAAGAAAGAAAGAAAGAAAGAAAGAAAGAAAGAAAGAAAGCAAGCAAGCAAGCAAGCAAGCAAGCAAGCAAGCAAGAAAGAAAGAAAGAAAGAAAGAAAGAAAGAAAGAAAGAAAGAAAGAAAGAAAGAAAGAAAGAAAGAAAGAAAGAAAGAAAGAAAGAAAGAAAGAAAGAAAGAAAGAAAGAAAGAAAGAAAGAAAGAAATTAAGAACAGTGGACAGTGCAGTGACATGATCAGACTTGAAACATCAGTCTTTGAAATGTCAAACCTGATGATGATGATGATGATGATGATGATGATCATGATGATGATGATGATGATAGAAGTAGAAGATGATGATGATTATGAGATGATGAAATAAGCTCAAGCTCAGAAAATGCTGGTAAATCAGTTGTATGCTATGTCTCCCATCCGTTAAGAGGTGTAGACAGGACTGTATATGGAATCTCAGTACATAAGTGTACTTGGAAGAGTTCTTTAGGATGCCTGGTCATCATCATCATCATCAGGTGCATGCCGACTGGCGTAGGTGATCATTCCTCTCCATAATCTGCCATATCCTGCAGCATGTATCAGTTCGTGTGCTGACACACCTCCATGCCATGCAACAAGACTATCAAGAATCTTCTCTCTTTGACTTCCTCTATCGCTTCTTACACAGATCTTTCCAGTGGTCACAACATGTTGCATTTTCCCTCTTCTCATAACATGGCCAATAAATGATGACTGTCTCCTTCTAATGTTTGTGATAAGTTGTCTTCACCTCCCACCTTTTTCAAAACCTCTTGGTTGCTCTTTTTGGCTGTCTGAGGAATTTTAAGCATTCTTCTGTAAAACCACATCACTGAGGCCTCAAGAAATTGTTTGGCCTGCCTACCGATTGTCCAGGACTTACAGCCATATGTCAAAACTGGATGTATGTAGCAAGCAAGAATTCTTTTTCTTACCTTCAATGACAGAGATATACTGCATAAGATGTTCTTCATTTTATTAAATGCAGTTTTTGCCTGTCCTATTCTGTTTCTTATTTTGGTGATGCATCTACCATCTGATGTTATCACTGTGCCCAGATACATCAATTTCTGTACTTGTCCCAAAATAACATCATTGACTTACTTTTATTACACATTTAGGAATATTCTTTTCTCTGATACCACTATTACTTCTGCCTTTAAATTATTCAAACTGAGGCCCATTCTTTCACCTTCTACCACCACAAGGTCTGTCATTTTCTGTAGTATTTTCTGGTCATGCCTGGTCAGGCTTGCCATTTTTTTGGGGCCCCAGAATATGAGGCAAAATCCAGGATGCAAGTTGCAGAGATGAGAACTGTTAGTGTTACCCAACAACATCTCAGTAACTTGTAAACCGATTAGCTCATGTTAATAATGCAGAAGGGGGGACAACGCAGCTGACAAGGTTGGACTGTAGCATCACAGTTGGAAGTCGTCTTCCACAGCAGGAACAAAACAAAGTAGTGCCCCACATTTTCCTCATGAACTTTTCTTTTCTTGTTTTCCCCCCAATATCTGCTTATGCCGCTAGGCGTTGCAGTTCACCAGACGACTGGCAGCCGAGCCAGGGCGCGCTCAGTCGCTTGTTATGCCGTGATGTTAAGCAGTCATTAGATGTCAGTGAATTCTTCAATCCATGTTCTTCTCTGTCTTCCAATGTTTCAATTTCCCATGAAAACAAAGAAAAATTAATTAATTTTTTTTTTAACCTTATAGGTAATTTTTGGAGGGTTGGATCAAAATAAAATTATCTGCATTAATTTTCACTGGTCCCCGTGTGGGTTCTGGGGGTCCATTGTGGGGGGAAAACAAGAATAGACCCACTGCCTACCCAAAAGCATGTCGTAAGAGTCGACTAATTGGGGAGCTTTCTTTGAAGTCAGAGTGCGTCTGCTTTAGAAGCAATGAACCAACAGTCTGCATTTAAGTGAATCAAATCTGTAAAAATGATGCACATGCAACATTCAGGTTCTGGACCAGGAATGCAGTTCAGAAGTGAACGAACAACCACAACTTTCCGCCAGTGTGTACAGCTGGTGAACGCGAAGAAGAAGAAGAATTTTTACTGGGAAAATAGTTTTAGGATACGAGTTCACCTTCCAAGCTCAGTCATAGAACAGACTGAATTTGTATCCTGTAGATCCACTGCATATATAATCCAATGTCTGCATACAAAGCTCACCTTTGCAAATGGAGGTATGGGAACAGGAGGCCGGGATGTTGGGTTGAGTAAGTCGTAAGCAACCTCCTGATAAATCTCTAGGTAGGACAGGTACACAGAAATATGATCATCCACACGTCTGGCCAGATACTGGTAGATCATACTTAGGGCTCTGAAAAGTAAAAATGATTTCAATTATACTTTCTCATACTGTAGGTGAAAGAATGGGGAGTCGTACACCTATTTGGGCAGTAATGTAGATAAAGATGCGGGGAACTGATAGAGATATTAAAATACTAATACAAAAGGCAAGAGGAGTTTTCAGAGCACTAGGGAATTTGTGGCGGTCAAAGGAAATTGAAATTAATAAAAGTAAAAAAAAAAAAAAGTAAGGACTCTTTTCCACGCCTTTTAGACATAGGGGGCTAGACCTATATTTTTAAAGACCAATCGGCACAGATGGGTGATGTGGTCAGCATCACGCCGGCTGCCTTTACTTTCCGGGACTGCACCCGGTACCCACTCAAGGCTGGGTCGACCTGGGAGCCAAGGTCATTTATGAATAAAGACCGGCTCCACTAGAGAAAGAACCCACGACCTTCCGATCCGGGTCGAGCGTCTAATCTAAAATGTATACTAAACTCAAAATTTTTAATTCTAGTGTCAAATCAGTAATGTTGTATAGAGGGGAAACATGGAGAACAACTAAGGCAATTATTAATAAACTACAAACATTTATTAACTGGAGAGTGAAGATATGGGGAGAGCTGCATGTGATAGCGAAGGATAGAACGACTTAGCTTGAGTTGGTTCAGGGTCCATGCTCCAGTTGGGGTTAGAAAGGCAGAAAGTGCAGGAACGAGCAGTGAGGTAAGGGTCATCCTGATCATGTAAACCAGGTTTTGAATTCTTGTAGTGGCTAGAATGTGTATGAGAGAAAACAAGCTAGCCTGTACAATGCAATACTGTCGCTCAATCTTCTTCTGCTGCCTGTAATCTCCCAATGAATTATTACAAATTGCTAAAGACCTATTATCAGGTATTATCATACATCACTACATACTTATCACACATCCCTACACACTTGTCATACATTATTTTAGACCTCATATACATTACTATAGACCTACCATACATTACTATAGATCAACAATACATTACTAAAGACCTATCATACATCACTACAGACCTATCATACATCACTAGAGACCTATCATACATCACTAGAGACCTATCCTACATCACTACAGACCTATCACACATCACTACAGACCATTCATACATTACTACAGACCTATCATACATTACTACAGACCTATCATACATTTCTACAAACCTATCAAACATTACTACAGATCATCATACTGTCATACATTACTACAGATCTATCATACATTACTACAGATCTATCATACATTACTACAGACCTATCATACATTACTATAGATCATCATACTGTCATACATTACTACAGACCTATCTTACATTTTACTACAACATCAGATCTATACTACTCATACATTACATTACTACAGAGATCATATCATACATACTTACTATATCATATTGTCATACATTACTACAGACCTATCATACATTACTACAGAATCATACTATCAAACATTACTACAGATCATACATACTACAGACATCATACATTACTACAGATCTATCATACATTACTACAGATCTATCATACATTACTACAGACCTATCATACATTACTATAGATCTATCATACATACCCTGTCATACCATACATTACTACAGATCTATCATACATACTTACAATACTACAAATCTATCATACATTACTACAGACCTATCATACATTACTAAAGATCTATCATACATTACTAAAGACCTGTCATACATTACTACAGATCTATCATACATTACTACAGATCATCATACATTACTACAGATCTATCACACATTACTACAGATCTATCATACATTACTACAGATAAATCATATCTTACTATAGATCATCATACTGCTATACATTACTACAGACCTGTCATACATTACTACAGATCTATCATACATTACTACAGACCTATCATACATTATTACAGAACTATCATACATTACTACAGACCTGTCATACATTACTACAGATCTATCATACATTACTACAGATCTATCAAACATTACTACAGATCTATCATACATTACTACAGATCTATCATACATTACTACAGATCTATCATACATTACTACAGATCTATCATACATTACTACAGATCTATCATACATTACTACAGATCTATCATACATTACTACAGATCTATCATACATTACTACAGATCTATCATACATTACTACAGATCTATCATACATTACTATAGATCATCATACTGTCATACATTACTACAGATCTATCATACATTACTACAGATCTATCATACATTACTACAGATCTATCATACATTACTACAGATCTATCATACATTACTACAGATCTATCATACATTACTACAGATCAGATCTAGATCAAACTGTCATACTACAGATCTAGATATCATTACTACAGATCATACATTACTACAGATCTATCATACATTACTACAGAGACCTCATACCATACATTACTATATCTATCATACATTACTACAGACCTATCATACATTACTACAGATCTATCATACATTACTACAGATCTATCATACATTACTACAGATCTATCATCATCATACAGACTGCCAGACTACATTACTACAGAGATCTATCATACATTACTACAGACCTATCAAACATTACTACAGATCATCATACATTACTGTCTATACATTACTACAGATCTATCATACATTACTACAGATCTATACATACATTACTACAGACCTATCATACATTACTATAGATCATCATACTGTCATACATTACTATAGACCTGTCATACATTACTACAAGATCTATCATACATTACTACAGATCTATCATACATTACTAGAATCATACTATCATACATTACTAAAGACCTGTCATACATTACTACAGATCTATCATACATTACTACAGATCATCATACATTACTACAGATCTATCACACATTACTACAGATCTATCATACATTACTACAGATAAATCATCATACTTACTATATAGATTATCATAAACTGCATACATTACTACAGATCTCATGTACATACATTACTACAGATCTATCATACATTACTACAGATCTATCATACATTACTACAGACCTATCATACATTACTATAGATCATCATACTGTCATACATTACTACAGATCTATCATACATTACTACAGATCTATCATACATTACTACAGATCTATCATACATTACTACAGATCTATCATACATTACTACAGATCTATCATACATTACTACAGATCTATCATACATTACTACAGATCTATCATACATTACTACAGATACTATAGATCATACATCATACATTACTACAGATCTATCATACATTACTACAGATCTATCATACATTACTACAGACTATCTATCATACATTACTATAGACCTGTCATACAATACTACAGATCTATCATACATTACTACAGATATCATCTACATTACTACAGATCTATATCATACATTACTACAGACATACATTACTACAGATCTATCATACATTACTACAGATCTATCATACATTACTACAGACCTGTCATACATTACTACAGATCTATCATACATTACTACAGATCTATCATACATTACTACAGATCTATCATACATTACTACAGATCTATCATACATTACTACAGATCTATCAAACATTACTACAGATCTATCATACATTACTACAGATCTATCATGCATTACTACAGACCTATTATACATTACTATAGATCATCATACTGTCACACATTACTATAGATCATCATACTGTCACACATTACTATAGACCTGTCAAACATTACTACAGATCTATCATACTGTCATACATTACTACAGACCTATCATACATTACTACAGATCTATCATACTGTCATACATTAATACAGATCTATCATACATTACTATAGACCTATCATACATTACTACAGATCTATCATACATTACTATAGACCTGTCATACATTACTATAGACCTGTCAAACATTACTACAGATCTATCATACATTACTACAGATCATCATACATTACTACAGATCTATCATGCATTACTACAGATCTATCATACATTACTACAGATCTATCCTACATTACTACAGATCTATCATGCATTACTACAGATCTATCATACATTACTACAGATCTATCCTACATTACTACAGATCTATCATGCATTACTACACACCTATTATACATTACTATAGATCATCATACTGTCACACATTACCATAGACCTGTCAAACATTACTACAGATCTATCATACATTACTACAGATCTATTATACATTTCTATAGATCATCATACTGTCACACATTACTATAGACCTGTCATACATTACTACAGATCTATCATACATTACTACAGATCTATCATACATTACTACAGATCTATCATACATTACTACAGATCTATCATACATTACTATAGATCATCATACTATCATACATTACTATAAATCTATCATACATTACTATAGATCATCATACTGTCATACATTACTACAGACCATATCTATCATACATTACTATAGATCATCATACTCTCATACATTACTACAGACCTATCATACATTATTATAGATCATCATGTTGTCATACATTACTACAGATCTATCTTACATTTTACAAATCTATCATACATTACTATAGATCATCATACTGTCATACATTACTACATATCTATCATACATTACTACAGATGTATCATACATTACTGCAAATCTATCATACATTACTATAGATCATCATACTGTCATACATTACTACAGATCTATCATACATTACTACAGATCTATCATACCTTACTATAGATCATCATACTGCCATACATTACTAGAGACCTGCCATACATTACTACAAATCTATCATACATTACTACAGACCTATCATACATTACTACAGATCTATCATACATTACTATAGACCTGTCATACAATACTACAGATCTATCATACATTACTACAGATCATCATCCATTACTACAGATCTATCACACATTACTACAGACCTATCATACATTATTACAGATCTATCATACATTACTACAGACCTGTCATACATTACTACAGATCTATCATACATTACTACAGATCTATCATACATTACTACAGATCTATCATACATTACTACAGATTATCATACATTACTACAGATCTATCATACATTACTACAGATCTATCCTACATTACTACAGATCTATCATGCATTACTACACACCTATTATACATTACTATAGATCATCATACTGTCACACATTACCATAGACCTGTCAAACATTACTACAGATCTATCATACATTACTACAGATCTATTATACCTTTCTATAGATCATCATACTGTCACACATTACTATAGACCTGTCATACATTACTACAGATCTATCATACATTACTACAGATCTATCATACATTACTACAGATCTATCATACATTACTACAGATCTATCATACATTACTATAGATCATCATACTATCATACATTACTATAAATCTATCATACATTACTATAGATCATCATACTGTCATACATTACTACAGACCTATCATACATTACTATAGATCATCATACTCTCATACATTACTACAGACCTATCATACATTATTATAGATCATCATGTTGTCATACATTACTACAGATCTATCTTACATTTTTACAAATCTATCATACATTACTATAGATCATCATACTGTCATACATTACTACATATCTATCATACATTACTACAGATGTATCATACATTACTGCAAATCTATCATACATTACTATAGATCATCATACTGTCATACATTACTACAGATCTATCATACATTACTACAGATCTATCATACCTTACTATAGATCATCATACTGCCATACATTACTAGAGACCTGCCATACATTACTACAAATCTATCATACATTACTACAGACCTATCATACATTACTACAGATCTATCATACATTACTATAGACCTGTCATACAATACTACAGATCTATCATACATTACTACAGATCATCATCCATTAATACTGATCTATCACACATTACTACAGACCTATCATACATTATTACAGATCTATCATACATTACTACAGACCTGTCATACATTACTACAGATCTATCATACATTACTACAGATCTATCATACATTACTACAGATCTATCATACATTACTACAGATTATCATACATTACTACAGATCTATCATACATTACTACAGATCTATCCTACATTACTACAGATCTATCATGCATTACTACACACCTATTATACATTACTATAGATCATCATACTGTCACACATTACTATAGATCATCATACTGTCACACATTACTATAGACCTGTCAAACATTACTACAGATCTATCATACTGTCATACATTACTACAGACCTATCATACATTACTACAGATCTATCATACTGTCATACATTAATACAGATCTATCATACATTACTATAGACCTATCATACATTACTACAGATCTATCATACATTACTATAGACCTGTCATACATTACTATAGACCTGTCAAACATTACTACAGATCTATCATTCATTACTATAGATCATCATACTGCCACACATTGCTATAGACCTGTCATATATTACTCATTTCTACACAGTATCAATCAAAAAGTTGCTGAACATAAAATGGCAAGACATGAACCCTGACACTGAAATCCTTGAAATAAACTGTCCAGTATTTACTCGATTCTAAAACAATCACAACATTGCTGAGCAGATCATATATTCCACATGCCTGACAAGTGACTGCCAAACTGCATTTTGTATGGTGAGCTACTAAAAGGAAATTACTTTCAATATGAAAAGAAGAAATGTTTCAAGGACAGCCTTGAGATCTCACTGAAAGACTGCTGTACTGATGGTAAAACCTGGGGAGTCGCTGCATGTGACCTCTCATCGTGGCGCTCCTCTCTTCATCGAGGAGCTGTGGCCCATGGAGCTGCGAAATCACCAAAGAGATGCGGCTTCTATTCCCTGTCCACACTGCTCAAGTACTGTCAATGCTAGAATTGGCCTTATCAGCCATCTGTGCACTCACAAAACCTAACCCAGTCACCATTGGAGGAAAGGACTGGTCATCATCACTTGTGATGGATGAACAACATACTATAGACGTACCATACATTATTAAAGACCCGTTATACATTACAACAGACCTGTTATATATTACTATAGACCTGTCATACATTACTACAGATCTGTCATACACTACTATAGACCTGTCATACATTACTACAGATCTGTCATACACTACTATAGACCTGTCATACATTACTACATATCTGTCATACACTACTATAGACCTGTCATACATTACTACAGATCCGTCATACACTACTATAAACCTGTCATACATTACTACAGATCTGTCATACACTACTATAGACCTGTCATACATTACTACATATCTGTCATACACTACTATAGACCTGTCATACATTACTACAGATCCGTCATACACTACTATAGACCTGTCATATATTACTACAGATCTGTCATACACTTCTATAGACCTGTCATACATTACTACATATCTGTCATACACTACTATAGACCTGTCATACATTACTACATATCTGTCATACACTACTATAGACCTGTCATACATTACTACAGATCTGTCATACACTACTATAGACCTGTCATACATTACTACATATCTGTCATACACTACTATAGACCTGTCATACATTACTACAGATCTGTCATACACTACTATAGACCTGTCATACATTACTACAGATCTGTCATACACTACTATAGACCTGTCATACATTACTACATATCTGTCATACACTACTATAGATCTGTCATACATTACTACAGATCCGTCATACACTACTATAGACCTGTCATACATTACTACATATATGTCATACACTACTATAGACCTGTCATACATTACTACAGATCTGTCATTTATTACTATAGACCTGTCATACATTACTATCATCAGTCATCATCATTCCTCGTTGTGCCTAGTGGCACATGAGGCTTCAGACAGGACTTTCCATGCTTTCCTGTCCTGTGTAATCTTCAGTGCAGTTTTCCATGTCAAAGATTCCGCACTCAGGTCACTTTCCATCGTTCTTCTCCATGTTGTTTTTGGGCGCCCCTGTTTTCTCTTTCCCTCTGGTGTCCATGTGAGAGCTGTTTTGGCAGGTATATCAGGATTCATTCTCATAACGTGGCCAAGCCATTTCCATCTTCCCTTGGTTATCACATTGTCTAAAGTTTCTTGGTTTGTGACTTGAAGTAGTTTAGTGTTTGAGATTGTATCTGGCCAGAAACTTTTGTTAATTCTACCTAGACATGTGTGGTGGAAGGTAGAGAGCTTGTAAAAAATCTTTTGGTCATTCTCCAGCATTCTGATCCATAAAGAAGAACTGGCAAAATGATGCTCTTATAGAGACAGAGTTTCGTTCTTCTCCAGTAATTGTTGGATTTCCAGATTTGCCTCATCCTTCCAAAAGCAGCTCTAGCTTTGTTCAAACATGACTGTACGTCCTCTTCGGTCCTTCCCGGCAGGGACACCACAATGCCAAGATATGTGAAATGTTCTACATTTTCAAGAGTTTGGTTATCTATGGTCACTGGTTGTTGGTTTGGACTGCTTATCATGACCTTAGTTTTCTTTGTATTTATTATCAGTCCCACCATTTCTGCTCTGCTGTATAGGCTGTTATTTTTTTCTTGTACATGTTCATGTTTATGTGATAGGAGTGCTATATCATCTGCAAAATCAAGGTCCTCAAGCATGGTGAATGGAGTCCATCGTATGCCTCTGAATGTTCTGTCTACTGTGTTCTTTAGTAACCAATCAATCACAAGGTTGACGAGGAGAGATGACATAACACATCCCTGTTTTACACCTGTCTTTACTTGGAAAGATGTATTGTAATTTTTTATACTGCAGGAAAGGTCTTTATAGAAGAGAGCAATTATGTTGACTATTTTTTCTGGAATTCCATAATGTCGTAAAATTGTCCATAGACTGCCTCTATGTACGCCGTCAAAAGCTTTCTCAAAGTCCACAAAATTAATATATATACTTCTCTGCCATTCGTTGCATTGTTCTAAAATGTTGCGTATGGCAAAGATGTACTCAGTTGTTCCTCTGCCCTTTCTGGATCCTGCTTGTTCTACTAGTAGGCATTTATCTACTCCTTTTTCAAGCCTCATTATGATGATTTTACAAAATATTTTGCTTGGTACTGGAGAGTAGAGTAATTCCCCTCTAATTATTGCAGTCTGTTAGGTCTCCTTTTTTGGGGATTTTGACTATTGTTCCTTCAGTCCAGTCATCAGGCAACACTTCTTTTCCCCAAATATCCTTGAACAATGGTTCTAGAATGCTAACAGTTGTGTTGGGATCTACTTTAAGAAGTTCTGCTGGCAGTTCGTCTTTGCCTGGTGCTTTGTTGTTCTTTAGAATGTGGATAGCTTCAATGATTTCTTGTTTGCTTGGTGTTTCAGTAATAATGTCAATGTCCTGATAGGCTGGTTGAATATCTGGGGGATTTTTAGGATCAGGTCTGTTCAAGAGGTCGGAGAAGTGTTTAGTCCACTGCATGTCTTGTTTTTGTTCTGTGGTGAGCAGTCTGCCTTGGTTATCTCTGATGGGTATGTTGTGATAATTGTTTCCTCTTCCGCACATTTGCTGGGTAATTTTGTGTAGGGTTTGTAGATCATGTGCTTTAGCAGCATTTTCTGCTGTTTCTGCTAGATTTTCCATAAATCTTCCTTTGTCAGCTCCAGCACTTTTATTTGTCATTGTATTTAGTTCGCTATATTCTAACATTAGTTTGTCTTTCTGACGTTCTGATTTAGTGTGATTTATGAGGCTCTTTATTCTCTTTCGCTTGGCAATATGGTCCATACATTACTATAGACCTGTAATACATTACTATAGACCTGTCATACACTACTATAGACCTGTCATACATTACTACAGATCTGTCATACACTACTATCGACCTGTTGGCGTCTGTGGATTAGGCGCTGCGAACGCACTTCATAATAAAATACTACATAATCTGGCCCTTGAGCTCACAAAGTAGCAGAACACATAAACATACTTTTGTATGCAGAAAGAAAACAGTTCAAATGTCAACATTTAAAAAAATAAAAAGTGATAACCTAAACAGTGAAAACTAGAACAACTTTCCCTCAATAACATGATTTCTTCAAAATTATTAGTTTGAAAAGACACATTGAGGAATATATAGAGAAGCTTCAGCTGGTGAGTGTGTCTGGCCAGAGGCATAGCAAGGGATTATAATATAAAATTCTCCCACACAAATATTGTGTTATAAGATAAGATGGGTGTTTTGTTTACAATGGATTTATTCTATATGCCCGCAACCAGGTATGTAATTAAAAAAAAAGGTTGCCCACTCCTGCTATTTTCCGGAGGGTTGTTATGGGAGCAAGGTTCTGAAAAGGACATGCTACTGACTAACTCCTGCTATAGGCCAACAATACATCACCTGGTGGACAGGCCTCGGCTACAGTACTGATGTGTGTTGCCCTCCACAGTGTAGGTTTTCCCTGTGCCTGTTTGGCCGTAAGCAAATATTGTCCCATTGTAACCATTCAAAAAATCTGCAGACACAGATGTAGATAAAATAAACTGTTTACTGTTAAACTGTTTTGTTATTGAATACATATTACTTTTTCTTCTTTGTTTACCAACTGTAAGCTCCGGCAGAAAGTCCTGATTGTTGTTAGTTCATTCGGAGTGGCTTTGTGCCAGGGTCCGGGTTTTGCGTGTACATCAGTTTCACTGGCTCATTTGTGTGCAGTTGGTTGTTCCTTGCAGCTCGGACAGATGCACCCCAAGCAGATGTACTCCGACTTATAAGGATGCTCCAAATTTTTCTACTCTTATGACACGCTTTTCATGAAGACAGTGGGTCAATTCTTGTTTTTCCCACAATGGGGCCCCGAAATCCACACGGGGACAGAATACATTTTACAATATATATTGCAAAACCTACCATATGACACTGGGCTAAAACCTGGAATCAATCAGACCACAAAATAAGGAGAAAGAAGAAGAAAATATCCAACTGCCAGAACTTTCTGTGATTAGACTAGCAATGTGCCGAGAGAGACCATTTGTATTTCAGTGGAATTAATTCAACTTTGTGGGCTTCATTATAAGTTGATGAAACCCTGTAGTGATGCACCTGACGAGATACAGCAAAATATGCCAGGCAACAAATTGTGCAATGTATTGTCTGTGTCTGTATTTGTATGTGAGAAATGAGATGCATGAGTTTACTGTTACCAAGATTAAAGGCATTTCAGCAAAAAAAATCCAACAATTTAAATTATTTTATCATTAATCAGATGCCGTCTCCACAGTGAAGTTTGGCTGCAATGGATCTCCATCCCACTCTGTCTCTTATCCTGGTTATACACTCTCTCAGACTGCTGCCGTCCATCTCTTGATGTTGTTCTCCCACTTGTATCGTTGCATACCTTTTGCTCTCTTGCCTTAGACCTCTACCTCCAGTATGGTTTTTAAAAGTGTGTTATGTCTTTTAATTGTCTCTCTTTTTTTTTTTATTTCAGTAATTCTTTTTTCATTTGTAGCCTTTCCAGAACCTCTGTATTGGACTGTTTTTGTTTCCATGAAATACAATCTATTCTTCTGAATACCCATATCTCTATAGACTCAATTCGATTTTCTAATTGCTTGTTCAAACAATTTAACAGGCTTTGAAACATCATCATAATTTATACTGTGCATAGCTTATGCTGTCATGATATGCTATATCAAATCATTACCAGAGACGTGATACTAAGTAAAAAACGATTGTGGGGGAGAAAGTTGAGGTGACAACTGCCAAAGACTGAAACAGTTAAATAAAAGACAGAAAGCAACATTTATCAGAATTATATATACATTATACAATATGTATTTGAATGGTATCCTCAAACAAACAAAACAGAAAACAAAATGTATCTGAACGATATCATCAAGTGAAAAAAAACAACACGTATTTGAAAGATATTCTAACACAAAAACCAACATGTATCTAAATTATATCCATGAACACCATCTTTCCCCAATTATAAGACGCACTTATTTCCCAAAATATAGGGTCTAAATGAAGTGTACATCATATACAAGGGTAGTAGACCTTTATGTAAGCATTTATTTTTTTCTCCTAAAATTTCAGGTCTCTGAATCGTGGTTCGCTGTATACATGGGGTTATCTAACACTTGGAGAAATATGATAAATCCCTAAACTTAAGACAGAAAACAATGTGTATTTGAATGAATATCCAATACCCGTGTGGGTTCAGGACCCTATTATAAGGAAAACAAGAATAGACCCACTGCCAACCCAAAAGCATGTCGTAAGAGTCGACTAATTGGGAGTTTTCTTTGAAGTTGGTGTGCATCTGCCTGAGAGGCAAGGAACCAGCAGTCTGCATACAAATGAGTCAGATCTGTAAAATGGATGCACATGCAACACTCAGGTCCTGGAAGAGGACTGCAGTCCAGAAGTGGACGAGCAACCTTAACTTTCCGCTAGAGTTTACAGCTGGTAAACGCAAGGAAGAAGAAGAAGAATGATATCACTCAACTTTTCAGTCCCAGGCAAATATTCCTTACCTCGTTGATTCCAACATATTTTTTCGCCCAGAGTTACAGCTGTTTAGATTCAAAGAGGTTAAAATAATCACAAAGGGTTAAAAGTAACATTGCATTAACACAGGTTATTATAACATCTACTTGGGGAATGAAGTGTTTAGAAAAGGGATATCATGACAGGAGTAACCAGTAAACACATGGTGAGTTGACTAGGACTGAATGAGTCAAACAAAAAAAGACAGAAAAGCCTACTTTGAATGATATCCTTAGCAGCAACATTGAAGACATCTTCCTGAGTTGACGCAGGGTTAAATATTTCTGTAAAAGAAACTTCATACGACAAACATCCACGGTTGGCCACTTGTTGAGGATCTATGAAAATGCATTCCTTGTTGTCAACAATATGAATCCTTAAGGTGTTGGAGTCCACCTCGTAGCCTGGGTACACCTTTTTGGACGGCTTTAGGCGAGCGTAGGTTTTGATGTGTGCCATGGGGGATAGCTGTGGCCAGGTTTTACTTTTACAAGTACCAGAGGTGTCCCGTAACCTCTGATGTCGTAGCGGAGACAGCAATAGCCAGTTATGTCTGGAAGAGAACGGAAAATTAAGTATGAGTGTTCAATAACAACAAAACAAGATGGCGCACATATCTGTGTTTTTAGACGACAGCACTACACTGTGTTATAGGGAGACATTGGGATAACAGTCCATAGTAATCTCTACCCAAAATAGAGACAATTATTTTTTTGGGGGAGGGGTTATTTTAAAGCCAATAAAGTCTAATTAGAAAATATAATATAGACGACAGTTTATACAGAATTAAACAGTGCTGATTACACAATGCCTAAAAATTCTACCAAATATTTTGACACTTCTATGATAGGGACCTACCAGCTGCTAGTGTATGTGTTAAAATATAAAACGGCCCATCCAGCTTTTCCTTGCTTTGAAAATTTTAGGGGGAGTTTACATTCACCATCTTGTTTCTAGCCGTCCCATGATGCAATACGTGCACACGATTATCCGAAAATGCCCAGAAAAACGTGGTACATTTTAAATTAAATTTATGTTTTTTCTCCCCTTAGTCTTCTTTTTATTTTTTCGTTTTTTTGCTTTTTCTTCTTCGTCTTCTTGTAATCCTTTTCTTCATCTTTTTTTCTCTCTCTCCTTTTTCTTCTACAAAGCTCAACTTGACTAACTCTTTTTCAGGCCCAAAAGAATTAGCAGTAGACAGTCAAATAGAATAATAACTACACCACACACAAAAAGGCAAGGATGAATTATATTTAGTGCTGCAACGCGCATTATAATATTATAGCCATATATTTTCCAGTATAGTCATAGCAAACGCAAAATAATTATTGCACTACTTGCGATGTTTGAAGCACTTAAAGAGTAGCATTGAAATGGAGCTTCTAACTCTATGCAATGAGTTTTGAGCTGGGTTACCCTCGCGACAATTTGGACACGTCCATAGGTACTTAGATTCCCAGTTCAACATAAACGTCAGCGTGGTTAATGTGCCAATCCTATGCTGGTTAATAAGACTCTGTATATGAGTGTGTATGAATGAGAATGTAAGAGTATGTGTACGTGTTTGAGTGTATAAGATTGTGTATTTATGATGTGTGTATGCATTATTCTATAATGTATATTTCTTTTTTATATATATATGTAACATGCATTAATTATAATAAGCCATTGGTACTCTGAAAGATGAGTGCTTATAAGGGCCTGCGTGCCCAATTTGTAACCCTTTGAAAATATAGTTTGTTCATTCGTTCGTTGGTTTGATATACAAGCTCTTAAATATAAACATTTCCCAATAACTCATTAACTGAATAGCAACAGCACTCTGCAAGAGACAGGTCGTTTTTAAATGTAGAAGATGGATCTCTGAGCTGAAAACACACAGGATTACCCCGGGGATTATCTTTATCCCAGTCCCTCTTTAATATTTTCTCTATCGAGGTGACAAAATATCAAATCAACGGGGAAGGAAAACCCCACTCATACGCTGGTGACATACCAGTGTAACGCCAACGCAAAAACAGGGGCAGAATTGTATAAGAACTCAAAAAGAAAGAGGGACGCATAGCAGATTGGTGTCAGTTAGTTAGTTAGTTTGCTAGTTAGTTAGTTGGTTAGTTAGTTAGTTAGTTAGTTAGTCAGTCAGTCAGTCAGTCAGTCAGTCAGTCAGTCAGTCAGTCAGTCAGTCAGTCAGTCAGTCAGTCAGTCAGTCAGTCAGTCAGTCAGTCAGTCAGTCAGTCAGTCAGTTAGTTAGTTAGTTAGTTAGTTAGTTAGTTAGTTAGTTAGTTAGTTAGTTAGTTAGTTAGTTAGTTAGTTAGTTAGTTAGTTAGTTAGTTAGTTAGTTAGTTAGTTAGTTAGTTAGTTAGTTAGTTAGTTAGTTAGTTAGTTAGTTAGTTAGTTAGTCGACAGACTATACTCATTGCAAGTCGAACCACTCGGTCATTAAGTGCTCTGATCCCCTTCTCATTAAATCTTGCAGCGTGTAGCGGCTAACGACACCAGTTCTGTGTTGGTTTTTTATTCTTCTTTGGCTACCCGTATAGTGTTCTTGTTTGGAAGCTCCCCATTTAACATGTTGTTCTAACAGTCTCACCATGGCTGCAGGCTCACAGTTCTCGGTTCACGCAAACATCTCAACACTCTTAGAGCATTTAGTATATCAGCCTGGCCCATGGCTCGTCCGGCTTTCACAGTAGCCTCACCTGCAAGCCTATCAGCTTGCTCGTTTCCTTGTACCCCTACATGTCCTGGCACGAAAATGAAACTAATCATTATCAGCTGGGAATTCTATAGAGCCACCAACCATTGCCTTTGGACCCAGCCCTTATCTACCTTCCTGAGCATACTCATCGAGTCACTGAGAAAGCATGCCCCAGTGAAAGTCTGTGTCTCTAGCCATGTTACTGCTTTAGTCACAGCCATGGCCTCCATGGTCAGACTACTTGTAGTTACGACAAAAGCCCCAGAATCTTCCTTCACAAATGCCCCCCCCCCCCCCCCACCCGAAAACTGAGCCGTGAAAGCCCACGAGCTTCTAACGTGGAGGATTACAGAACCATCTGTGTAAATGACAGCATCACACACTAGAGCGTTCTCGAAAATCAAGGCTTGAACTTCTGCTTCAACAGCAGCCGGACTCTGTTGTTGAATGCAAACAGAAAAAGATGTACAGCACTCTGAATGCACTTGCACCCACTCCCCGCCGGGTTCTATGTCCTCAAGTGAACATACTTGTAAAATAATGTCCTCGGCTTGACCCATCCACGATTTGCCTCTTTTTAACCTGCTGTCTTTCATCTTCTTGATTTGACTATGTACTGGATGTTGTTTGTCCGCCTTGACTGTGAGGTAGGCTGTGAGGTAGGGAAATTTGTATTCAGCCTTCCATGGTTGGAAAATGGAGAAAGTAGCGCATCGCCCTGCATGCTGTATCTCTTGTACACCCAAGTATAATGCGCATAGCCTCGTTCTGTATCCGTTCCATCTGTTTATGGCTGATAGTTAGGATCGCTATCGCGTATTCAAAAACAGAAAGGACCAGACCCTGGTATAGAAGACATAGATGACACTGCTCACAGTTTGCCTCCGCCATCATTCTCATCGCAGCCAGACCCCACTTGGCTTTCATTATAATATGATCTGTGTGCTCAGTATAAGCAAGGCTTCGATCAAAATGTATCCCCAGGTATTTCATTTTATTCGTTCTTTCCACAACCTCAGAATACAGACTAACAACTGGTGTTGGAGTTTTTACAATATGTTATTCAAAGAAAACCATGTCACTGCCGCCTTCGTTGGAATGACCAATGCACCAGCTTTACCATCATAATCATCATCATCAGGTGCCTTGCCGACTGGCGTGGGCAATCATGCCTCTCCATAATCCACGATCTCCTGCAGCATGAATCAGTTCGTGTGCCGACACACCTCCAAGCCATGCAATAAGACTGTCAAGAATCGTCTCTCACTGTCTTCATCTACCCCTCCTTCCACAGATCTTTCAAGTGGTCACATGTTCTATTTTCCCTCTTCTCATAACATGGCCGAAAAATGATGACTGTCTCCTTATGATGTCTGTAATAAGTTGTCTTCGGACTCCCGCCTCTTTCAAAACCTCTTGGTTGCTCTTTTTGGCTGTCCAAGGTTTTCTAAGCATTCTTCTGTATCACCACATCTCCGAGGTCTCAAGAAATTGTTTGGCCTGCCTACCGATTGTCCAGGATTCACAGCCATATGTTGGAACTGGATGTATGTAGCAAGCAAAAATTATTTTTCTAACTCCAAATGACAAGGATATATTGCACAAGATGTTTTTCATTTGATAAAAATGCAGTTTTTGCCTGTCCTGTTCTGTTTCTTAGCTCAGTTATGCATCTTCCAGCTGATGTTATCCATGTGCCCAGATACTTAAATTTCTGTACTTGTCCTAAAATAACACCATTGACTTTTATTACACATTTAGGAATCATTCTTTTCTTTGATACCACCATTACTTCTGTCTTCCCATTATTCAAACTGAGGCCCATTCTTCCACTTTCTAACACCACAATGTCTATCATTTCCTGTAATTCTTTCTGACTTGTCGCTATCAAGACTGTGTCATTAGCATAACGTAAATTGTTTATATTGTGCCTACCAACCACAATTCCGGGCATATCAATTAAAGATCTCATTATATATTCACTGTATATTGAAAATAAATCAGGTGATAGTACACATCCTTGTCGTACGCCTTTCTTTATGCTTTGAAATGTACCTAAACAGTTATTAATTCTTATAGCTGCTGTTTGCTGCCAATACATATTCTTTATTATTAGTAGATCTTTTCCATCAATGTTTAATTTTTCTAACAGTTTGATTACTTCTTCATGCTTCACACAGTCAAATGCTTTTGTATAGTCTATGAAGCAGAAGTACAAATCAGTCTTTACTTCTATAGCTCTTTCTGACAATGTGCTTAGGATGTATATGGCATTGTTTGTACCTTTTCCTTCTACAAATCAACATTGTTCATCGCTGATTTCTGGTTTAATTTTGTTTCTTATTCTTCTCAAAATTGTTCTCAGTAAAATCTTAGGCATGTGACACATAAGATTTGTTATGGTCTTCACATTTTAAAGTGCCTAGTTTCTTTGGCAGAGCGATAAATTTGGATTTTAAAAGGTCATTTGTAATATACCCACTATTATAAATATCATTTTAAAGTTTAGTTATTATTTCAGTTCCAAAATCTCCCAGTGCTTCGATTTCTTCCAGTGAGATGTTGTCTGTCCCGGGGGCTTTTCCTTTCTTCATATGATATTGCATCCTCAACTTCTGCAGTCATTATTGGTGGACCATCATTGTTGGTCTGCAGTTCTACATCTGGTCTATTATCATCATACAATTCCCCTGTATACTCTGTCCAACTGTTAATTATATTACTATGTCCCATTAATAAGTCACCATCTTTTGATTTTAAACATCCAGTGCTGTTACGTGTCATCTTTCCTTTTAACATATTTATCTGTTGGTACATGGAATGTGAGTCTTTCCTGTGATATTCCCTAATCTCTGTACACATTTGATTCAGCCTGGCTTCTTTAGTTCTTTTTCTTCCTTCTTTCATCCGTCAACTGCAGAATATCGGTTGACATCCATTTCTTTTCTTTTTTTGCAACTCAATGGGTTTGTGGGATTGTCTCTTTTGATGTCTGCTGAACTGCAACTCAATGCAACATTGTGGGACTGTTCATCAATAGTCTGTAAAATGTCCATTGCATTATACCGATTTTGAATAGTGACATTGTACTGTTCCTTAATTTCGTTATCCGTTCTAAGAATTCCTAAATTTAACTTGATGTTCTGTGGTGTTTTTCTAATGTCCTTTAGTTTTGTTCTAATTTTTCCTACAAAATTCCTAAATTTAACTTGATGTTCTGTGGTGTTTTTCTAATGTCCTTTAGTTTTGTTCTAATTTTTCCTACAACTGGAACATGGTCCCTAAAGCAGTCTGCTCCTGGTCTAATTTTTGCTCCAACTAAGCTGCTCCGGAATCTTCTTGAAATCAAAATATAATCAATCTGTTTGCGGACATTATCGCCAGGACTCTTCCAAGTCCACAATCTTCGAGGATGGTGTTTAAACCAAGTGTTTCCTATTATCATGCTGCGTGACTCAGCCCATGCTATTAATCTGTCACCTCGCATTCTTTCATTCTAGGCCATAGCCACCCGTTATTCCGTACACTTTTTCACTTCCCATTTTAGCGTTGAAATCTCTAATGACCATTGTTACTTCACATTTTTTGCATTGATGAACAGCCAGGTCTAACTCGTCATAAAATGCGTCAATGTCTTCCTCTGAACTATCTGCTCTTGGGGCATAAATCTGTACTAAGTTGATGTCAAACGGTCTGCCGGCAAGTTTTACTAATAGTACTCGATCTGATTTTGTCGAAAATCCTTTCACAGTTTTTGAGTTCTTTGGTTCCAAAATAGTACCAACACCCTTGCTATATTCCTTCCCACCTGAGTAAATAATTATGTGCTGACCTGAATACTTTTCCCCTGCTCCTGGCCATCGCATTTCACTAATTCCTAATATGTTGATGTACATTCTCTTCATTTCCATCTTGATGTTATCCAGTTTTCCGTTTTGTACGAGTGTTCTGACATTCCATGTACCAATGTTCAGGATGTTTCTAACATTTACTTTTGCTACAGTAGCTGGATGACGGTCGGGTCTCACCAGTAGAACGTGATGCTCCCTACCGGACGAGGTGATTCCACTGGAATCCCCATTCACGTCGTTATCAGAATTTGTAATATTCTGAGGCATGATTGACTAGGGATAATACAGCGGTGGTTTCCCCTTGACTTCCGTATGTTTGTATATGGTTTGACTCCAATAGCCTTTGTCTAAAGAGACACCATGAAAGGCAGCAAGGGGGAGAGGTTATGGCGCCTCTTACCCGCCGATGGCCATGTCGTAGATTTTTGAGGTATTTTATAGAGTTAGCTGTCCCACCAACTAACTCGACTTCTCTCAATAGCTTCGTCATACCAAGTGCTTATACGATTGAGCAACCTTCTCTCTACCCTTCTCCTGGCAATACACGAAAACATCGTCAGCATTTGACAGTGCTCTACCGTGTCATGTGATTTGCTTGCCTGTGATTCTCACTATGTAAACGTTGAACAACGCAGGAGATAATGGCGATCTTTGTGGCAGGCCGGGATGTTGTTGTTGGTTCAGAAGTCTAGCTGCCACATCTAAACACTATTTTTCGTTGGAAGAGCGCGGAAGAGATCCAATGAAGCGGAAATGGACTTATCTGGAGTTCAAGAAGCTGTGACATTAATAAGTCCAAAGGTACTCTGTTGTACGCATCCTCGAGATCAATTGCCGCAGCACACTTTTCAATACCTGAGTTGACGCCTTCATACACACCATGAGCAAAAACCACAGCATTGGTCCATGTTTCTTTCTTTGGACGGTATCCTCCAAGGGTATTTGGAAGAAGACCTCGCCTGTCAAGTTAGTGTGAAATTTTTCTGGCGAATATCTTTTCTAACAGCTTGCTTACAGTATTTTGCATAATGATTATCCGATGTCCCCGAATGTGTGTGTGATCTTTGCCAGGTTTTGGCAGGGGTATCAGATAGCTGGGTAACCACTATTCACTGATACTAGCACACGCACTACTATTGTCGTACATACCTGTTAGCTTTTTCAACTCATCTTTGGTATACCTACTAATGTCATCATATCTTATACCATCTGGACCTGGTAAACTATTATTTGTTCGTCGTAGCACAGCCTCTCAAAGACCAACCCCACGTCCTCGTCGTGAGAGGTGGTAACAGGACAAAGTAGGGAATTGCTAGGTGTGGGCGAAGTATGGTGTGGCCTCGTGCCACGGGACCGCTACGGTAGCCATGAAAGCCACCCTGGGTCACCCCGAAACGTCCTGGCCAACGGGCTTTTCTGGTGAAGTTCAAATTTTATTTTTTTGCGACAGGACTAATTCCTAGCAAGCCGGCAATGGCTCACATTTTTTTACCCCTACAAAAATTCAAAATGAGATACCATGTGGAAAACGGACTAGGCTCTTCAGCCAGCAGCATTGGTGATGAGCACACATAGACCCATCAGATGGGATTTCATAGAATATTCAATGCAGCACACTTAAACGGATGTAATAGCCCCTAATGATTGGCAACATGCGAAGCCTTTGACAGATAGACACTGTGGAAGAAGGAGTTGGAAGCAACGAGAATGCGGTCAATATCGAGGCATCTCTCTTTTAAGCTATCAGGGTTGATCCTCTCTGTCATTGAATATGCACTGGCAATCCTCACACTCAGCAAGATAGAAATCGACAGACTGGGAAAAGTATCAAATGAAGCAATGCGCACACTACTACTTGGCTGTACCAAAGACACGTCACGTAGAGCAATGAGAGATGCCTGCTAGATCTTCTAGATATAAACAGCAGGCTTGAAATGAGCCAGGCGTGTTTCTACCTCAAAAATCACTGAGGTCTGTACACATCCACTGCACGAAGAACTGAATACACGTAAAGGCAACAGACTTAAACGAGGCCAGTCTTGGTTGGGCCGTGCAGAGTCAGTACTTTAATGGACGATTTCCTTCAAGACAAACTGTGGAGAGGAATGGATACCCATACCGAACGAACGCAAACATTGTGGGGTTATCACTATGTCAAGACAAAAACGTGATTTAGCGTCCCCAATAGTTGATGCAGAAGTGAAGGCATTGGTAGAGGAGCACACATCACCGGACGATGTTGTTATATAAATAGATGGCTCCGCAATTCGTCAGAAGCGAAGTGCCTGTGTGTTCACGGCAAAAACTAAAGGTAAAGTCGTCAAAGAAGACAGTGGGGCCTTTGCTTCTAGCACATTGGAGGTCATGGCTGTGACAAAGGCACTAGAATAGCTGTTCACCAATGCATTTCTCTATGAGCATGCGACAGAAGATCAAGGCAGGGCATACACTGAAACAGTGGCTCCATCTGATACAGAATGAAGCGTTTCGCAAAATCGCCTTCATTTTTGTCCCAGGGTATGCTGGTGTGAAAGACAATGAGAAAGCACATACCCTAGGTGGCAGTGCGACTATAAGGAATGGGCCATCTATGGACAGAAGAGGCTTATGCCACACGAGAGACTAAACGCTATGGGGTTTCAGTTTCGTGGAAATTTATTTGTCACAGAATAGACTGCATATCTTGGGTGTACTGATTGAAGCCGCGAGACTTGAAAAGCAGGTGGGAGAACCCCGTCGCTACATCAACCAAAATAGGAGTTGTTAGCCTAAATACTCTTGAAGACAAACTGTGGAGGAGATGGGAGCACGTATGGTCATGTCCGATGAAGTTTATTAAATCAGTCATGGAACTGCTTCCTCTTCCCATATTTGGTTAAATAGTTCTAGCACTTGTTGGATGGATGTCTTGTCTGCTTCTTTGTGCATTTTTGCTGTAATATTATCACCATCTGCCGTCTTATTTGCTAGGAAATGTATCTGCAGTTGTTCAATTCTATTACTACACTACATCAGTAGTGCATTACTACAGACCTATCATATATTACTACAGACCTATCATACATCACTATAGACCTATCACTACATACCTATCATACATTACTACAGACCTATCATTCATTACTACAGACCTATCATACATCACTACAGACCTATCACACATCACTGAATACCTATCATACATTATTACAGACCTATCATACATTATTACAGACCTATCATACATCAATACAGACCTATCATACATCACTAGAAACCTATCACAAATCTCTACAGACCTATCATACATCTCTACAGACCTATAATAGATCACTACAGACCTATCATACATCATTGCAGACCTATCATACATCTCTACAGACCTATCATACATCACTACAGATCTGTCATACATCACAACAGACCAATCACACATTACTACATACCTATCATACATCACTACAGACCTATCATACATCTCTACAGACCTATCATACATCACTAGAGACCTATCACAAATCTCTACAGACCTATCATACATCTCTACAGACCTATAATAGATCACTACAGACCTATCATACATCACTGCAGACCTATCATACATCACTACAGATCTGTCATACATCACCACAGACCAATCACACATTACTACAGACCTATCATACATCACTACAGACCTACCATACATCTCTACAGACCTATCATACATCACTAGAGACCTATCACAAATCTCTACAGACCCATCATACATATCTGCAGACCTATAATAGATCACTACAGACCTATCATACATCACTGCAGACCTATCATACATCACTACAGACTTATCATACATCACTACAGACCTATCATACATCACTAGAGACCTATCATACATCACTACAGACCTATCATACATCTCTACAGACCTATCATACATCACTAGAGACCTATAATACATCACTAGAGACCTATCATACACCACTAGAGACCTATCATACATCTCTACAGACCTATCATACATCACTACAGACCTATCATACATCACTAGAGACCTATCACATATCTCTACAGACCTATCATACATCTCTACAGACCTATCATACATCACTACATACCTATCACACATCACTACAGACCTATCATACATCTCTACAGACCTATCATACGTCACTACAGACCTGTCATACATTACTACAGACATATCATACATCGCTACAGACCTATCATACATCACTACAGACCTTCCACATATCACTACAGAACTATCATACATCAATACAGACCTATCAGATAACTACAGACCTATAATACATCACTACAGACCTATCATATATCACTACAGACCTATCACATATCACTACAGATCTATCATACATCACTACAGACCTATTATACATTACTACAGACCTGTCATACATCACTACAGACCTATCACTACAGACCTATCATTCATCACTACAGACCTATCATACATCACTACAGACCTATCATACATCACTACAGACCTATCATACATCACTACAGACCTATCACACACCACTACAGACCTATCATACATCACTACAGACCTAACACACATCACTACAGACCTATCATACATCACTACAGACCTATCATACATCACTACAGACCTATCATACATCACTACAGACCTATCACACACCACTACAGACCTATCATACATCACTACAGACCTAACACACATCACTACAGACCTTTCCCACATCACTACAGACCTATCATACATAACTACAGACCTATCATACATCACTACAGACCTTTCACACATCACTACAGACCTATCATACATCACTATAGACCTATCCCACATCACTACAGACCTATCATACATAACTACAAACCTATCATACATTACTACAAACCTATCACACATCACTACAGACCTTTCATTGCCCATTGTTCTAAAAATCATAGGTTTGTTCCAGGGACTGTGGTTTTCGATTCCCATTTCTTAAGGAAATTTCTGAATATCGTCACTGAAACTACGATGCTTTATGTAATCGTATGCACTATGTTATGCTCTATGGAGAAGGAAGGCATATCTGTATGACATAAAACCTTTTGCAGTGAGGTTATTCCTTACGATTTTATACTTGAAACTGTTTAGACCAAAAGCCAGTTGTGCATTTGGCATATAAAGCTATATTCACGGATGATGTGGTCAACATCCCGTTGACCGCCTTTACTTCCCATGAATTTACCTGGCACCCAGACATTCCCTGGTATTTAGTATCCTATCAGACAGTTTTATTTCGTAAATGTAGCTGGGTATTTTTTTTTGTTTTGTTATTCAGAAGGACTTTTGCCAAAACGTTAGTCTGTTTTTTGCTAGCTCCAACTTTAATGACTCATTAACAGTCTTGTATCTGGGAAACTGAAATACAGAGAGATATTGATAATGATTGACGGAATTTTTAATTATTTAGTTGATATACACACGTGGCGTGTTAGATATTATGGGAGCCCTTTGGGAGCCAGTGAACTGTGCGGAGGCGTAGGTAGATCATTGCGGTCTTAGGAGAATGGCGCCGCGAAGAGTTACCACGGGATCTGGCCGACGGTCAACACTCAGATGAAGGATGAGACGGATAAACAATCAGACGGGTACTGGTACCGTCGGAATTGAAACTCTGCGCTTGCTGCTAAAGATAGGGACTAAGCACTTTTGGGAATCCAGAGTGCTGGTACGTCGATTCCTAATTCAACACCTGTGGCGTCTTGAAATGTTCAGAAAAGTTTACCGTTTTGAGTGACTTTGTGAGACCGCGAGGGGTACAACCGGATGAGAAGACGAGGAACATCCAGCACTATTATTGGCGCTCCTTTGATTCATCCCCAAAAGGGCGGCATGCCACATTCTGGCACATAAAATATCCAAAAGTCCGAACGATCGCCTTGTAAAAGGTCGCGTATATCTAAAATACGGACTGTCGAAACCAAGTAAGAACAAATCGCGGCAAAACTAGGATTACTTGACAATCAATATCAACATTTGCACACCAAACTAACAGCAGACGATAAATGCGACGCGTTGACAACAATTTCGAGCGGGTTTCTGCAGACCGTACTAGTATCACCATATTAGCGACCGTTGACCAATTTCGAGACATTACAGACGATGAAAGCCGATTAAAATACTGTGTTCTTGCCATCGAATTGGACTCTTTGTTTGCAGCGGCAGATTTCAGACTTGTACGGCAGCGTCCAAACGTGATTAAACTCGATCGCCGAGCATATCACCCTCTAAACTACGGTCAGCTGGGACATTTCACGAGTACAGTAATTTTGAGGTTGCAGGAGTCATTCTTCTGTCTCGTGTACTTTCAATCGATTCCCACACATCTAGTTCTACCCCTTGTAGCTTTGATAGCATGTCTAGCGGCGCGGGGGATCTCGTGTATTTTGAGGCAACTCTGCAGAAGCAGGTCGATCTTTCAACGTATCGCCGAGACCCTGTCAGCAGCTTTTGTCTTCGTTATCCCGGAGCCGGCACATGTATTTTTGCTTATAACTGTCCCACATGTAGATCAGTTTTGGATATTTTATGGCCAGAAATTGGCCAATTTAGCTCTCTTTCGAACGCCATTGTCTCTAAAGCCGCCATTGTGGGAAATCGATTTCTTTGTGTGTCAGTTTCTTTCAAAAAGAAATTTTCTCTCTGTCCAGGTATCCTTTATCAGGGCGTTGGCTTTTGTGGTTTTTTAGGCACATCTCCGTCGCTTCAGTAGTTGGCCATAATGGCAACCCGCATGATTCACTTCGTATATAAGGGGATTTATACCCTCTTGAGAAGAAGCTTCATTCAACACAATTGATAGCCACAGACTGCACACAATATGCTTGTGAACTGCTGTTTTTGTTTTGGAAGACGTGCCGGGAGACTGAGAACCGTCTAGGCATCACCAGAGCTACAAACGGCGTGCACATCGAAGTGTACTAAAGTAAGTCTAATGAAAAGGCGAGATGAAAATACAGACAGTTACTAATGCCATCGGAATTTGAACTCTCTATTTGCCGCTAAAGATAGGGACGGAGCGTTTACGGGAGTGTCCAGTGCGCTATATTGTCGATTGTCTATTCAACATTCGGAGCGACGTTCAGCAAAAGACATTTCTTGTTGTTCATAATTTGTGGTTTTAATAGTCATCTTCTTCTGTCTCGTGTACTTTCAATCGATTCCGACACAGGTGATCTTCTTTCTACACCTTGTAGCTTTGGTAGTCATGTCTATCCACAACCTTCTGTCTCGTGTATTTTTAGTCAACTCTGACACAGATGATCTTTCATGCCATGATGTCAAACTGTCCAGCATCTTTTCTCTCCGTCTCCCTCTGCCTCTCCTCCCCTGCTGCTTTCCTACTGTCTCCATGTACTTCAGTTTTCTCCTTCTCATCACAAAGACCAAAGAATGTAGATTGTCTCTTTCTGATGTGGGCAATCAGTTTTCTTTGTGTGTCAGTTTCTTTCAAGATCGTCTTTTTTTCTCCGTCCAGGGTGTTATCATTCGTCTTTTAATTAATTAAACTACATCTCCGTCGCTTCCACATTTTTCCATAATTGGCCAACCCTCCATGATTCACTTCAGTATATCAG
The DNA here is from genome assembly GCA_905116865.2 of Candidula unifasciata. Classification (NCBI taxonomy): domain Eukaryota; kingdom Metazoa; phylum Mollusca; class Gastropoda; order Stylommatophora; family Geomitridae; genus Candidula; species Candidula unifasciata. The sequence goes on along the minus strand of CAJHNH020000073.1, from coordinate 76,432 downwards.
GATAGGATTTATATACCTCTTGAGAATTCTCTTCCTCAACACAATTGACAAAGAAAGACTGCACAGAATATTCTTTGTGAAACTTCTGTTTTTGTTTAAGCTTTTTCTACTTTTAGCATGAAGCACACCATGTCAACATCATAATACAAGGTGCTATGATGAGCATCATGTCAACATCATAATACAAGGTGCTATGATGCTGACATCAGTAACAGTGGATTTGGCCGATGCTGAACACTCAAAGGAAAGGCGAGACGGATATACAGAGTTACTGGTGCTATCAGAATTGGAACTCTTCACCTGCTGCTGAAGATGGAGACAGAGCACTTATGGGAGTGTCCGAGTGCTATGATGTCGATTATTAATTCAACATTCAGTCAACATCATATCACCTATCGAGCACAGACTGGTTTAAAAATATAGGTCTAGCCCTATATGCCCAATACACCTGCAGGTTTGGAAAAAACCTTTTACTTAACTGTTGCTAATTCTGCATTTGACTTTGTGATAATAATGAAGACATCAAATCTCTACTTTCTTCCTTTACTTCTTTAAAGTGGTCACGATAAAAAAAAAAGTAAATGAAGATCCTTTTTTTCACGACTTAAGGCGTATAGGGCATATAGGGCTAGACCTGTATATTTTTATAGACCAATCAGAACAAGATGGGTGATGTGGTCTGCATCACGCTGGCTGCCTTTACTTCCCGGGACTGCACCTGGTACCCACTCAAGGCTGGGTTGACCTAGGAGTCAAGGTCATTTTTGAGAAAAGTATGGCCTGGAAGCAAACCCAAGACCTTCTGAACCGCATGCGAGCATCTAGCCGAGACATGATGGCAACTCCCGTGGTCACAATACCTACATATTTTTTTTGTTTTTTTGCCGCCCGAGCTGGAGGGGGAGGGGGGGGGGAGGAGGGGTTGTTTGTGGTCTGTGTGTGTTTAGGGATTATAAATGCAGTTTCATAATTCCAGTATATTCTGTTAAGAGTTAGCTACAATTGATTTGGCCACAGTCAGTACTGGGCTGATTTTGATGGCATCAGCACTGACCATTAGGAAAGCAATAGCAAACTACTAAACATAAGTCCACTGATATCATTTAACCTTACTGCCCTAAAAACACTTATTGAAAAAAAAAAAAGTATTGACCCTATTAAAAATTCTATAAAAAATGTTGAAAATAATACATGCAGAGGTCACTAACAAATTTGTAAAAAAAAAAAAAAAAAATGTTATGTATCTACATTATTAATTTTGTTTCTTTTTTGAAATATAGATAGCTACATGAAAGGAGTAACCAATAAACATTAACAGGGTGAAACATTATTTGGACTTAATTCCCCCCCCCCCCCTCCCCAAGAAACAACTCATGTATCTAGTTACTCGTACCATGACCCATGAGACCTTTATCACCGAGGCTTGTAGGAAACTCTGCCATCAATCTTGGCTTTTAAAAAGCCATTTAGCTCCAAGGAACTCTCATCTTCCCCAAATGCGATTATTGTTAGTTAATGTATTTGTATCCTGACCTCCTAAATGTCTGCCCAGGTGTGAAAACAGTCAATAGCCTTAAATAAGCATCTCCTTAACAGGTCACTATCGAGAAGTCGGAAAGGGGACATTTATGAGTAATTTAACCCAGCTGGAAGTTATTTTCTTCTCCGTGTGGTTTCTTTGGGCAAAAGGGTTAATGTATATACAATTAACTATAAAAAAAATAGTCTTGCAGCTATCTGTGCATTATATGAATATGAATGACCATACCTGGATCTCTGTGACCATACTACAAACTCTTGATCTCAACGTGCTTCATTATATGTGGCTACAAACTCTGTATGATGAGATGCAGTGAAATCTATCAGGCCATCATATGTGCATATACTGTGTGTAAACTAAAGGACCCTCTTCCATGTTTTCAGGTGTACTGAGCATATAGGGCTTAAACTATATTTTATAGACCAATCAGCACTCAATGGGTGATGTGGTCAACCTCACGCCACCCACTTTTACTTCCCAGGACTTTGTCTGGTACTTATTTAAGGCTGCGTAGACCCAGGGAGCCAAATCATAAAGAAAAAAAAAAAAGGCCTGTTGTGGATCTGAACCCACGACCTTAGGGCCTGAGGCATGTGTTTAGCCGCTACACTACAGCAGCTCCCTCATACTGTATGTGGCATCATTACTGAAATACATAAGTATTGATTATATCAAAGAAGAAGAATATAACTCCAAAAGGTGACATAGCAATAGAAGAGAATGTGCTTAACCACGTCAATAAATTCAAGTATTTGGGAATACTCATAACATCAGATGGACAATGAGTGACATAAATTAGGAGCTGAAGTGGCCAGGCAATGGTAGAATTTCAGAAGATGAAAAGTATCTTATGTAATAAATCATTTTAAGCATTAGAAAACAAGTACTAAAATGTTATATCCGCCTGTTATGTTGTATGGCAGTGAATCTTGGAATATGGGCAAACAAAGTAAGAAAAGTTTGGAGGCAACTGAGATGTGGTTCTTGAGAAGAATGTTGTGAATACCTTGGACTGCTAGAATAACTAAGAATAAATGCCTGGTAATGGCTAATGAAAGTAGAACCTTATATACAACAATGAAAAGGAAACAAAGCTCTTTGGTCATGTCACGACTGGAAGGATCTTTGGTAGAAGAGGCAGAGGCAGACCAAGAAAAATGATGGTGGATGGCTTGAGACAGTGGCATGGAGAAACATCCTCAGTGGAATTGATGCAGAACACTAAAGACCCAGATCTGTGGAGATGCATGAACCCCTACGCCAGCTGGCAAGGCACTTGATGATGATGACAGGTGATTTACCACTGACTGCTGAATGATCAGGATTTCTTCTTTCTGAGTCCTGTACTGCCTTTCAGCATCAGGTTTTGAAGAGGCCTCAGGTTTGAGCCTCGGTATGTGTTATGTCCATGCTGGTATTTGCGGCCCCCTGATATTCTTTACTATCAAAATTTAAAAACATATAAGCAACATACATCTATGAAACAAATAAAGCACACTGCAGGACGGATTTATAAATTGCTTATGTTCCCATTTATACACTTGAATATCAACTTTATACATAATGCAATCACCTCATTCATAATTAATGCAAGAAAGAAAAAAATACTGCATCAACATTTACAATAAAGTATTAACAAGTAGCAATAGAAACATAATGTATATAATCTACACCTGGCTCTTCCTGTCACAAAAAATGTGCCATCTGTGCTCAACACAACCAATGATGTGTTGTTATTTATTTCATGTTTGGTCTAGTGTGCCAAAGAAATCTGACCATATATTTTAAATGCAGCACAGTATATATTGTGTCTTTGAAAGTCATACACTGATGTCTTTTTCAATGTGATTATTGTCTCATATTGGGTTTCTACTTTGAACTGGAACTGAAAGAGCCAGGACAAATACTAAAGCTTTTAAGCTGTAGAACGTCTTCTTCTTTGTTCACCGTTTGTAAACTTCAAAAGAAAATCCTGGTTGTTCGTCCATTTGGGCTTTGGCTTTGTGCCAGGGCCTGAGTTTTGCAGGTACATCCGTTTTACTGGCTTATTAGTGTGCTGTTGGTTGTTCCTTGCCGCTTGTGCAGACGCACTCCAACTTCGAAGGAAGTCCCAAGCTAGTCGACTTCTAGGAGGAGCATGTTGGAGAGGCAGTGGATCTGTTCTTGTTATACCATCAATAGCGCCCAGAAACAAACACAGGAATGCCACAGAGCAAGTGTGGACGTTTTTTCTTCTGCCAAAGACTGTTAAGATATTTAGAATATTAAAAATAACAAGCAACGTTTTAAAGCAGCTATAAGAACAGTGGAAATTGCCCCTCGGAAAGCAAAGTTTTCTTAGTTGTGTCCAAAAGCCGAAAAACAAAGGAAACGTTACGCCATGTGTTGTAAGTCTGAGGAAGATGAATAAATGTTGCCTCATTCGCTTCTTTGTGTGGTGGTGGTGGGGGAGGGATAAAAAAATAATATACAGGAAAGTTAAGAGACCTCAAGGCATTAAAAGCTACATAGGAAAGTTAAATGAGATTTCATGGCATTAAATTGGCATATGACAGTTAGACGAGATTTCAAGGCATTAAAAGTGGCATATGACAGTTAAACGAGATTTCAAGGCATTAAAAGTTGCATATGACAGTTAAATGAGACTTCAAGGCATTAAAAGTGACATATGACAGTTAAACGAGATTTCAAGGCATTAAAAGTGGCATATGAAATTTAAATGTGACTTCAAGGCATTAAAAGTGACATGTTACAGTTAAACGAACGCGACTTCAAGGCATTAAAAGTGACATATGAAAGTTAAATGAAACTTCAGTACACAGTGCAACAGCTTCTGAAAAAATTACCAACAATTAGCACAGATTCAGCAGTTGATGTAATTACATCTAACTAAAAAAAAAAAAAAAGGTCAGAGAATAAAACTGCCTTATAAAATTAACAACATCAAATGCAATAAACATTTGTTATCAGAAGATAAGAGAAAGGCTTTTATGGCCAACAAAAAGCAAAATTAAAAATGCAAAATTCTGATGCTAGTAAAAGTGGTTTTTTTTTCAATTGTATTTTTTTTTTAGAATGGTGAAATTAGGGAACATTGAAAATAAGTGATTCAGATGAAGGATATAGATAAACAAAAATAATGTCCACATAGAAAACTGGCTGTCAACCAAAAAAAAAAAAAAAAAATGTTGAAGAAATTGAAAATGTCACAAGCTTTGAATATCTGGGCTCTATAATAAATAGCATGGAGACTATTTGACAGGAATCTAAAGGAGGATGCCATAGCAATGCAAAGATTAAACAGCATTAAAACTCTATGGTTAAGCACCAGCAAGGAAATTACAATTACAATTTTGAGAGCATGCATCTTTTTTGTAGCAATGTATGGATGTGAGTCAGAGACTATCTCCTAGTCCTCAACTCTTTGAGTCCCAGGAGGTTTAGCATCACAGGCCCAGGGGGTAGTAAAGAGAGTCATGAAATCGGCGCATCATGCGTTCATTGGGCTTCTAGGTAGGAACCTATGAACGTATGATGCGTTCGTTGGGACTCAAAGAGTTAAGAAAGAAAATAGGGTCATTTGAGCTGAACTGCTGTAGGAAAACACTCAGAATAAGATGAACAAAGAAGACAAGAAATACTCACAATTTAAAAGATGTGAACATCAAGAAAGATTGGCTAATAAACAGCATCTTGCCCCAGAAGCTGAAATAGTTTGGTAAAAAAATCTGAACAAATAATAGCAGAAGGTATGGTACCAGGAAGGAGGGGCAGGGGTCGACCAATACGAAGATGGGCAAAGGATATAAGTGCCTTCTTGCATATGAAAGTACACCAGGTGAGACAGCTAGTGAGAGACTGAGTTTCTGTCAGGCAGACCATGAGGTTCTGCAAGGGACCTGCTACATGTTGATGACGAGATGAACGAACGCCCTGTCTGGGTTCCAGGGTCCCATTTGGGGGAAAGGGGGGGAGGGGGGCGAAAGAACAGAACCACTGCCCCCCCCCCCCCCCCCAACAAATCAGGGTTTTTTCCTTTTAAGTTAGAGTGCATATGTCTGAGACCTGAGGAACCACAGTCTGCATACAAATAAGCCAAATCTGTGAAAAAGATTTGCACACAAAAGTTCAAGATAAAAGTCTAAAAGTGGATCAACAACTAGAACTTTCCACGTGCATTTACAGCCGGAGAACAAAAAGGGAGAAGGAAGTCAAGGAAGAGAGAAAACAAAGACAGCTGATCAAATAAATGTGAATGAAGAAGAACTGATTGGTCATCTCAAGAAAAGGAGTAAATCCAAACGAACTCTGACAGCTGGTAGGAAGAACAGGAAAACAGCCAGAGGATTGTTATACTTAAAAGGAAGATACTATCCAATCAACACGATGAGACAAATGAATGTCACAAAGACTGATCAAACTGTCATAACTGCCTGTAAACACCACTTTTCAGGGCGGTTTATGAGGAGGAGGGGTGGTTATGAAAGGGGTAGGTAATCTTGAGTCCAAGGACCTAGAACCGCATGGCTAGTGCATGTGCCAGGGACTGTGTCGGTTAGGATTTTATTTTTGTCCTGACAGAAAAAAAAAAACCCATCACCTCATAGAAGACTTAAACCTGGGTCTCCCGAATGAGAGCCCGATGTGTTTAACTGTTCCGCTAGCTCCTCCTCTTTCAGGACTAATAAACGGTACAAAAGTGTAAGGATTATGAAAAATATCTACAGTACTCAGTAAGGCACCTGATGATGGTGATAAAGTGACACGGAAACAAAGTCATAAGCCCCACAGTAAAGCAACACAGCATAGCATCAGCAGTTGATGTCATTACACCTTACACTTAAAAAACAAAAATGTCAGTGAATAAAACTGCCTTGTTATAAAATAAATAGCAGCAAATACAATAAACCTTTGGTATCAGAAGACAAGAAAAAGGCTTATTATGACCAACTCATTTTTCTTCTTCTTTTGTTTGCTGGAAATAAATACTTTATGTCTACAATTTTTTTCACTTGCAAAAGTGTTACAGTTGTCTTTTTAGTTAGTTTAGTGGTCCATACAGTTTACCTTCCATTGCTGTTTTTTTTTGCTCCTCCAAAAAAAGTGTCTTACTGTGTCATATTTGGCAGTCTTGTCTTAAATATTTGACAATGCATTTTTTCTTCTTCAAATCTGATCCTTTTCAAGTAGCTACTGACAGCTCTCACTTATAGCTACGATGCTTACAGCGTAATCCTTATTTAATATGACAACTTGTAGTCCTACTGGGTGTTATTTTCAGGGGGTGTATACGGAAGCTCATATATACAATCACAAATACACAAGAAAGTCCCCCTGAAGTCAATCAGCAAAACCTCATTTAGAGTAAGCACTATTAGGTATACAACTTGGGTATACAACAATACTAGTCACATTAATGTGCTTCTCACTGCTTACATTAATGAGCATCACATTGGTCACATTATTGTGCTTCTTACTGCTGACATTAATGATCACTGCGACTATTATTCACAACTCTAAAATTTACACACAAACATGAGCAAATGAGAAGGGCGTAAAATGGTGTACACCAAGAGGCAAGTTAGCCAGGACATGATGGCAAACACAATGAAATGTCCAACACTGTTCTGTCATTAACCGAAGTGCCGGAACTTTCCAACCACATTTTTACAGTTGGGACAGCGATGCTCCACATCTTTGGTTGCATTGATGCAAAAGGGAATCAAGCAACAGCCAAGCCACAACCTGAAGTGGACACAATGAATACTAGTCAACACAATGCAAATCAGGTGATAACAGTTTCAATTTTATGGCAAACAGGTCACCCCAAAGTTACTCTATTGCTGCGCCATCGAAAATCACATGGAATGACCATCAGTGTCTCTTGTGAAAACAATTGACATAAACTGCTGTCTTAGAAAATCCAACAGCATGCACATGCCTCAAATGCAAAAGGTAACAGTCAAAAGTGGCACAGTCTAACACTAGAAATGCACTCCATCGTTGACGGAAGCAGCAGTTACAATAGATCAGTAGTTGCACACACAATTAATAGCATAAGGCAACACTAGTTCTCTGGAAATTAGCCATTCACCATTTTCTAAATTTGCAGTTCACAACACAAACCACACTGGGCACAGTAAAAAGTATTCCAAATGAAATTTGCAGCTCACCGTGTAATGTCCTACACTCAACTTAGTAGCTGGGCGATAAAACTATATTCATTCAGTCTATATATGGAGGAAAATACAACAGCTAACTAATTTAAGAAGCAAAAACTTGCCATGGATAAAAAGAGTGGCTAAAAAGTCTGGGAGAATGGATAAAACATAATTCCTTGTTTATCAAGCATGCATTCTTACTACTCTTCAATACCGTACTGTTACTTGGTCTGCTTATTCGTACCAGAGGAAACGGCTAAATGGTTTTGACGTGCGATGCCTAAGAAGAATATTTGCCATTAGGTGGCAAAACAAGATTACAAACACAGAGTAGTGAAAATAGCAGGTAACACAACATGTTTCTCAATGCTCAGTCTCCTAGGGCTTAGGTGGCTGGGTCACACCTGGAGACAGGAGGATGGTAGAGTGCCTAAGGACATCCTCTATGATGCAATAGAGATGAATAAAAGATGTTGAGCAGCCTCTACTACAATATAAAGATGTGTGGGATATGAATGATACAGGTACTGAGGCAGATTCATGGGAACAAAATGCCATGGACCATGTTGCACGAAGTGGGGACAATCAGGAAATTGAAATAAAAGCAAAAACAGTGCAACAAGTTTGGAAGTTGAGCATCTGAGGAGAAGCAGCACAATAAAAATATGTGATGACAGCAACGGTCCTGACATCCCATGCTCCAACTGCTTACATGAGCGGGTCTTGCTAGCCACACTCACCATTGCCACAGGCTGTGATTCCCTTGCCTTTCTTTAGCAGAATACAATACTATCATCTGGAAAAATAGAGAAGTGCCAACAAACTGCCTCCATAACATGTCATGCGAGTAAACTAACTGGTGTGTTTCTTTCAAAGTCAAACTGAAACTTCCTGAGACGAAAGGAACCAACAAAACTTTTGCACTCCTGGTCTCTGAATGGGGAAATTGCATCAGGAACCTATAGCAGGAAACAAGTCATTTTCAGAGCACCAGCTGGCCTTTTTTTGCTGAAAGTCTAAAGTCTCAACTGTACCTTTAATAAATGGCGTCCGTGGTTTAGCCCTTGCAAACACTGTATGTTTATCAGATATATATATCAGGTTCAATCCCAGCTGCCAGTGATTTGGAAATAGACTGCCTTATGTTGTTTTCAACATCGGTATCAACATCTCACCATTTAGACAGCAATGATAAATTAGTGAATTGCCTAGTAAAGTCATGAACAGTTGGGGTTTCTTCTGCAATGTCCTGTAAAGGATAGGCTACTAAGTTGTTAACTTAATAAATGGGAAAAGTGACATTCTAGTTCCTTGAGTTGATAAAATAAATGCTGATGTTCTGAAATTATTGGTTACAACTTTCAGAGGGAGGACTAACTATCATCATCATCATGTAGCCGGTCCTTATCACAGCGTCGCTCTCATCAGTCTGCCTGAAAGACTTTTGGTCTCTCGCCAGCTCTCTGCCTGGTGCACTGTCCTATCCAAGTTGTCACTTATACTCTGTCCCCATTTTCATGCTGATCGGCACCTGCCCTCTTTTGTCTGTTATCCTGCCTTCTGCTATTTTTTTCCCCTCTTCAATATGCCATCAAACTTGAAATGGCCAAAATATTTCAGTTTCCTAGATAAGATGCTATTTACTAGCCCTGTTCCTTGATGTTCAGATCCTTTTAGATATAAGTTTTTCTTAGCCAAGCAACAGTGAAGAAATTCTTACCCAAACATGCATATTGCTCCAGCAACAGCCCAGGTGAGCAGCCCTGTTTCATAGGAGACCATTGTTGTTACTGTGGCCTGGCAGTGCTGACATACGACCAGAGCTGGGTACTGGGAGTAACGATACACAACACTACTGATTGCCAATGATTGGGGCTGCTGAATGATCACGGCTGGAGAAACACAAGCATTTGAATTTCACTGTCAATCTATTCAGGTTATCAGCGATTTCATGGCAAAAGGGCCACCCTATAGTTACTTTGTTCCATCGCACTCAAAAAACAAAAACATCACACAGAAAACCCATCACTGCTCCTTATGAAAAGAAAACTAAAACAGACTGCAGTCTAGGCAATGCCAACTGCATACAACACAGGCACTAAATGCATAAGAGTCGCCCATTAGGAATGTTTTTTTTCAAAGTGTGAGTGCATCTACCTGGTAAGTGACCAACCAACAGACTGCATACAAATAAGCTAGACCTGAAAAAAATGGCTGTGCACACAAAACACAGGTTCTGGAACAAAACTAAAATCCAGAAGTGGATAAACAACCAAAATGTTCCACCAAAGTTTATAGCTGGTGAACGCAAAAAAGAAGACGAAGAAGAAGAAATGCATAGGGCGTCCAAGTGTCAGCACAAACAGTCTGCGACTAGAACTGCAGTTCATGATTCATGCAAGTAGTAATTACAACAGATCAACAGCTGCACTCACAATACTACATAAGGCACCACCAGTTGTATGGCAAAAAGGTCACTTGCCAGTTTGTAAATTTGAAGAGAAATGAAATGAGAGAGCTATATGTACGTGCATTCCTGTCTGCAACACTTTTTGCCATAAGCAGAAGGACCAAAAAAAAAAGTTGTCTGGCCTGTTGTCTCCCACAGTTAACAGTTCAGCCCCTTGGTGGATTGTTTAAACTGAAGTGGACTGGAACCCGCAAGGCATAAGAAAAAAAAACTGAGAATGTATCTCCTCTGTATTCAATCTTTCTCATACAAATTTGACACTAGCACCATTGTCTAAGGTCCAGATCACAGTTCAGACAAGACAAACTTCTCCTCCGATCAACTATCACACGTCTCTATATGACAGTCGTCAAAGGCTGACAGCAATTCACGGGTTTATTATCAATACAACACAAGCAACAAGAATCAACAATGAACCAGACACTTACACCATTTCAGCAAGGTCCCCTTGCAAACACTCACTCAAGTCTACAGCCACGCTTCAGACGATGGACACTAGCATGTTACGACTGGCACAACCGACAGGCCAACGAACACAACTGTTGTCCTCAACTGTAATTCAACACAGGTTTACTTCTTGCTGTTCAGGACTAACGTTCATTTGGGTTCCATCCAGATCCACGTTCATACCTATCACTCTGGGTCGGGTTTCCCTCCTTTCACTCTGGAGTCTGGTCATAGATTGACCAGTCATTCTTACCCCTTTTGCTTCGTGTTGCCCAAGCAAACTCACCATATCTTGTGCTTCATCCGTTCCCTTATTCTATTCCTTTATTTAGCACCATTACAGACTAAACAAAGAGGTAAATACAGATCAATAAGATGCAGAGAACATATGGTGAGCTGGATACAATGACAAAGGTAAAATGGCATTATTTGGATTACATCTTGTGCAGCATTAGGAGAAAATAGGCAGAAGAAGAAGGAGGAGGGATGAGAAAAAAGTAAGAAAGGAGGAGGGATGAGAAAAAAGTAAGAGAGGAGGAGGGATGAGAAAGAAGTAAGAAAGGAGGGAGGAGGGAAAAAGAAATAAGAGAGGAGGAGGGATGAGAAAGAAGTAAGAGAGGAGGAGGGATGAGAAAGAAGTAAGAGAGGAGGAGGGTGGAGAAAGAAAAATGAAAGCAACATCCTGTCACATGATACTCTCCCAATGTCGTAATGTGCCATGAGTTTACCTATACTAACATAATAAACTTCTTTAGAGACTGGTGCTCTGATTTTCACAGATGGGTCTGTCATTTATGCAGGTGGGTCTGTCATTTATGCAGGTGGGTCTGTCATTTATGCAGGTGGGTCTGTCATTTATGCAGGTGGGTCTGTCATTTATGCAGGTGGGTCTGTCATTTATGCAGGTGGGTCTGTCATTTATGCAGGTGGGTCTGTCATTTATGCAGGTGGGTCTGTCATTTATGCAGGTGGGTGTCATTTATACAGGTGGGTCTGTCATTTACACAGATCAGTCTGTCACTTACAGTGGGTGTCATTAACACAGGCGAATCTGCCATTTACACAGGTGGTCTGCCATTTACACAGGCAGATCCACCATTTACACTGGTGGGTCTGTCATTCCCACAGATACATCTGTCATTTACACAGGTGGGTCTGTTGTATGATAAAATGAAGCTCGTGAGCTTTTATGGTTCAGGCTGGAGGGAGAATTGTGAAGGAAGAGGCTGGTGATTTTGCCTTGACTACAAGTAGTCTGGCCATGGAGGACATGGCAGTGACTAAAGCAGTTACCTGACTGGAGACAACAGACCTTCACTTGGCCGTGTTTTCTCAGTGATTGAGTATGGTGAAGTGGCTGGACGCTCGCCTGCGGATCCGAAGGTTGTGAGCTCAGGTGCTGATGGAGGGAGACATTTAAAAAAAAAAAAAAAGGACCCAGGCTTAAATGTGTAAAATGGAAGGTAAAGGTGGCCAGTGTGATGTTGACCACATCATCCACAGAGTACTGACTGGTCTATAAAATATAGGTCTAGCCCTATATGCCTGAATGCGTGTAAAATAGTCATTTACTTTACAATGAGTATGTTCGTAGATATTTAGAAAGCTGACCCCAAAAATATGATTGGTATCTCTGAAGTGGTCAAAGCGGACTAAAATCAGTTTCATTTTCACGCCTGGGTATACAGGTGTACAGGGAAATAAGATAGATGATAAGCTTCCAGGTCTACTGTGGAGGGTAACGGACCCAAGGCGTTATACTCAATGCTCTACGAGAAGTACAACGTTTGCGAGAACCAAGAGATGACTGAATCTGCAACTATGATCAGCCTGTAAAAACACAATGTTAAAATGGGTGTGGCCAAACAAGAGCACTGCGCAGGAAGCCAAAGAAGAATAACAAACACAGAAATGGTGACTTTCGCTGCTAAACACTGCAGGCTTTACTGAAAACGGGATCGCAGCACTTATGGACTGAACAGTTTGATATGTGATGAGAAAGACCTGTCGACTTATTCTTCACTTCCTCTTTGACCACTTTGGGCGCTGAGGAAGATATTAGGTACTGCACCTTTTTCTTCTGACCGCCTTGACCGTAGATATATCATGTTGTTGTAGAGCTTCTCTGGTGTTATCTTTCCATCTTGTTCCTTGTCTACCTCATGCACCAAGTCTTTCTTCTCTTTTCTTGTACACCTAATATGGTATGCCATCAGAAGGCATTATTTCTGTGTGCGAAAACTATCTGATTTGCTGTTGACTAACTATTTAAAGACTTACTGGTCTGAGCATAAGGAGGCTGTGCTCCAGCCTGTGGAGGATATGTCTGTACCGGCCCTGTATTGTAGCTAACATATGGACTGGCTACTTGGGGTGGCTGATATTCTGGCGGTGGGTCATACGGTTTGGGTGGACCTGCCTCCATAGTTATCTTCTGAAATGAAAATAATAACACAGATCTTTAATTGGCATGAAAATCATGAAAACATTACAAAGTGCATGAGAATAAAAAAATATATGATACCTATATTTTATCATAAGCAAATAAGATAAACTGTCTTTTATTGAAAAGAGAATATGATACCGTGTCTTTCGGCGATGAGAAAATATTTTAAAAAATGCCGTCTGCAAATTATAGCAGTATTCTTCAATGCATCTGCTGCACACTCACTGGCTGGTGGTGGAAAAGTCTGTGGAAAGGGGGGGGGGGGGGAGCCAAAAATTGCTTCCTAATCATCTTACAAGGCAGTATATTTAGTTTCTCTTCTTTCAGGATTGTAGTCTGAGGATTAACACCTTAGGATTAGAATGAAACGGATGCAAGTGATCGTTATCATAACAAGCTAGCATAACAAGTCATCATAGCAAGTCAGCATTTCAAGATCTTAGGTAAAAACTGTGACAATTATTTCCCTGAAACTGAGGATCCTCATAAAGGCAACTGATTGATTAATAAACCTTTCTTGGAAGATACACAATCATGCATGCTTGATTATCATGATAAAGAAAAGCTAAACAGGTTGTCTTCTGATGTAAGTCTGGTGTGCATCCATGCAATGTTATCACTGTCTCAAGTTTTGGATAACACTCAGAAAACAATATATATGTAAGAGTTATAGAGCTCTCAGACTGTTGGTCATTTTTTTTTTTTAACTTTCTGTCTGAATTAAAAGATTTTCTTTGTCTGTCAGTAATACAAAACCAAAGCAGAGAAATCAAATGCATGTTGTTGCAGCACTTCAACTATCAAAATTAATGTTCCAGCCATGTATATCAGACTTTCTAACCTCTTTGGAGCAAGAAATGTCACAGAAGCTGAACACAGTAATTTGTGACATTCTTCTTCGTCTTCAGCACTCCGAGCCCTTGAGGTTCATTGCGGCTCATATCACCCGCCTCCATTCATCTCTCTGGTTGGCCTTCTTCTTCAGCATTCCTAGCCCTTGAGGTTCATTGCTGCAGATATCACCCGCCTCCATTCATCTCTCTGGTTGGCTTTTCTTTCCAGTTGGTGACACCAAGTGTTTGCAGGCCTGTCCGGACATTATCTCTCCATATTCATCTTGGTCTGCCTCGTGGTCTACGACCATTCATCTCCCTTGTATTAAACAGTTTTTACTTCTCTGTCATCTGACATTCTTTCAAAATGCCCCAACCATTTCAGTCTATGAGCTCTCACGATGCCAGTGATCAATGGTGATTTAAACACTGGATTAACAAATCAACTGCCATCTACATCTATGTTTGTTTGTGTCAGGTTAGCTGTCAGATGCTCTGCATACAAATTTTCCCCGTTTTGGTGGACCAAAGGTGTAAACAGGTTGAAAAACAAGATAAAATGTCTTTTGTTGATTAGAAAATATGAAAAAATGTCTTTTGTTGATAAGAAAATATGATAAAATGTCTTTTGTTGATAAAAAAATGTGACAAAATGTCTTCTATTGATAAAAAAATATGATAAAATGTCTTTTTTGATAAAAAAAATATGATAAAATTTCTTTTGTTGATAGCAAAATATGATAAAATTTCTTTTGTTGATTACAAATATGATAAAATGTCTTTTGGTAACAGAAAATTTGATAAAATATCTACTGTTAATAAGAAAATACAATAAAATGTCTTTTGTTAATAAGAAAATATGAAAAAATGTCTTCTGTTGATAAGAAAATAGGATAAAATAATCCTTTGTTGATGAGAAAATATGATAAAATGTCTTTTGTTGATAACAAAATATGATAAAATGTCTTTTGTTTATTTTAAAATAAAAATTGATACACATATTTTGAGAAAATATGATAAAATGTCTTTTGTTGATAACAAAATATGATAAAATGTCTTTTGTTTATTTTAAAATAAAAATTGATACACATATTTTGTTGAAAAGAAAATATAACAAAGATGCTTTTGTTGATAACAGAATATTATAAAATGTCTTTTGCTAATACAAACTTATTAAATATTTTTTCTTGATAGCAGAATATAATAAAATTGAACTGACTTTTGCTGACATCACAATGTGAAAAAAAATATGGGCAATCTTCCGAATACCGATCCCAAATTAATTACTTTTAAACAAATCCCATTCAAGGCCTCAAGAGGTCAAAGAGTTGAAAATATGGAACAGGAAAACTATGAACTATAACTATGCTTCACATTATTATATAATTTCATATGCACCAAATTCTCGAGTCTTTGGTAGTATAATTGTAAGTATTTCACCTGTCACGCAGGTAACCAGTGTTCGATTCCCCACCGGGTGATAATTTTTTATTAGCCCTTAGAAAAGCGGTTGGCACGTTGTATTGTGTTGTGAACAGGACTTGTGGTTTACAACTAGGCTGCAATATCTGCCACAACACATCCGATTTCAGCAGTCCTAATTAGTCGCCTTTTACTACATTCTTTTTAGGTGGCAGTGGATCTATTCTTTTTTTTTTCCTCAAACATGTGGCCCTGGAACCCACAAGACAAGTCACTCCGACACTGGTATTCATCCCCATGACGCTTTAATGGATCAAAATGAATCGGAAACTATTTCTCCCCACGGCGCTTAAATGGATCAGAGACTATCCCTGGCTATCCTCCGAATAACGGCCATATATTATGACGGCCAAAAACACACCATGACAGGCCTCAGTCACATGTAAACTGCGGATTTCCGGTGACTTAAATTGCGACTATATCACCACCGCCGAGAGTATTTCCCGCGCCGCTACACGAAGTGGGTCTAAACTAGATAGATGGCTGGGACTCACGAGCAGCAGCTTCCGCATCTCCTGCAGCTTTGCTCGTGAGTTCCAGCAATCTAGTTTAGCCCTGCTCCGTGCCAGTATTAAGGTGGTA
This sequence comes from Candidula unifasciata, assembly GCA_905116865.2. Taxonomy (NCBI): domain Eukaryota; kingdom Metazoa; phylum Mollusca; class Gastropoda; order Stylommatophora; family Geomitridae; genus Candidula; species Candidula unifasciata. The sequence continues at coordinate 60,471 of CAJHNH020000073.1, read as the reverse complement.
TAGTCACTGGAAGACCGCAATTTACATGTGACTGAGGCCCTGTTTTTGGCTACCATAATATGTGGTCGTTATTCTCTTAGCTCAACTTCTAAACATTGCTACTATCCATCAAGCAATAACTGTAGAAGTGGAAACTGATGATGATGGCCTAAATGAATATTTGTACATATTCCGCTTCAACATTTTAGTTGTGCTTGTTCCTTATTTTTTACTACATAACCTTTTCAGGCTCTCAAAGAGATGTTTTTTGCAGTGAATGATTTGGGACAGGTATTCAGTAGAAGGCCCAAATATGTTGAGATTTACTAGTGAATCATTCATTCTTCTTTTTCAGTGAGTGTTTGTGTGTACACCTGTACATCCATTTCACAGATCTGACTCATTTGCATGCAGACTGTTGGTTCCCTGTTACTACGGCAGACGCACTCCGACTTCGAATAAAGCTCCTAATTAGTCGACTTTTACGACATGCTTGTGGGTAGACAGTACTTTTTGTACGATTTCTACTTTGGGGCACTGGAAATCACACGGAAAGTGAATGAATCATTCTGAGGAGAATGGATAAAAACAAAAATAAACGTTTTTTCACCGTAAACTACTCCTTCATCCATCTACGGTTAAAATGGTGTATTTAAGTTTTAAACCACACAATGTCTTTTTTCTAATTCAGTCAATCTGTGTCCACATACCTGTGTTTGGCGTCAACTTGAAACAGTTTCTTTTACTACAGTTTGACAAACTAAAGAACCGAGACGTCCTCCATTTCCTGTCTGCTATGGAAGTTCACCCGGCAGGAGGTGATGACGTATTACACAAGTACACAAAGCAAGAATGGCAGATTGGCTGGATCTGCACTGCTGGGTGGAGAATCGATACATGACTAGGCAGAAGTGGTGAAGTTATATCTTTTGTAATCCTTACGTCCTTCTTATGACGTAATTTTTTGTTATTTAAAGCCCCACTCTGGCATTTGCCAGGGGCCGCATTACAGGCAGGCCATTAATATGGCCAATTGTCTGAACGCGGTTTCTGGGACCTCTCCACGGTGATCCTTATCCGCATGGTGGCACTTTGTGTCATCGGGTGTTTATCGCTTGTGTGATGTCCTGGTGGGGTAGAAAGTCAGTCAGTCAGTGGTGAAGGCCCTTAGGGAACAAGCAACGGAATCAGTAGAGAAACAATATTATTATGACCTGGAGAGACTAAGGCACCTGGGTGTAATCCTTTAATGACGCCCGTTCTGTGGCGATTAATCAGACGACTCTTGTCTTGGTGAAATATTACTGTCTTGGCTGCTTCAAGTTGCACTTCCATATCCATCCCCCTCGACACGATTTTCTTCGTGATATGCATCTCACTTGACATTAATGACATCACAACTGCCCATGTCTGAGAAAGCACAGTAGCCGCGTTGCCCACAAGATTAATCTGCTCATAGTAACAGCAGTGGTATTAGTAACAGAATAGTAGTAGTAGTTGTTGTGGTTGGCTAGGTAGTTACAACGGCGGCTGTCATGCGATACACACGGGTTCGACTCTCAGGTGAGTTGAGTCAAGGAGTGACATAACAGTACTCATGGCATTTCCATGCAAACTCCGTCCTCATCTTCAGCAGCCAGCGCAGAGTTCAAATACTGATGGTACCGGTCACAATCTAGTTATATCTCCGTCTTGTCTTTCCTCTGAGTGTAGTGAGCCGGCCAGATCCTCTTGTTACACCCTAGTGCGTCATTCTCTCCAGGCCATAATAATCTTGTTTCTCTACTAAATCCGATGCTTGTTTCCAAATGGCCTTGGCCACATCTGCCTTGTCATGTATCAATTCACCACCCAGATCCAAAGTATGCTCACTACATGTGACCTTCCCAGTGAAGTTTGCCACTCTGCTCGAAGCATCCTTGCCTTCACCTTTCTCAGCATGCCTTTAGAGTCTTACAATTACGACATGAATATGCATCTTGTTCTCTAGCCACCGGAGAGCTGCAGTTACCGCCTCCATCTCCATTCTGATGCTAGATGTTGTGGTGTCGTATGCTAGGCTGTCTTGCGCTAAATATTTTCCTTTGGCTTTCGCTAAAACCCCCAGGTACTTCTTTTTCCTCTCACCACAGAGCCATCTGTATAGATAATCAGATCACCTGGGCGTGAATTGTCGTGAATCCACTGTTGGACTTCCACTTCTGTGGCATCCACTGGTAACTCTCTGCACTACCGGCCCAATGGTGTAACACTACACAGGTTAGATTTTTCCTCTTGTACTTTGACCCACTCCTCTCCTCGCCCAATGTTCTACAGCATGCATACTTCTTATTGTGTCTTCCGCTTGAGCCATCAACTTGATACCCTGGTAACGCATTCTATTGTCTCTTCTGATGTCCCTGCCATTTATTTTGAGTCAGGGAACAATCCTGTTGTCCAAAGAACACCCACAGTTGCCTCTTTCTGGGTAACTTATAGTACTCATCTCTGTACACCAGTTGATCCCCTTATCTACTGTCACCGGTAACTATTAAGCTATTTGATCGCGATCTCTCCCCTTCCTATATACAAGAACATCATCTGCAAATGTCAATTTTCTGCCAACTCCAGGTGTTTCCAGGTATGTTCCTAAAAACATTGAACAGCACAGGTGAAATTGCCGATCCATATGATGGTTCTGGAGCTATACTACATGGTTCAGAGGTGAATGAACCCAGGCGGAGAGCTACCCGGCAAGTATATAAAACAGCTGCTATCCAGTCCAAGAACAGACTCCCTTCTCCAGAAGCGCGTTCACCAAGATACTGTATCAGACTGTTGTAAGCATCTTCTAAATCAAGTGCCGCTGCCACCGTTCCCTGTCTGATCTGGAAACTTTCGAAGGTATCAAAGGCAAAAGTGACTGCATTTGACCATGTGTCTTTCCCTGGCAGGTAACTTCCCAAACCTCCTGGAAGGAGTTTTCTCGGTTCCAAAAATGCTTGAAGCTTACCTGCCACTATCTTCTCCAATACTTTACCGGATGCGTTTTTTAGGGTTATGATCTTAAAGTAAAGCCGCTGAGCTTTGAATGTTTCTTGCCAGGTTTATGAAGTGGAATCAGGTAGCTGTGCATCAACTCTTCTGGGACTGAAGCTGTCCTAATGCTCTGTTTGAAACAAGCAGTCATCTTCAACAGGTCTGTATCACATGTTTCTCATGTGGGAATACATGAGACCCCGTCAGGCCCGGGTTCAGTGTCCTTCACCTTTTTTTCAGAACACGTTTTACATCTTCCACCTGTTTGATGTTTTCATAATGTTTGTTTGCTGCCAGATCTTCTCTAACTGTATCTCTGTCATATACATTATTGTTCTCTGTCTGTGAAACGAACCTCTTCAGGAAAGCCTCCCCCTTCTCTTTGTGGTTAAAAGCATACCGTTATCTATGTGAATTGCTCATACTACGCTGGGCCAATCTTTCATGCGCATTTCCCTCTTTAAAGTGGAGTTTTTTCTGTCAGGGCCACAATTAGGAATTTTCACATGAACAGTCCGTGGCGACAGCACTAGCCATGCGGCTTTTCTGGCTCACGACTCCCTGTCTACACCGACCCTAGACATGTGGTAAAACAAGCAGTAGTGAAAGTTTAATGTTTTGAGTTGTTGTAGTTCTGGTGGTGGTGGTAGTAGTAGTACTGGTACTCAGTGAGAGATGTTGTAAATATTAAACTGACCGATTTACTTCTAGTTACAATTCCTGCTACCCATTTTTGTCTGAGTGGACACGGATGCCAAGTCTATTTAAAATTTTCAAAACACATTGTATGTTGAATTTCTAATCCTTCGGAGAGCGAGAGAGAAGTAGTCGGTGGATTTGGGGGGTGGGGGGTGGGGGGGGGGGGAGTGTCAGAAAGTGTTAACTGGGAGAGCTTTAATCATGACACGATTTTACGGTTTTCATTTTTTTTTTTATTTATATTTTAATAGGGCTACCTCAGCTATTCTCATTTTTGTGTGTGGCAATTTTGTAGTTTTCTTTAGAAATTATATTAGTAAACCTTACTTTGAGCTTTTTTTTTAAAAATACTGAAAGCTTTAGCATGTGATAAATAAATACCTATTTTTTAAAGTCCTAATAATTTTAAACGACCACTAATTTAAGGACACAAATATATGATGCATGTTCTAGAGTCGGCACACCAGACTATCTGCGCAGACAATGACTGTGAAATTTATTATATTTGACAGGTGCGCTTTCTATTTTCTTTCTGATCCACAGCAACGCATGGCCGGGTACTGCTAGCATGTAATATTTCTATAGCCTCAAGGGTCCCCCCTCTTTTTGTTTACATGAATAAGCGGATATGCAGCACACCATCGACAAATTCAGTTATGCCTGTACAAACTTTGGGCTTACCATCAACAAAGGTAAAACTGTAGCTATGCACCAGCCAGCCCCAGGGCAGAGCCCAATATCACAGTGAATGGCTACAGATCAAACGTTGTCAGGACATTTACTAACCTGGGCGGCACCCTTTCACAGAGCGCCACAATTGATAACAAGTAAATGCAAGGATCTCTAGGGCTAGCGTTGCCTTTGGCAGATTGTACAAACATGTTGGGAACAGAAGTGGCATAACCCTGCAGACAAACGCTTAAAGTATACAGAGCAGTTGTATTAACTACACTGCTTCACGCATGCGAAACATGGACTGTATACCAGCGTCAGGCCAGAAAGTTAAACCACTTTCAGGCAGTCTGTGTTAAAAAACTGATGTAGATCAGATGGCAAGACAAAGTACCTGATACCGTAGTCCTTGAAAAAGCAGCCACGCCCAGCATCCACACTCTACTGATGCAGTATCAGTTTCGTTAGGCTGGTCATGTGGCACTCTTCTATGGTGAGCTGCAAAATGGGAAACGTTCCCAAGGTGGGCAAAAGAAACGCTTTAAGGACACATTGAAGTCTTCACTCAAAGCATTTGGGATAAATGACACCAATTGGGAGGCTGCCTCTCAAGACCGAAATGCCTGGCGTGCAACTCTACACAAAGGCGCGGCTACATGTGAAACACACAGAACAGCAGGACTGATTAAGAAAAGGATGGACAGAAAGCCGGCTGTAGGAGATCCCCTCCCTGGCACTACGCTCATTCCCTGTCCTCACTGTCCAAGAACTTTTCGGGCCCGCATCGGCCTCATCAGTCATCTTCGTACGCACACTTGATGAAAAAGAGTGGTCTTCATCATCTTGATGGACAACATACACACACAAACACAAAACACACACACACACACACACACGCACACACGCACACACGCACACACACACACACACACACATTTACATGAATGCCGGGTCTTAGTTTGAACCGCAGAAAAACAGAATTAATGGTAATTACTGACCCTCCAAAATGCCACATTAAAGTAAATGGGGCAAACCTCAAGCAAGCTGACATGTTCAAGTTCTTGTGTACCCTGATAACATCAGATGGAAGATTTATTAAGGAAATGAAATGCAGAACAGCTCAAGCAGAGGCATCATTTTACAAAATGAAGAATATTTTATTCAGTCTTCTTTGTCAGAAAAAGAATTCTTAAAAGCTATATAAATCCTATCTTGAGAATACGGATGTGAACACGACGCCCCCGAACTACAGCAATCAACCTGGGTTGCCAGATTGGCTTTTTCTAAGCCAGATTTTTTACAAATGTAGCTTATTTAAAATTGAGCGGGTTAAAGTAATAAAAGACATCCAAACATAAGTATGAGCGCCAAGAAACAGATTTTAGACAGCATATTCAAACCAGTGCAAGACATGGACATTATCCAAGACTAACCTACGTATAATTAACACCTGTGAAATGAGATGCCAAAGAAAAGCCGCCAACTTAATCATCTGAGACAAAGTTATAAAAGATATTATCACAAAGACTGTAGGAACAACACCAGGCAGCACATTCATTGAGAAACAGAAGATCAGTTGGTTTAGTTATTTAGTAAGAATTCAGGCGCTACACGTAATAGGATCCAAAGTGAAAGCGAGAGGCCGTCCTAGGAGGAAATGGATTGATGACATTAAAGAGCTTCTACATCGACACGAAATGACAGTAGCCATTGCTGTCCATCAAGCAATGGATCGCAAACTGTTCCTCCCCATAACGCTTAACGGTAGAAGTAGAAACTTATGATAATGATGCTGAAAGCAAAATATTAAGCTGGTTTATTTTTGGGGTTTACTGGCTTTTCTGCACTTGACATGTTCACAACGTTTGTATCGCTCCTCTGTGAGAAACACTCTGGTTTACTAAAAGCAACTTAGGCTTACAATTAAGATCTTTATTTTAGTTTTTCTTTGTTGTGATGTCCTGGTACGGCTGTACCCGGACTAAGAAGATTCGCGCCATGTCCTAATGTATGAGCAACGTGTATATGTGTATGTTGTCTTTCTAAACTGATAGTGACTGCGATAAACCAAGACCCTCTGTAATTTAACTATAATAAAGCAAGTCATGGATAAACCACATACAGTTGCGTAGTACTAAATGTTCACGAATAATAAAAAATATAAAATCGCCTGCACTGACTGAAAAGGTTTAAGCTGTATTCAGTAGAGAGCTTTTGATTTGAAGTGAGTCATCATTATCATCATCATAAACCACTTCTGCCGTTAAGCGCGTGGGGAGGAATAATTTGCGATCCAGTGCACGTTGGCTGTCACTGGCTATGGTCATACCGTGAAGGCGTACAGTGTCTTCATTGTTGTCGATTCATGTTTTCCGCGGCCGTCCTCTTGCTCTTGTAGTTGATCTTCTGAGATGTAGTGCTTGTGATGGTATTTGATCTTGCTGCATTCTAAAGAGATGGCCAAACCACTTGATCTGCTGTTTCTCGAAGAATCTAGTACAAGGTGTCGTTCCCACAATTTGCCTGGTAGTTTCATTGTTCACTCGATCTCGTATGGTTAGGTTGGCTGCTTTTCTCAGGCACCTCATCTCGATTTTTTATTTATTCTGTCTATATAGATGTTAAATAAAAGTGGGGAGAGCACACATACTTGTCTCACACCTGTGTTGACTGTGAAGTGAGTACAATGTTATAACTAATCTGGCTTTATTTAGGTAGTAGTTTGACTTAAAATTAGGTGTTTTTTTTTAAATCTGGAAACCCGGTGTCAACTCTGTTTCTACGAACACTTAGAGAACACACTCTTGCGTGCGACAGAGGCCACAATGTCGTCCTGGCGGGCGATTTCAACTGCGTTCTGATCATCATCATCATCATATAGCAGGTCCTTTGCAGAACGTCGCTCTCATCACGGTCTACCTGAAAGAAACTCGGTCTCTCGCCAGCTCTCCCGCCACATGTACTTTCATACTCAAGGAGTCACTTATATCCTGTGCCCATCTTCGTGTTGGTCGGCCCCTGCCCCTCCTTCCTGGTACCATGCCTTCTGCTATAACTTTTTTCCAATCCGTCGTGGCGCTTGATATGACCAAAATATTTCAGCTTCCGAGACATAATGCTGTTTATTAGCCAATCTTCCTTGATGTTCAGATCTTTCAAGATGTCAGTATATCTCCTTTCTTTGTCCAAGATATGCTGAGAATCTTTCTGTAGCATTTCAGCTCAAAAAGCGTTCTGATCAGATAGATGTTATAGGAGGGGAGGTCAGAGCGTCGGTGAAACGAGGGACGGCATGGCTCAGAAAAACTAAAATGACGAAGGTTGAATTAAAAATTACATCACAGCACTCAGGACACCTCCATAAGCGCTCCGTACCCATCTTTAGCAGCAAGCGAAGAGTTCAAATTCCAATGGTACCAGTAGCTGTCTGATTGTATATGCGTCTCGCCTTTTCCCTGAGTGTCGAGCGTCGACCAGATCCCCTTGTAACTCCTCGCAGCGCCATTCTCCTCAGACCGTAATGATCTATTTGTGCCTCGGCACTGTTCACTCGCTCCCAAAAGGCCCTCACAACATCCATCTTGTCACACATCAGTTCACCACTAGAAATATTATAGATACATTTAACCTTACAGACACATTCATCAGTCAAACCCAAATAGTTAAGAAACTACACACAAGAACCCAGCGCACAACAGAGCAGGTAGACTAGACACAGGACACAGGTCCGTGTGTGTGTGTGTGTATATTTATATATATATATATATATATATATATATATATATATATATATATATATATATATATATATATATATATATATATATATATATATATATATATATTTATATAGAAGGCCATGACTTGACAGAACGTACATGCCTAAAACACACCAGACCTTACAAAGCCAACGTTTACCACAAATGCTACACTTCGCTGACCACGGAGAGATAATTACACGCATCGATGCACACAACGAAAGCACACACCATTTAAGACGGTCTCCGCATTGGAAATTCCCAAGTACACTTTTTTTCCATTGCGAGGCGCACACACAATTTTGGAAGTGACAGGTTCGATTCCCGACACGGTAACTAATTTTTTTGATTTTTATGTTGTCTAGTGTGTCCTTTTACCTATCTACTTCTTTCAATGAGTGCCGATTGATACATTGGTTATTAGTTTAATGTATATATACTCTGTTTACGGTTTAACGATTTCCCCCTCTGTTTATTCATGTGAATCACTTCCTGGCAGGGCTGCGAATGCTGGGGTTTCCCCCAAGATCTGGGGATTTTAAAATCCGGCTTTGTATTTTGGTTTTTATTTTGTAAATTATTGAGAAAGATTATCAGACAATCAACAGAAACTGGTGACCCAACGACACGTAGTATTACGGGATGATGATGAGAAATTATTGAAAATCTTGGGTTTCGAGTCTTATTAATGAAATCAGTTAGTTAGTAAGTTAGTTAGTTAGTTAGTTAGTTAGTTAGTTAGTTAGTTAGTTAGTTTGTTAGTTTGTTAGTTTGTTAGTTAGTTAGTTAGTTGGGTCATCATCATTGCACTCCGGACATATTAAAGAAATAACTACAATTAATACATACGAGAGTAAAAGTTTTATTAGAACATAATAATTTGGCTAAACAATCTGCAAAATTCTCGTTCAAGTTTGAACTAAAGCAACTTTTTGGTGACAGGCTAGAATCATGTGCAAACTGAAGCGCGGCAAACGATGTCCTTGATTCAACCACTTAACTTGACCTCTATGCAAATTAGCGCAAAAGCATGCAATCGCTAACTTAAGTACAAGGCGTAAGTGGAGTGACAAACAGTCAGGTGACCAGATTTAGATCCTTTATAAATAAGATGAGCCGTGAGGTAGGAGATACTAGCGGCTGACACACAACATAGGACAGACACTTGAAACTCCTATATGGTAAATTAACAAAAGCATGAAGTGCGAAGCCATGTGACAACAAAGAAAGTGTTTTGGAGACTATCCAACTGTTAATAACCTCAGAGGGGTGAGTAACGTCAGGTTGATGATAGCAGTTGACCCCAGCATTCAAAGTAATTCTTCTTCTTCTTCTTCTTCTTCTTCTTCAGCATTCTGATCCCTTAAGGTTCATTGCTGCAGATATCACCCGCCTCCATTAATCTCTCTTGTTAGCTTTTTCTTTCCAGTTGGTAACACCGAGTGTTTGCAAGTCTGTTTGGATATTATTTCTCCATCGTCTTCTTGGTATCCCTCGTCGTCTACCACCATTCATCTCCCTGGTGTATACAATTTTCACTTCTCTGTCATGGGACATTCTTTTAATATATCCCATTTCAGTCTATTAGCTCTCATGATGCCAGTGATCAGTGGTGATTTAAACAGATTATGCATTTCGTTGTTGCTTCTCACTCTCCATTCACCGCTGTTTGCATCTTTGATGGGTCCAAAGATTCGTCGTAAGACTATTTTCGAAAACCTGTAATAAGGCTTCATCTCTTTTAGCTGTGCTTCCAGTCTCAAAGCCATATTCAAAGTAATTACAAGAAATTAAATAAACGGCATTTATGAAAGTAGATCTCTATATAACGGTGGATTGACGGGGTCTCCGAAACCTGCCAAAAGCATGGCCTCAGAACATCAGATGCTGCCCGCCTTGCTTATGACAGGAACTTGCATCTCCCCACAACGCTTAGCGGCATACGTGGAAGGAAAAAGTAAAGCAAAGTAAAGTAAGATCTCTATATACAACATTAGGAAAGAGACAAACACTGTTCTTTGGCCACATACTGAGAAGAGATAAATGGAGAACATCGTGACAACTGGAAAGATCAATGGAAATAGGGGTAGAGGCAGAACAAGGGAGATTATGCTGGATAAGCTAAAACAATGGCATGGAGGGATATCACCAAGAGAGCTGTTCCAGACAACCAGGGGTCGTGATCTGTGGAGACGCACGAGTGCCTACGCCAGTTGGCAGGGCACATGATGATAATGAAATGACATTTATCAAGAGGAAAAGCATCAGCGCATATTATTAATAAACACCTTGATAAACAAACAGAAGAAAAAAAAAAGTGTTACAATGGCTGTCTGAAATTCCCTGTTGAAACTAATCAATTCGGGAAACAATTTTCTTTCAGTAGGGTCTACTGAGCACAGCCTGGTTGAAACATGTAATGTATTCGAATCTATTATATCTATTAATTATTCAACATTTTTTTTTTCGCTTGTAACCAGAACACAGTTGCAATGATTTAGATGATCAGTGAAAAAGTATCGTCTTCTTCTTCTTCTTCTTCTTCTTCTTCTTCTTCTTCTTCTTCTTCTTCTTCTTCTTCTTCTTCTTCTTCTTCTTCTTCTTCTTCTTCTTCTTCTTCTTCTTCTTCTTCTTCTTCTTCTTCTTCTTCTTCTTCTTCTTCTTCTTTCGTTGGCTTGAAAAAGATTATCTATATCTGCCATGTTGTCTCCAGTATGAACTTCACAGTCTGGTTTGGCTTTCACAGGCGCTTCTCTTGGCCAAAAGTTTTGTCTTGATAAATTATATTTGGAATAGTCTTGGAGAACGTGATCTGTTGTCTCAGATACTAATCCACATGTACGCATGGCTGATTCGCCACTCTTATATTGTGTGTACATGTGGCTGCAAAGTCGATTGGGTCCTGTTCTAATGCCTAGAGTAATGACTTATTACCGTCTGAATGCTGCACATTTACTAATTGCTTCGGAGAAAACTCCTTAGTATTCATCATCAGCATCAGATGCCTTGCTGACTGGCGTGGGCGATCGTGCCTCTTCACAATCTGCAATCTCCTGCAGCATGTATCAGTTTGTGTGCCGACACACCTCAATGCTGTGCAACAAGACTTTTAAGAATCTTCTCTCGTTGTCCTCGTCTGCCCCCCCCCCCCCCTCCCCCCCCCCCACTTCTTCCACAGATGTTTCCAGTGGTTGCAACATTTTCCATTTGCCCTTTTTTCATAACATGGCCGAAAAATAATGACTAGCTCTTTTTGATCTCTGTGATAAGTTGGCTTTGGGCTCCCGCGTCTTTCAAAACCTCTTGGTTGCTCTTTTGTGTGTGTGTGTGTGTGTGTGTGTGTGTGTGTGTGTGTGTGTTTGTATTTTGAGCATTCTTCTGTAAAACCAAATCTCTGAGGCCTCAAGAAATTGTTTGGCATGCCTACCGATTGTCCAGGACTCACAGTCATATATTAAAACTGGATTATGTAGCAAGCAAGAATTCTTTTTCTAACCTTCAATGTTAAAGGTATATTGCATAAGATGTTCTTAATTTTATAAAATGCAAATTTTGCCTGTCCTATTGTGATTCTTATCTCTATGATGTATCTTCCATCAGATGTTATCCCTGTTCAAAGATACTTAAATTTCTGTTCTTGTCCTAAAATAACACCATTGATCCCCGTGTGGGTTCCGGGGCCCCATTGTGGGAAAAACAAGAATAGACCCTCTGCCTACCCAAAAGCATGTCGTAAGAGTCGACTAATTAGGGAGCTTCCTTTGAAGTCGGAGTACATCTGCCTGAGGGGCAAGGAACCAACAGTCTGTATTCAAGTGAATCAGATCTGTAAAACTGATGCACACGCAACACTCAAGTTCTGGAGTAGGACTGCAGTTCAGAAGTGGACGAACAGCCAGAACTTTCCGCCAGAGTTTACAGCTGGTGAACGCAAAGAAGAAGAAGAAGAACACCACTGACTTTGATTACACATTTTGGGATAATTCATTTCTTTGATACCACAATTATTTATGTCTTTCAGTTATTCAAACAGAGGCCCATTCTTCCACTTTCTACCACCACAATGTCTATCATTTCCTGTAGTTCTTTCTGATTTTTTTTACTATCAAGACTGTGTCATCAGCCCACCAACCACAATTCCGGGCTAACCAAGTAAATATCTCATTTTATATTCACTGCATAATGAAATCAGATCAGGTGACTGTATACATCCTTGTTGTACGCCCCTATTTATGCACTGAACTGTATCTTAACAGTTGCTATTTGCTGCCAATACATATTCTTTATTACTCGTAGATCTTTTCCATAAATGTTTAATTTTTCTAAGTTTGATTACCTCTTCATGTTTCACACAGTCCTTAGTATTAGCAATAACTAAAAGGCACTAAGAATGGCTTGCGAAATTTAAAATATATTTTATCAGATTTCATGACCAACCTCACTAGTTTGCCTCGTTCTTCAGCAGCAGTTGAACGCTCATTTCCCCGAATAAAATTTGTGAAAACTAAGCAAATAAATTCTTGCAAAAGGAGCAATTTTTAGACTCAATAACGACTGTGCAATCTTCTTCTTCTTCTTCTTCTTCTTCTTCTTCTTCTTCTTCTTCTTCTTCTTCTTCTTCTTCTTCTTCTTCTTCTTCTTCTTCTTCTTCTTCTTCTTCTTCTTCTTCACTTCCTCTTTTACCGCTGTGGGTGTCGAGGGAGATAAAAGGTTCTGTTTCTAGCTCTTCTGGCCGCCTCGACCATAGGCACATCGTGCTGTTGTAGAGTTTCTCTGTTGTTATCCTTCCATATGTTCTTGTCTCTGACATATATGCTGGTAGCACAGAGTTGGAATAAATATGCTTTGAATAAGATGTCTATTTGTGCTGATTTGGATTGTCTTATGCTGTAAGAGGGGAGCTAGCTGTCCAAATACTTGGAATGCTTTACTGCATCTAATGTTAATTTCTTAATCCAAATTCCCATCTTCGGTAAATGTAGTTCCCAGATATTTAAACTCAGATGCAATATGGACATAAAAAAGTATTGTTGAAAGATTTGCAAAGTGGTGCTGTTAGTCAAAGATATTTAAAGATACTGAAAAAGCAGAAAGAAATGGTGATGACTGAAGTGTGCTTGGAAGAGGTGTTGTTAGGGTAAAATCTTACTATAAGTACGTAAATGTTTCGTTTTTTTAACTATAAAATACTATTCGACGATCCGTGTCTTGTGTGTATGTTCATATCTTGGGTTTCCGCCAGCTTAACCTTGGGTTTTGATTAAAAATAAATACATTGGCAGCCCTGTTTGCCGGGGTAACCCATAGCAGACGAGAAACAGAGGCCACCTGTGTTCTTTGGTGTGTGTCAATCAAGATGTGAGAGAAACGTTGTCAAGTCGAGACCAAACACAGGGTAACACAGTTGACTGAAAAAATAGACATTGTGTGTTTGAGTAATTTAAAAAGACTATTATAAATCTTAGATGGACGAAGGAATAATTTATAATGCAAAAATGTTTTGTTATTATTAATATTATTAGTATTATTATGATAATAATAATAATTATCTATAATAATTAATAATAATTATCTATTCTTAGAATGGTTCTCTAGTAAATCTAAACATATTTTTTGTTTTTATATTGTCTTACTCTTATCAAAAAAATTCAGTTTCAATGTTATTTTCATTTTATTATCAACAAAAGATATGTATTTTTTTTATCAATAAAAGATATTTTATCATATTCAGTTATTAACACAAGCGACATTATTATATTTTCTTATTAACAAAAGATATGTATCAGTTTTTTTTTCTTCTGAAATAAACAAAAGACAAATTGTTATGCTTCCCAACTGACAGGTAACCAAACTGTTCAGCTTCTGTGACATTTTTGGCTCCTAAGAGGTTAGAAAATCTGATATACGAAGTGCTGCAACAACATGCATTTGATTTTGTATTACTGACAGACAAAGAAAATCTTCTCATTCAGACAGAAAGTAGGAAAAAAAATTACTAACAATCTCTTTAACTCTTACATATATATTGTTTTCTGAGTGTTATTCAAAACTGAGACAATGATAACATTGCATGGATGCACAACAGACTGACATCAGAAGTCAACCTGTTTAGCTTTTCTTTATCATGATAATCAAGCATGCATGATTGTGTATCTTCCAAGAAAGGTTTATTAATCAATCAGTCGCCTTTATGAGGATCCTTGTTTTCAGGGAAATAATTGTCAAAGTTTTCACTTAAGATCTTTAAATGCTGACTTGTTATGATGACTGACTTGTTATGATGACTGACTTGTTATGATGTTTGATTTGTTATGACTTGTTATAATGATTTGTTATGACGACTTGTTATGATGACTTGTTATGATGACTGACTTGTTATGATGATTTGTTATGATGACTTGTTATGACGACTTGTTATGACGACTTGTTATGACGACTTGTTGTGACGACTTGTTGTGACGACTTGTTGTGATGACTTGTTGTGATGACTTGTTGTGATGACTTGTTGTGATGACTTGTTGTGATGACTTGTTGTGATGACTTGTTGTGATGACTTGTTGTGATGACTTGTTGTGATGACTTGTTGTGATGACTTGTTGTGATGACTTGTTGTGATGACTTGTGATAACTTGTTATGCTGACTTGTTAAGCTAACTCTTTATGCTGACTTGTTTTATGCTTTTTATCTTCTTCTTCTTCGTCTTCTGACTTTCTATCCCAAATGGAGCATAGGCTCTCAACAAACTCATGCCAAGTCGTTCTATTCTTCACAATTACATGGAACTCTCCCCATGTCCTCCCAATCTTTCTAACTTCATTCTCCAGCTATCTTTTCCGTGTGTGTGTGTTTTTTTCTTCCTTTATTCCTATGCCCCCGTGGGTTCCAATGCAAAGACATTCTAGTTATGATGTTCTCCTGTTTTCTCAGTGTGTGTCCTATCCGCCAGCGTCTTTTCCTCACCTCTTGGTCGACTGGAGCCTGTTTAGTTTTCTTCCAAAGTTCTACATTAGTTATTCTATACCATTTAATTCCCTCTATTCTGCGCAGGCACCAGTTAATCAATGTCTGTAATTTATTAGTAATTGCCTTAGTTGTTCTCCATGTTTCTGCCCCATTCAAAAGTACTAATTTGACATTATAATTAAAAATTTTTTAGTTTAGTATTTCTTTCAATTTCTTTTGACCTCCACAAATTCCCTAGTGCTATGAAAACCCCTATTGACTTTTGTATTCTTATTTTAATATCTCTATCAGTTCCTCCATCTTTATCTACATTACTGCCCAAATAGGTGTACGACTCCACGTCTTGGAGTGGGGTGCCATTAAGAGAAACCACATAACTATTTGCCAGATTTATTCTCATTATCTTTGTCTTTCCTTTATGGATTTTCAGACCATGCTGCTGTGATCTCGCATCAAGTATATTTAATTTATCTTGCATCTAATTCCATGAATGGGACAGAAGAGAAATATCATCAGCGAAGTCCAGATCATCAAGCTGTTTTGTAGGGGTCCACTGAATTCCATTCTTGGTGTTAGCAGTTACTGTTTTAATAATCCAGTCTATAGCCAGTAAAAATAAGAGAGGCGACAAAAGACATCCCTCTCACACCGCCACCAGATTTACTGCTGGTTTCGCTGAGCTCTTCATGGCTCTAAGCATGGCCTAAGCATGAATAGTTGGGGCAACTGGATCGTCAACTCCTGAGTCCCTGTGCCTTCACGAATAGTGATGCAGTAGATTCCAGGCCACACCTCACACCAGTTAATGACAGACTGGCAAAGAAAGAAGCAACACAAGAACAACCACCTACAGCGACAACCCTACAGACAGCAAAAGCACTTATAAGAGCTATAAACAAAGAGACTACAGCGACAACCCTACAGACAGCAAAAACACTTATAAGACCTATAAACAAAGAGACTTGGTTAAACAGATGGGCCATGGGAGAACGAACGAACTTTATTTTCAAAGGGTTACGAATTGGGCACGCAGGCCCGTCTGACATTTGGCCCTTCTAAGTACTCATTTTCAGAGTACCAATACCTGTTATCAATAATGCATGATATGGATATAATAAAGAAATATAAATTATAGAATAATGCATACCCACATCATGTGTACACAATCGTACACACTCACACACACATATACATACTCCTATGTTCTCATACATGTGAACTCATATACAGACATACGTGATACATACACACATGCATCTACATACATATACAAGCATACACATACATAGACATAAATGCACCAACAGAA
Source organism: Candidula unifasciata (assembly GCA_905116865.2). Lineage (NCBI taxonomy): Eukaryota > Metazoa > Mollusca > Gastropoda > Stylommatophora > Geomitridae > Candidula > Candidula unifasciata. The sequence goes on along the minus strand of CAJHNH020000073.1, from coordinate 44,072 downwards.
AACACACACACATATATTTATGGATATACATACGCACACATTCCATACACACACATTCCATACATACACATCTATACATGCACCCATGCATACACATATATACCATCACATGTACAGACACCAACATATGCCCACAACCACACATTTACACTTAAATGAATACATACAACCACATATATGCATACATACATGCATAAATATATTCACACATACATGCATACATACACATACATGCATACATACACATACATGCATACATATACACATTTATACATACACTCACATCTTTACACACATACACACATACATACCTAAATACACTCATATACACAGCATACATACATCCACCAACATGCATACATACACACATAGGTACATACATACATACAAGCCCACACACATTACATACACACACACATATTACACACATACACACACTGGAAGAGAGGTTTATAGACATATGGCTGGCCCTGATCCTAATGACAGCATTAACCATCAAACAAGAAGGGACCAGGCCACCATCTTCAGACTTACAACACAACATATTCCACTCAGTGGACATCTAAACAGAATACAGCCACAACACTCCCCAGAGTGCCAGCTATGTAACTACCCCTACGCAACTGTTGAACACCATCTCTTTGAGTGCCCAAAACTCAGCGAGACTAGAAGAATGCTACTCCCTCCGAGACCAGACAAGTGGAACACCTTGTAAGAAGGAAAAGAACAGCTTGTGAAAACATGGCATTGGGCCAATGGGTGAAAGCTCATGCGCCACTGGATTGATAACAACAACAACAACATGATTAAGCAGCAATTTTTGGTTACCCCCTGCCCCCCTTCTCCGCCCTCCGAGGACTTTTCCGCCACCCACCAGTGGGTCTGCAGCTGCTGCATTGAAGAACACTGCTGTAATCAGTATAAGGCATTTTGATATAGTTTTTTTTTTTCACCCAGAGACATTGTATTCTATTTTCTATTTAAAAAAAGACATTTTGTCATATTTGCTTATGATAAAATATATGTATCATTTTTGTTTTAAAATTGTGTACACTTTGAAGAATTTTCAGGCCAAAGAAAGATCTCTCTTATTATTTTCTTATCAGAAGATCACCATGGAGGCAGGTTCACCCAAACTGTATGACCTACTGCCAGAGTATCAGCCACTGGTAGCTAATCAAAATGTTAGCTACAATAAGGGGCCAGTGCAGATGATTCCTCTACAGGCTGGAGCACAGCCTCCATATGCTCAGACCAGTAAGTCTTTAAATAGTTAGTTGACATCAAATCAAGTGGTTTTTGCACATAGAAAGAATGCCTTGTGACGCTATACCATAAGAGGTGTACACGAAAAGAGAAGAAAGAGCATGAGGTTGTTGTTGTTGTTATCGATCCAGCGGCGCATGAGCTTTCGCCCTTTGGCCCAATGCCATGTAGTGGAATTTGCATGTTTTCACAAGCTGTTCTTTTCCTCCGTACAAGGTGTTCCACTTTTCTGGTCTCGGAGGGAGTAGCGTTCTTCTTGTCTCACTGAGTTTTGGGCACTCCAAGAGATGGTGTTCAACAGTTTCGTAGGGGTAGTTACATAGCTGGCACTCTGGGGAGTGTTGTGGCTGTATTCTGTTTAGGTGTCCATTGAGTGGAGTATGTTGTGTTCTAAGTCTGAAGATGGTGGCCTGGTTCCTTCTTGTTAGATGGTTAATGCTGTCATTAGGATCAGGGCCAGACATATGTCTATAAACCTCTCTTCCAGTGTCTCCCATGGCCCATCTGTTCAACCAAGTCTCGTTGTTTATAGCTCTTATCAGTGTTTTTGCTGTCTGGAGGGTTGTCGCTGTAGGTGGTTGTTCTTGTGTTGCTCCTTTCTTTGCCAATCTGTCAGCTCTGTCATTACCTTGTGTGCCGGAGTGACCTGGAATTCACTGCATCACTATTCTGATGTTGTATGAGGTAATAAGATGATCAGCATCCAGGATTATCTTGGCTATGAGTCACAGCCTCCCCGAGGTAGTCCTGGTAACTGGGGGTGCGAATCCCCAGGCAAAACACAATGGATCTAGAGGAGCAAACCTCGATAATAAACCCGATGCACCACACCGTACTGCCCCCTGTGGGAGGGAAGGAGCCAGAGGTGTGCTGAACAGTCTTAGGAATGGAAACAAGTATGCTAACCCCCCTGAATACCGGAAACTATCATGAAGGCACAGGGACTCAGGACGTGACGATCCAGTTGCCCCAACTACTCATGCTTAGGCCATGCTTAGAGCCATGAAGAGCTCAGCGAAACCTGCAGGCAATCTGGTGGCGGGGAATGAGCACACTGTGAGCCCCACCTTAGCTACGTGTTAAAGGGAAAGGCAGAAACACAACCCATATTTCCTTTAGAACTGGTACAGGGCATTTCTAGCTGCTGCCCGGGGAGGTAGGTAATCCACAGACACCCCAGCACCACAATGCCAAGAGCATGAGGTAGACAAAGAACAAGATGGAAAGATAAGATCAGAAAAGCTCTACAACAGCATGATCTGTCTTCGGTCGAGGTGGCCAGATGAGAAAGATGCAATACCTACTGTCTCCCGAAGTGAAAAACGAAGAAGTCAACAGGTCATATCGAACTGTTCAGTCTATAAGTGCTGCAATCCCATTCTAATTTATGTTATATAATCACAATCGACGTCACTGCACATTGTGCATTCCCATGCATGCTGAGTCCTCTGATGCAGCAGCCACTCCAAAGTACTTCTACTAGTTGTTCCAGTGAGAAGCTGGTTATATTGTCTCCTATCTCGGCCTCAAAGACGGCAAAGACGTGCTTCACTATGATTCACTCTTATGTCATGCAATCATGTTAGTGTCAGGGATTCCTCATTATCCACTAGCCCAGTTGATGAGGTCTGCTCTGTCCATGCTTTTTTTCGCAGTCCTTAGTGCAGTGCTTGCCAGTTGGTCTGCTCGCTCATTTTCCTTTGTGTCCACATGACCCGGTTTGTAGATCCAGGTTACGGAGGTTAAGTGCAATTTTCGAATGCTTTCTACCCATTCTCAGTCAATCTTGCAATGTTTAACAGCTGAAGTCACAATTTGTGTGTTTGTTATTCTTCTTTGGCTTCGTGCAAAGTGCTCTTGTTTGACCACACCCATTTTAACATGCTGTTCTTACAGGCTGATCATATTTGCACATTCAATCTTCACGTGGTTCTCGCAAACGTTGTACTTCTCGTAGAGCATTGAGTATAACGTCTCGGGTCCATTGCTTTCCACAGAAGACTTACCTGCAAGCTTATCATCTAGCTCATTTCCCCGCACACCTGAATACCCAGGCATGAAAATGAGACTGATCTTTCTCCGCTGTGACCTCCTTACAGACGCCAACCCAATATCTTTGGACCCAGCTCATTTCAATCTTTATGAACAAACTCATTGTAAAGGACCCTAGAGCATATAGGGCTAGACCTATATTTTATAGATCAATCAGTTCTTCCCTGGATGATGCGGAGAACATCATGCCAGTCACCTTTACCTTTCCAGGACTTTACCCCAAGGCTGGGTTGACCCATGTGTGTAAATCACAGCACCAGTCTCTAAAGAAGTTTATTATATTGGTATCAGTAAACCAGTATATGCAAGAATGCCAAGCCCATGAATGAAAATGTTAGTAAGATCAACGAATTACCCTTTGCAGATGGCCAGGCCTTGATAGCAGATACAGCCATGAAATTGCAACAACATCTAACATCCATGAATGAAGAATGTAAAACAAATAATATGAGAATCAACACTGAAAAGACAGAAGTAATGTCAATAGGAAAAAAGAAGACAGATCTAAACATAGCAATAGAGTGCAAAGGCATTAAACAGGCATTTGAGTTTAAATATATGGGAACTACATTTACCGAAGATGGAAAATTGGATAAAGAAATTAACATTAGATGCAGTAAAGCAAACCAAGTATTGGGACAGCTAGCCCCCCCTCTTACAGCATAAGACAATCCCAATCAGCACAAAGAGACATCTTATTCAAAGCATATTTATTCCAACTCTGTGCTACCAGTGCCAGACATGGTCACTCACAACAAACCATAAAAGAAAATTAGTAACCACGGAAATGAGATGTCTGAGAAGGGCTGTAGGAGTGACTGTAAGAGATAAGATCAGGAATGAAATCATAAGAGAAAAAGTCGGCACAGAACCAATTCTGGATTACATACGAAGACAGCAAGTGAAATGGTTTGCCCACTTAGAGAGAATGCCTTGTGACACCATACTATACAAAGCATACATGGAAAGAGAAGAAGGTCGTAGAGCACGAGGTAGACCAAGAACAAGATGGAAGGATAATATCAGAGAAACTCTACAACAGCACAATGTGCCTATGGTCGAGGCGGCCAGAAGAGCTAGAAACAGAACCTTATATCTCCCTCGACACCCACAGTGGTAAAAGAGGAAGTGAAGAAGAAGAGAAGAAGTAAAGCCTTGGTACATTGTGACATTGTGAGAGTATCATGTGACAAAATGATGCTTTCATTTTTTTCCCACTTCTCTTGCTTTCTCATCACTCCTTCTTCTCCTTCTTTTTTTCTTCTATTTTCTCCTAATGGTGCATAGGCTCTAATCTAGATAACGCCATTTTACCTTTGCCATATTATCCAGCTCACCATATGTTCTCCTCATCTTATTTTTCTGTCTTTACCTCTTTTTGTGTCCTATTTTTTTCTCTTGATTGCTTTGGCCTTGTGGGTTAAAGTCCAAATACGTTCTATTTATATTATTAAGGCATTGAGAAAAAATATTGTCGCATGAACAATAGATTGCATAATGTGTTCTATAGCAAATTTCACTGCATCTCATCAGCGCGTACTGCAGTAACTACCCCCCCCCCCCCCCCCTAAAAAAAATGTCACTGCTGTCTGTTTTTACCACCTGATAGGATTGTGTAGACAGAGGGTCATGAGCCTGAGGGTTTAGGTCTTCATGGCCAGTGCTGTCACTACAGACTGTGCATATTAAGATGTTTACTTTTGCCCCAGCCCCAGACAGAAAAACCCTTTCACCTTACCGTAGGTCAAACCCCAGTCTCCTGCTCTAGAGCTGGACGTTGTAACCCCTTGACCAGCTGCTACTGACACTGCAGTAACAATAGATTAAAATGAATCAAAAAAATGAATTATCAATGTCAGCAGTGTCATGGGTTTTCTTTTTGATTTTTTGGTTTTGTTTTCATGCGGGAGCTATAGGGTGGCCCTTTGGCTATGAAATTGCAACTGCGATTACCTGAGTAGATTGAAATTTAACTAGGTGTCACCAACAGTGAGCTTCTAATGCTTGTTTTTCTGCAGCCGTGATCATTCAGCAGCCCCAATCATGGGCAATCAGTAGTGTTGTGTATCGTTACTCCCAGTACCCAGCTCTGGTCGTATGTCAGCACTGCCAGGCCACAGTAACAACAATGGTCTCCTACAAAACCCTGTTCCTCACCTGCTTGTTGCTGGAGCAATATGCATGTTTGGGTAAGAATTTCTTCACTGTTGCTGGCTAAGAAAAATTTATATCCTAAAAGATCTGAACATCAAGAAACAGTGGCTAGTAGGTAGCATCTTGTCCAGGAAACTGAAATATTTTGGTCATGGCAGATTGAAAACCAGAGAAGAGAGAGGGCAGGTGCCGATCAGCATGAAGATGGGCACAGCGTTTAAGTGACACCTTTGGTAGGACAGTGCACCAGGCAGAGAGCTGGTGAGGGACCGGAAGCCTTTCAGGCAGACTGATAAATGTGACATTCTGTAAAGGACCTGCTACGTGATGATGGTGGCTAGTCCACCCTCTGGAAGTTGTAACCATCAATTTTAAAACATCAGCATTTTTTTTATCACTCAAGGAACTAGAATATCACTTTTCCCATTTTTTAAGTTAACAACTTAGTTGCGTATCCTTTACAGAACATTGCAGAAGAAACCCCAACTGTTCAGGATTTTACTAGGCAATTCACTAATTTACCATTGATGTCTAAATGGTGAGATGTTGATACCGATGTTGAAAACAACATAAGGCAGTCTATTCCCAAATCAACTGGCAGCTGGGATTGAACCAGATATATATCTGAAAAACATACAGTGTTTGCAACTGCTAAACAACGGACACCATTTATTAAAGAGACAGTTGAGGCTTTAGACTTTCGGCAACAACAAAAAGCCAGCTGATGCAAATTCCTCATTCAGGGACCAGGAGTCCAAAAGTTCTGTTTCCCAGCTACTGAGTTGAGTGCTTAGTTTGACACTGTGAGCTGTGAATTTCAAGTGGAATGAATTTTTTTTTTCTGTTGTGCCCGCTGCAATATTTCGACTGTGTGTGGCTGATTACATTTAGAATGGTGTGTACTTTTGTGGTTGCAATGCTGGCTTTGTGATTGACTGTTTACGCCCTCAGTGAGCTGCCATTAGTGTTGGCACATCTGTTTGCTGCCTTATGCATTTTTACTTTGCATGTGCAGGCTTTAAGATTTTGCTGGGACTGACAAGTTTTTCCTTCTAGTTTTCAGACTGGACAGTGAGGGACAATTTCTGTGAAATTCACTGGCATGCAAACAGAGCAGAAATTATGGGGCTACTTATTTGCAGTAATTTTGAACCTTGACTAAAGACCTAAATTTGAGAGGATCGACTTGATTGCCTCTGGTTATCCCATATCTTCTTCTTCTTTTTCTTCTTCTTCTCATTCACCGGCTGTAAACTCTGGTGGAAAGTTCTAGTTGTTTGTTCACTTCTGAACTCTAGTCCTGTTCCAGAAACTGAGTGTATCATACACATCCGTTTCACAGATCTGACTCATTTACATGTAGACTGTTGGTTCCATGCCTCTCCGACAGATGTACTCCGACTTCGAAGGAAGCTCCCATTAGTTAAATCTTACGACATGCATTTGGGTAGGCAGTGGGTCTGTTCTTGTATTTCCAACACTGGGGCTCAGGAACCCACACAGGGTGTTATCCCATATGACTGTCACTCTCCACAGAATGGCTAGCCAACTGCCTAGAGCATTTTATGAAGCACAAACTCCATAGCTCCAGCAGCGTAACAATTGCATTCATGAACTGAGCGACATGTCTGTGAAATGACCCCACGACCTTTAGAGCATGAGACAGATAGCGTGAGACAGATAGCCATGAGAAACTACTGTTTTGATCTCATTGCACTGTCTCATCTCTGGGTTTGTTACCACTTGTAACTGAAAATTTCACTATCATGGACCCAGATGAACATAACAACTTATGTGCTGCATAGAAAGAACCAAGAAAATTTGCAAGGACCAGTGACCACAAATATAACCAAAGTTCACACAGAAGTGAGTTAAAAATTTTTTTTTTCTGAAAGAAATTCCCAAATTGCGTGTTTAGTAGGCTGGACCTGAGACAACAGATAATGTCCTCCAAGACTGTCTCACATAGAATATATCAAGGCCAGACAGTCAGAGAAGTCAATACTAGAGACAACATAGCAAATATCATCATCATCATCATGTGCCTTGCTGACTAGCATTGGAAATCATGTTTCTCCACAATCTACGATTCCTTGCAGTATATATCTGTTCGTGTGCTGACAGACCTCTATGCCATGTAACAAGACTCTCAAGAATCTGGTCTCGTTGTCTTCCTCTGTCCCTCCTTCCACAGATCTTTCCAGTTGTCACATGTTTCATTTTCCCTCTTGTCATGACATGGCCAAAAAAATGATGACTGACTGTTTCTGATCTCTATGATAAGTTGTCTTTGGACTCCCGCATCTTTCAAAACCTCTTGGTTGCTCTTTTTGGCTGTCCAAGGTATTGGAAGCATTCTTCTGTAAAACCACATCTCTGAGGCCTCTAGAGATTGTTTGGCCTGCCTTCCGATTGTCCAGGACTCACAGAATATGTTAAAACTGGATGTATGTAGAAAGCAAGAATTCTTTTTCTTACCTTCAATGACAGAGATATACTGCATAAGATGTTCTTCATTTTATAAAATGCAGTTTTTGGCTGTCCTATTCTGTTTCTCATCTTGGTGATGCATCTTCCATCTGAGGTTATCCGTGTGCCCAGATACTCAACTTTCTGTACTTGTCCCAAAATAACGCCATTTACTTTTATTACACATTTTGGAGTCATTCTGTTCTTTGATTCCACCAGTACTTCTGTCTTTCCATTATTTAAACTGAGGCCCATTCTTCCACTTTCTACCACGGCAATGTCTATCATTTCCTGTAGTTCTTTCTGATATGTTACTATCAAGACTGTGTCATCTGCATAACGTAAATTGTTTATATTACCCCACCAACCACAATTCCGGGCATACCAAGTAAATATTTCATTATATATTCACTGTATAAAGAAAATAAATCAGGTGACAAAAATACATCCTTGTCTTATGTCCCTCCTTGTGCCCTGTAATGTACCTAAACAGTTGTTAATTCTAATAACTGCTGTTTGCTGTCAATACATATTTTTTTATTATTCATAGATCTTTTCCATCAGTGTTTAATGTTTCCAGTAATGTAGTTTGATTACTTCTTCATGTTTCACACAATCAAATGCTTTTGTATACTCTATGAAGCATAAGTACAGATCAGTCTTTATTTCTATAGCTCTTTCTGAAAATGTCCTTAGGATGTATATGGTATTGTTTGGACCTTTTCCTTCTACAAATCCAAATTGTTCATCACTGATTTCACCAGCTGTAAACTCTAACGGAAGATTCTGGTGATGTATCTGCTTCTGAACTTTGGTCTTGTTCCAAAACTTGAGTTTTGCATGCACATCTGTTTTACGTATCTGGCTTATTTGTACACAAACTGCTGGTTCCTTTCATCTCAGGAAGTTTCAGCTTGACTTTGAAAGAAACACACCAGTTAGTTTACTTGCATGACATGTTATGGAGGCAGTTTGTTGGCACTTCTCCATTTTTCCAGATGATAGTATTGTATTCTGCTAAAGAAAGGCAAGGGAATCGCAGCCTGTGGCAATGGTGAGTGTGACTAGCAAGACCCGCCCATGTAAGCAATTGGAGCATGGGATGTCAGGACCGTCGCTGTCATCACATGTTTTTAGTGTGCTGCTTCTTCTCAGATGCTCAACTTCCAAACTTTTAGCAACTGTTTTTGCTTTTATTCCCATTTCCTGATTGTCTCCCCTCTGTGCAACATGGTCCATGGCATTTTGTTCCTATGAATCTTCCTAAATACCTGTATCATTCATGTCCCACACACACATCTTTATATTGTAGTAGAGGCTGCTTAACATCTTTTGCCCATCTGTAATGCACCATAGAGGATGTCCTGCAAGTTGACCCAGCCATCCGAGCCTTTAGAACTGAGCATTGAGAAACATGTTGTTACCTGCTATTTTCAATACTCTGTGTTTGAGATCTTGTTTTGTCACCTAATGCTAAGTATTCCTCTTAGGCATCAAATGTCAAAGCTAAATAGCTGTTTAATCTGGTACAAATAAGCAGACCAACTATCAGTAAGGTATTAAAAAGTAGTGAGAATGCATGCTTGATAAACAGGGATTTCTGTTTTTGCTGTTATCCTAGACTTTTTAGCCACTTTTTTTAAGCCACAGCAAGTTTTTACTTCTGAGATTAGTTAGCTGTTGTATTTGCCTCCATGAATAGACTTAAAGAAAAAAGTTATATCGCCCAGCTACTAAGCTGAGTGTATGGCATGACACTGTGAGCTGCAGATTTCATTTGGAATGCTTCTTGACTATGCCCAGAGTGGTTTGTGCTGTTAACTGCAGATTAAACAAATAGTGAGTGGTTTTTTCGCCAAAGAACAAGTGATGCCTTATGCTATCAATTGTGTGTGCAACTACTGATCTGTTGTAACTACTGCTTTCATCAACGATGGAGTGCATTTTTAGTGTCGGACTGTGGCACTTCTGACTGTTACCATATGCATTTGAAGCATGTGCATGCTGTTGGATTTGCTAAGACAGCTGTCTACGCCAGTTGTTTTCACATAAGACAGCGATGGTCATACCCTGAGATTTTGGTTGGCAATAGAGTAACTGATCGAGTGAGAAACGATGTGATCACAAGAACTATTGGAACCATACCCATCGTTAAATTTATTGAGAAGCAAAGAATGAAATGGTTTGGTCACCTAATGAGAATGGAACCAACGATGCCAGCATCAAGAGCATACAACATGAAAATCGAAACAACAAGAGGCAGGGGAAGACCAAGAAGAAGATGGATTGAAGGAGTCACGGACAACTTGAGACTTCATAACATCACGGCATATGAAGCGACTGAGCGCGCCCTGGCTCGGTTGCCGATCATCTGATAGACTGCGACGCCTAGCGGCACAAGCAGATTTTGACAAAAGAAGAAGAAGAAAGAATAGAGTAACTATGGGGTGATCTGTTTGCCTTGAAACTGGAACTTTCATTACCTGATTTACATTGTTTTGACTAGTATTTCTATTTTCCACTTCAGGTTGTGGCTTGGATGTTGGCTGATTCCTTTCTACATCAATGTCAGCAGTGTGGAACACATTAATGCCAGCAGTGTGGAGTGTATTAGTGTCAACTGTGTTGAGCTAATTAATGTCAGCAGTGTGGATCTAATTAATGTAAGCAGAGAGAAGCCCATTAATTATAGCTGTAAGAAGCACATTAATGACAGCAGTGTGACACTCAATAATGTCACCAATGTGAAGCTCATTAGTGTCTGCAGTGTGGAGCTAATTAATGTCAGCAATGTGACACTCTTTAATGTCACCAGTGTGAAGCTAATTAATGTCAGCAGTGTGACACTAATTAATATCAGCAGAGTGAAGCTAATTAATGTCAATAATGTGACACTCAATAATGTCAGCAGTGTGACACTCAATAATATCAGCAGTGTGGCATTAAATAATGTCAGCAGTGTGACACTCAGTAATATCAGCAGTGTGACACTCAGTAATGTCAGCAGTGTGACACTCAGTAATGTCAGCAGTGTGACACTCAGTAATGTCAGCCGTGTGACACTCAGTAATGTCAGCAGTGTGACACTCAGTAATGTCAGCAGTGTGACACTCAGTAATGTCACCAGTGTGACACTCAGTAATGTCAGCAGTGTGACACTCAGTAATGTCAGCAGTGTGACACTCAGTAATGTCAGCAGTGTGACACTCAGTAATGTCAGCAGTGTGACACTCAGTAATGTCACCAGTGTGACACTCAGTAATGTCAGCAGTGTGACACTCAGTAATGTCAGCAGTGTGACACTCAGTAATGTCAGCAGTGTGACACTCAGTAATGTCAGCAGTGTGACACTCAGTAATGTCAGCAGTGTGAGGCTCATTAATGTTAACAGTGTAACACTCATTAATATCACCAGAGTGAAGCTAATTAATGTCAGCAGTGTGACACTCAATAATGTCATCAATGTGAAGCTGATTAATGTCAGTAGTGTAACGCTAAAAAATATCAGTAGTGTGGTGCTTATTAATGTCAGCAGTGTGACACTCAATAATGTCAGCAATGGAAAGCTCATTAGTGTCTGCAGTGTGACACTCAATAATGTCAGTAGTGTGAAGCTGATTAATGTCAGCAATGTGATGCTCTTTAATGACAACAGTATGAAGCGTATTAATGTCAGTAGTGTGACACTCAATAATGTCAGCAGTGTAAAGCTAATTAATGTCAGCAATGTTAAGCTAAATGATGTCAACAGTGGGAAGCTAATTAATGTCAGCAATTTGTCACTTATTTATGTCAGCAGTATAAAGCTCATTAATGTAAGCAGTGTGAAGCTAATTAATGAAAGCAGTATGAAGCTCATTATTGTAGGTAATGTAAAGCTAATTAATGTCAGCAATGTGAAGCTAATTAATGTCAGCAATGTGAAGCTAATTAATGTCAGCAATGTAAAGCTTATTAGTATCAGCAGTGTGAAGCTTATTAATGTCAGCAGTATGAAGCTCATCAAAGTCAGCAATGTGAAGCTCAGTAATGTCAGCAATGTGAAACTCATTAATGTGAGCAATGTGCAGCTCATTAATGTGAGCAGTGTGCAGCTCATTAATGTAGACAGTGTCAAGCTTATCAATGTCAGCAATATAAAACTGATTACTTCAAATCCATCAACAGCTAATTCTTCTTCTTCTTCTGTGCTCTCTTCAGATCCATCTACCGCTGATTCTTCATCTTCTTCTGTGCTCATCCTTGAAAAGGGTAGTTGGCATGTTATGTTATGATTCCTCATCAGCAGTTTTTGACCCGGCACAATCAATTTTTGTGAATCATTCATTAGTCACCTTTTGCAACAACACACTTGTTGAGGGACAGTGGGTCTATTTTTGCCTTAAAAAAATGGAGTACACTGAATATAGATCTGGTCATAAAGAAGTCTTGAGTACAGTGTGTGCAATGTAGATCTGATTTTATGGATGGAAGTCTAGGGTACAATGTATAGATCTGGTCATAAAGAAGTCTTGAGTACAATGTGTGCAATGTAGATCCGATTTTATGGAAGTCTGGGCTACAATGTATAGATCTGGTCATAAAGAAGTCTTGAGTACAGTGTGTGCAATGTAGATCTGGTTTTATGGATGGAAGTCTAGGGTACAATGTATAGATCTGGTCATAAAGAAGTTTTGAGTACAATGTGTGCAATGTAGATCTGATTTTATGGAAGTCTGGAGTACAGTGTATAGATCTGGTCATAAAGAAGTCTTGAGTACAATGTGTGCAATGTAGATCTGGTTTTATGGAAGTCTGGGGTACAGTGTGTACAGTTTAGATCTAATCATATGAAAGTCTTGGGCACAATGTTTAAAATATAGATCTGATTACAAAGAAGCCTTAGGTGCAATATAGATCGGATCCTACAGAAGTCTTGGGTACAATATAGATCTGATCATACAGAAGTCTTAGGTACAGTATAGATCTGATCATTCAGAAATCTCGGGTAAAATATAGATCTGATCATACAGAAGTCTTGAGTACAATATAGATCTGAACATACAGAAGTCTTGGGTTCAATATTAATCTGATCATACAGAAGTCTTGGGTACAATATAGATGTGATCATTCAGAAGTCTTGGGGATAATGTTACAATATAGAACATATCATTTGAAAGTCTTGGCCACAATGTGTAAAGTATTATAATCATTATGTGCCTTGATGACTGGCATTGGCAATCATTCCTCTCCACAATCAGCATCTCCTGCAGTATGTATCAATTCATGTGTTGACACACCACCATTCCATGCAGCAAGACTGTCAAGAATCTTCTCTCATATGATTATAAAGAAGTCTTGGGTACAATGTGTGCAGTATAGATCACATTGTATAGAAGTCTTAGGTACAATGTGTAAAATGTAGATATGATTGTATAGAAGTCTTAGGTACAGTGTGTAAAATGTAGATATGATTGTATAGAAGTCTTGGGTACAGAGTTTACAGTATAATTATGATTATAGAGAATTATTAGGTACAATGTGTACAATTTAGATCTTATTATATGGAAGTCTGGGGTACAGTGTGTACAGTTTAGATCTGATTATATGAAAGTCTGGTGGTACATTGTGTACAATATAGATCTAATTGTGTGGAAGTCTTTTGTACAATATAGATATAACTGTGTGGAAGTCTTGGGTACAATGTGTACAGTATAGATCTGATTATATAGAAGTCTTGAGTACAGTGTATACAGTATGGATCTAATTATATATAAGTCTTGGGTACAATTTAGATATGATCATATAAAAGTCTTAGGTAAAATGTCTACAATATAGATCTGATTATATAGAAATCTTGGGTACAATGTTTAGAGTACCCAAATGCGGCCTGTTGCCGAAGGCAAAATTTAAGACGATGCCTCCCTCTTGGTCTAAAGTCGAGGATGTTGTAAAAAGATCCAGCGGCAAATCTTTATGCCTCCATTTTGGTCTATTACAACTCCAAGGTATTTGAACTGGTTAACCAGCTCCAATGCATACTGTTTCCAAAATGATCTGGTGTTTCTTCTCCTCTCTTGAGATCACCTTGGTTTTAATTTTGGAGATAATTGTTGTCATCCCTCTTTTCTCAAGCTTGTCCTTCCAGGCAAGTAAGTTGGACTGAAGGTGTGCCTCTGATTTATCTATCAGGGCCACATTGTCTGCAAATGCCAACTCTGATTGATATACTGACTGGTCTCATCTTCCAGTACCCTACTTCTTTGTCTTCTCCTTACAGGTCTTGATAATCATCCATCATGAGAATAAAGAGGTAAAGTGAGAGAATATCACCTGGTCGAACACAGCTAGTGGTCTTAAATTCTTCAGACCTTCGCTCTGCTGTTCTTACATAATGTCTGCAGGTTTTGTAGAAACTCTGTATTGCACTGATCAGGAGTGCTGGAATGTTCTCCCTGACAAGCAGTCCCAAAGCTGGCTCCCTGGGACCTTATCAAAAGCCTTTTATAGATTTAAAAAAAAAACCATTGGTGTATCTCACTCTTATATTCAAAGGCTTTTTCACTCATCCGAGTGTGAAGATAAAGTCTTGAGCACTTCGATTTGCTCTAAAGCCGCATTGTGCCTGATCCAGCTGTCTGACTTCTCAGTCTCTGCCCGAGAATTATAGAGTAACTTTTATCGGGAACGCCGAGGAGAGTTATGCTGTTTGTGGTTTTCACATTGTCTGTTATCACCCTTTTAAAATATTTATATAAAATATATATATATATATAATGATGGCAGTCTCCAGGTCTTTTTTGTATAGTTTTACTACACCAGACTGCACCAGAAGGACAATGTTATCTGCCATATGGCCGGAAGGACAATGTGTTACCTGCCAAATGAGTGTTGCTAACGGCTGCTTGGTTCGGTCCAAATTACAGAAACATCTGGAATGCAATCGTTCTGATTCAGTGCATAAAGTTTCAGAAATCTTCAAACGCAATGCCTCATTTCATCAGGAAGGGTCAACCCATATGTAGAGAATTTCTAAAAATGGAAAAAAAAATATATAACACAAAATTCATCCAAACATTTTCAATCATCGCATTAAATTAAAGATCCTTTTTCACGTTTTAGGCACATCGGGCATATGGAAAGAGCATCCCATATTATTACAGACCAATCAGCACTAGGTTGGTAATGTGGTCAGCATTACGCCGGACGTCTTTACTACCGCAGAACATACATTCTGGTACCCATTTTAGGCTGGGTCGACCTGCGATGCCCCATACCATGATAAAAATCCACGCAACCAGCAGGGGGTTTTGATCACGGTATGTTGGAATTACGAGTCGGACTTGCAATGCCTATTCCGCGGATGCCGCTAAGCTGTTTTATAACGGTCATATTCCAGTCTATAGCCAGTAACAAATAGGAGAGGTGAAAAAATAGAAAAGCATCTGTCACACACCTGTCTTTACTTCAATGCATCTATTAGCTTTCCCTCATCAAGAAATTGACATTTCATGTCTTTATGCGTTGCTTTTACTGAGTTAATAATTGTAAATGGGATTCCACAGTGTCGCTGTAACTTCCAGAGATTCCCTATCAATGCTATCAAAAGCTTTTTCGTAGACTATGAAATCAATGTAAAGTGGTGAATTCAGTCAAATACTTAGCTCTATTATTATACGTAATGCTGCCATATGGTCAGTACTGGATCTGTCTGGCCAAAAACAAAAAACCTGCACGCTCAGCTATTAGCTTTTTATCAGTAGCATCTTTGAGTCTTTCTGGACCAACATTTGGGGTGGGTGGGTGGACAAATTAAAAAAAAAAAAACTTCTGCCTGCTAATGTATATCTTAACAAGTAGATAATTATGTGCTGAAATTAGTTATTTTGGTGGGTTGAATAGTCAAGAATCTATACTTTAAAAAAAAACAGTAACAACTACATAATGTGATGACAACATAGTTAAGACAAAATGAAGAAAACAAAGAATAGGAAGATACAATTGTGGCAGATGTTAGTCTATTCCTGGCATTAAAATGGTTAACCAAATGTTAACACCCGTTATAAAACTTTTCGCTGAATAGCACAAAGGCCACACAGACGTTTAAATGTTACAACGACAAAATATAGAGAGTTAATTACTAAAATTGTTAAGCAAATATAGGTACTCTATTCTTGTCATTAAAATAGTTAACCAAAGTTAACCCACACTATTAAACATTTTACTGTGTAGCAAGAAGGCCACACAGACCAAGCAAGTCAGACTGCTGCTTAAATGGTACAAAGAAAAGTTATTATTAATGAATGTTAAAAATCCAGTTAGGGATAAAAATTGTTAGTAAAAAGTGTTAGTATTAAAATGCGTCTGACCGCAAGGTTTTCAGTGACAATGGTGCTAAATCAGTATATATGTTCAAGATACAGCAAATAAAATTGTAGATTTGTACTTTCATCCGATTATTGTAAAATGCCATCAATAATTACAGGAAGTATGTAAACCTCAGTCACTGAAGCTAATATAACCCAGTAAATCTTCTTCTTCTTCTGCGTTCGACATCAGTCATGCTAAACTTTGAGTCCCGTCTGGGTCACAAATAGAATTGTGCGTTTAAGGTCCCCACCGGTCCCCCATAGCTTCTCTTTCAATGTGGCTCCCTTGGGCCAGATCCACAGTCTTTGCTGGGAGAGGTAAGGGCAGTACTGTAGTATGTGCCCAGAGGTCTGTCTTTCTGCTCCACAATCACAGGCAGCAGATTCTTTTATGCCTATCCTGTACAGGTGTGCTCGAAGACCACAGTGTCCAGTCCGAAGTCTAAAAATTGTTGTTTGTTCTTTCCTGTTGAGTTTGTTTATGCTGTCACTCTCTGGTCTGTAATCTCCGTTCTGCCTTCTCAACTCCCGCTTGGAAGACTGCTTTAGCGCTGTTTTGGTTTCTTTGTAGCTGTAAATGTTACATCATAGACAGAAACTATGGAGTAACATAGACATACCGAATTCGGCAACTGTCAAAAAAAAAAAAAAGATTGGTTAGGTCATTATCATCATCATCATTGGCACCTTTCTGTCTTTCAGACAATTATGTTATATTGCGCCATGAGGAGACCTGGGACTCACATCCCATGGCGATGGCGAGTGTGACTAGCAAGACCCACCCGTGTCAAAAAAAAAAAGTCTTCCACAATGATAGCATGGGATTTCAGGACCATTATTGTCAACATTTGTGTTTAATCCGTTTCTTTTCATACGCTCAGCTCTCATTCTTTCTGCAATCATTTCTTCCTTCAGCCTCATTCTGTAATAAGTGGTGTGTGTTTCTTCTCGTTGTCTAGGTAGTGTTCATGCGTGTGTGGTGGATGTTCTTCTCACACGCTCCACGTTACACAACTGCCACAAGCCGACACCTCTGAGAGCTTACAAGACATGAGTTTATTGACGTATTTACACTTACATAAAAGAGGTCCTGTCGTTGTCCTAGTAAACAGCTCTCGCACACAAACTCACGCAGCCTTCAGCGAGCAGTCTTCTTCAAGCATTCACTGACCAAAGTCGGCTCCCATGGATTCACGTTGAGGTTCTGGCCATCTCACACACTGGCATGGTCGATCTCGGCTTCACACTTCATCGGCAGGGTCTCCTTTCTCCACAAGCACTCTCACGTTGGCATTCTCACTTTCAGTCGTACGTCCTCTCACTCCAACAGGTCGACACAAACTAAACGTGACCAGAGTTAAGCCTGACTTATACCACGGGTTAATTTCACGAGACAACAGGTGGTAGTCCTTTACTTTTCACGTGGCGACCTTTGGTCGCATTCCCGAGGTACCCGTGATAACTAGCAGTCATCACCTATCTCAAGATTCTCGTTTAATCTGAGTATCTGGACTATCTCGGTGTTTTAGGTCAGCATTGGACCTTCCCCCCAAAAATCCTAATCTGGGTGAAAATATCCCCCATTGCATTCTCCCTCCCCCGTATTAAAAAAAAGTTCACTTTTTTTTCTCATTATCGTTAATGGATAGGAGTATATTTTATGTAATGCTTGGGTATTTTCACTGGTATCAGAGGTAAAAATTTATTCCACCCCTTTTGGGTAATTCATGTTTTTCCTTTGGAACTTTTGTCAGTTGTCATGCCCAGTTAGTATCATGTGGCTTAATGGAATCAACACCCCAGGCAATACTCTCTCAATTGCGGAAGACCATAAAGGCTTTACGCGTTTCCCACCTCATCCCACAGTCTGTCAAACGACAGAAAATCACCCCAGGCACTACTCTTTCAAGTGCGGAAATCCATAACGGCTATGGAACAATAATGTAAACCCGTAAAGTCCCACCCTTGCCACATACACTGACGTTGTTTCTATTGGATATTCATTTATTTCCCCTTATAGGTGCTATGGATTTTATTTCCCCTACTTATAGTGATTTCCCACCAGTCTTTATTACATTTCTCATACTTATCTCCCTTTACGTTTTCAAAAATATTACAATGTATTTCCTGGTATATTAATCACTTAAATTCCCTGTATACATTTCAATTGTTGAGTGACATTACATGTTCAAAACATTAAATAGCATATTTCATCGTCATAAATTTGCATATTCAATTCTAAAATATTTTGTTTACATTTTGTAGTTAATAAATTTTCATATCTAATTCCAAACTATTTCCGCCTTGTCACCTATGTCTCTGTCCAGTATTCGTCACAATGACATGATATCCACAATTTATACATAATACTTATACATATATATAAATCATATGTGTCGATCAACAAAGCAAATATTCAGACATACATACTAAAATAGATTTATCATTCTATAATCTGGACATTACATCAGGCAGGTGATTGTGGATGCCTTTGATGTGTTGAATTTTAAATTTAAACTGTGCAACCAATAGAGCCCATCTGTACACTCTAGCGTTGTTTGTTGGTCATCAATTTAGTAAGACCTAAATTGTCAGTTAAGATTGTGAATTCTTTACCCAGCAAATACTTTTGAAATTTCTTCAGACTCAGAACTAATGCTAATGCTTCTTTCTCAAATGTGCTGTACTTCTGCTGTGTGGATGTTAATTCATGTGACCAATATAAAACTGGAAGAAGAGTGTCTGTTTCTTTCTGTGCTAACATTGCAGCTATGGTGTGTCCACTAGCATCTGTCTGTAGGAAAAAAATGTTTACTTGGATCTGGCTGTCTCAGGATTGGTGGTGTTGAAAACAAATGTTTGATTTTTTCTAAAATTTTGTCATGAGTTTTATTCCAATCTCTTTTCCTAAATTGTTCTGTTTTCAACAGTTCAGACAATGGTGCAGTTAAAGCTGCCAAATTAGAAATAAATTTGCCATAATAATTTATTAACCCCAACAATGATTGTAATTGCTTTTTAGCCTTAGGTTTTTCAATATTCAGAATTTTAGATACAATGTTATGATCAGTTTGGATTTTTCCTTCACAAACAATATGACCTAAAAAGTGTATTTTCATAAAACAAAACTCAGACTTCAATGGGTTCACCGTCAGGTTTGCCTCCTGAATTTTCACAAACACTTTTTCCAACGTTGCCAGATGTTCAGGTATTTCTTTCGTGTGGATGCAGATGTCATCCATGTAGGCGATCACGTGTTCCATATCCCCCAATAGCTTTCGAATCATTTTGGTGAAGATTTTCGGGGCATTTAATAAACCAAAAGGAACCCTCAACCACTGTTTTAAACCCCAACGGTGTTTGGAAACTGGAGTACTTACTGGCATTTGGAGTCATAGGGATTTGCCAATATCCCTTACACAAATCTAGTTTTGTAAAATATTTTGAATCATGTAACTGTTGAATGGTATCGTCAATTGATGGTATAGGTTCTGCTTCAAGATAGGTGACCTCGTTCAACTTCCTATAATCGACACACAGTCGCAAGTTACCATCTTTCTTTTTGACTATCACCATGGGCGAACTATATTCAGAGTTTGAATCAGTGATTATACCATCTTCTTGGAGTTGTTTTAACTCTTCAACCACTTTATCCATATAATGGATTGGTATGGTATAGTTTCTTGATTTCACAGGAACAGCTGAGTTCAACTGAATGTCGTACTCTATTAAGTTTGTTTTCCCAGGTTTACTCCCAAAAATCACTTTTAAAATACTGTTCTTATCTTTCTGTGAAAGGCTTTCATTTATTTTGACTGACTTCCAGTTGATCCCATCTGATATGGACGGTGTTGGAATTTCTTCCTCCACTGCATCTGTTACTGTTTCATTAATCACATTACATTAATTAGCATTTGCAATCTCAGATCTTCTGAAATACTTCTTTAGCATATTAACATGGAAAATGTTCAGATTGTTTTTGTACAGTATTTCGTAATCTACATTAGACACTTTTCTAACTACCTTATATGGCCCTTGCCATTCGACACACAGTTTTTCAGATTTTTTGGGTAATAGCACCAGAACATCATCGTTCGGTTCTAGCTCAATGAGCTTGCTCACTCTGTTGGCATAATATCTCTGTTTTATGGTTGCCTGGGCACTGGCCTTAGTCGCCTCTTCGCATGCAGTCATAATTTTATGTCTTAAATTAACAACAGCTTGGTAATCATGAATTTTGGGATCTTCTTCATCTTTTCCAGTAATTAAACTTTTGTATACTTCTAGAGGGCCTCTAGGGTTGGCTCCGTACACGAGCTGGAATGGTGACAACCCGGTTGAACTGCGTGGTATTTCCCTGTAGGCAAATAACACTGCCGGTAAAAGACTGTCCCAGTTTATGGGGTTTTTATATGTTATCCTTGATAACATAGTCTTTACCGATTTGTTTAAAATTTCCACCAACCCATTTGCTTGGGCGTGGTATGGAGTGGTGAACTGTTGTTTAATACCTAACAGATTTGTCACTGCTTTTGTTATCACTGCAGTAAACTGGGTACCTCGATCTGATATTATGACCTCAGGAAACCCCAACCTTGTAAAAAATCAATATCAATGCCTCATGTATGTGCTCTGCTGTAATATACTTAAGAGGGACTGCTTCCGGCCATTTTGTAGCCACATCTATCAAAGTGAGTATAAACTTTTTGCAGAAGTGACAGGTAGCGGACCTATTATGTCTATGGCTACCTGTTCAAACGGTCTTTGTGCAGTGAGCCCTGGCTGAACGGGAGCTGTAGGATTTACCCCTTTCTTGGTCATTCTAGTACATATATCGCAGGACTTCACATACCGTTTGACTGTGCTGGTGACCTCTGGCCAAAAAATTTTCATAACACTCTGGAAGTAGTTTTTGCTATACCTAAATGACCTGCAAATATAGAGTCATGTGCTAATGACAATGCTTGCTCTCTGAATTTCTCTGGCAGGACAATTTGTTTCGTTATAATTGGACCTTTCTGGTACAAACGAATTAAAATATTTTTATTCAATACAAATTTCCATGATGCACTCTTTACTGTTTTGGCATGTGCATTCACCAAAGTAAAACATTTTTGTAGCGTCATGTCGCTTTTCTGATCTTCACAAAATTTCATTTTAGTAGTTAACTGCTACAAATTTGTAATAATATTTTCCTCTAATAACTCACTCTCTTTTTCTCTATCCTTTCGTTCATCTTCAGTCATACTCCTGCTGACTGCTGCTGCCTCATGTCTACATTTTACTTTCTCACTGTTTCTTATGTTTTGGACACTTCCAGTCTCTATACTGTCATTCATGCCACTACTCTCATTCCAACCTTCATCTTTCATTACTTCCACAGTGGATGCGGGGTTTGGAGTCACATCATTCAATGTTTTGCTTTCATTCCCATGATTTTCTTTCATTACATTCACCGAGGATGTGGGGTTTGAAGACACCTCATTCACTCTTTCATTATGTCTGCTGACTGGAATGTTTTCTGCCTCCCATTTCATGATGTCATCCTCTGATATCTTTTCTAAGTCTTCCCTGTTACCTATAATCAAATCTGCACATGGTGATGGTAACATGGCACAATAAATGCTCTTCCTTAGATATGGTGTTGAAATAAAAACATAGGCTACTTTATATCTTTCTATGTTTCCCCCAAATGTTCTACAGGTTATAAACTTTTGTGTTACCTCATCAGGTCTTACTAGTGCCTGGCGAATTCCTGATATCGTGGTGCCAGTATCACGGAGGACTGATACGGTTCGTCCATGTACCATACCTTTGGGTAGTTTTAAACTATCTTGGCCATGTGCTATGTTAGCATTGTGAACTGGTACTTGGTGACCGCAAGGTAGGCTACCCTCAGCTTGAAATTCTGTACAGACAAAGCAGTTATCATTAATGCAACAAATTTCAACAGCATTACCCTCATATGCATCAGAACTTGAGTCTTCATCAGACAACCCATATGCTACGTGTGCTTCTTTGATCTGTCGTTTAAAAGCAAATTGATTACGTACATGGCCGTAACATAAACAAGAAAAACATTTCAACACCCTATTGTAATCATTGAGCTTGTTCTTCCTCTTGGCAATAAGCTCCTGAACCCTCATTGCATATGCTGGATTCTTATCGCAGATAACGTCTGAACCATGTTGTCGATTACTGTGGCTACAGTTGATCATGGTAGCTTTCTTCCTGTTGTACCTCTTGTCTTTCATTGGGTATCTGCCTTGCTGAGATGTCTGATATGCTGCAGCTCCTGATTCAATAACATTGTTAACTGTTGAGCTGAAAATGTCTGGATGGGCATTATAATAACCCTCTCTCAATTGTTTCATATGTTTCAGATCCACTGGTGTTTGCTCTATCAAAAACGTAGCCATCTGACCTGGTAGGGATTCTAGAAGTTTACTTTTTATCAGTAGGTTCACCAAAGATTGGTAGTAATTTTGAACTCTCGCTGCATCAACCCATTTTTGAAACGTCTTTTGCACTTCGGCCAGATAATCTACAAAAGTTTGACCACTCCTGGATTTTAATCCAACATACTGTTTTCTATATCCCATTTTTTTGAGTTTATAATGATTCATTTTTTATTCGTTCATATGATCATAATCCATTTTCTCTAATTCTGGTATTGATTCCAACACTTTAAGTGGCTCAAAGCCTAAATGTTTCTGGAAAATCATCGCATAGTCTTCTTTATTAACCTTGTTCATCCGCATTTGAAGCTCAAAGTTAGCCACCCAAGCAGATATATCCTCATTTTCACAGAAGTTCCGTACTATGCCAGCGTATTTCTTAAATCTGATTTCCTCTGCCCTTAATCTTTCTTTCTCTAGTGCTGCTTCCCTTCTGGATTCATTCTCCATCTCTTTGGTTTTTATTTGCGTTTCGGCCTTCTCTTTATCTGACTGAATTTGTGTTGCAGCCTCTCTTGCTCTAGCTGTAACCTTTTCTGTTCCATCTCTTTTTGTTGAGCTAACTCTTTCTCTTTGGTTTCTTTCTGCAGTAGTAGCTCCTTCTCTCGAAGTATTAGTTCACAGTCTCTTGTCTCTTTCTGAAGTAATAACTCTTTCTCTTTAACTATTCCCTCTTGTTCTTTGACACGGAGTTCGTGTTCTCTCGAAAGTCTCCTTTCATTTCTGTCTTCTTCGGCTTTTATCTTCTCCTTCTCTTTCTATTCCGCTTTCATCTCCTTGTGCTTTTGGTCTACATATTTCCTTAACTCCTCCCCTTGAAAGCCTAACTCCTTGCCAATAGTAATCCACTCTGCCATTCTTAAATAGGATGATCAAGATTCCCTGCTACTCCTTTTGTTCTACAATTATCTCTGTCACACTCAACAATGATGACACAAAAACAATTGAATTTACAAATTCAAATAAACAAATAAGTAACTAAGTCATTAACTATCGACTTAAGGAATAACAAAATCTAATTATCTAATTTTATTTATAGCCTAAGTGACTACCCTCGTTTTTTAATCAACTTGCACTACCCTTGCTTAGATGTAGCTGTAACTGTAGATTGGAAACCGCTGTCACTATAAGATATGCACCCTAGTACTACTGTAATCATAGCTCAATCAATAAACAACCCTAGAAATATTCAAGAAAATATTTCACAAAAAAAGATAAACAGTAATTAAATTTCCTTAATTAATTATAAACAATGTAATCTTAATATTATTAATGTAATAAATCTCTATTTATTTCACCTATAAATTAATTTTAAAATGTGCTAAATAATTTTTTGATTAAATAATTACCTATGAATTAATTAAATACTAGTACTAAATAATAATTAATTAAATAATTACTTATGAAATAATCAAATAAATGTACTTAATAATTATTAATTAATTATCTATAAATTAAATAAATAAATATAGTAAATAATTATAAGACCCTATCTACTGAAAGATTTTTTAAAAATATATCTATGCTGAAGGCAAATGACACTGGTCCTATATCAACTGTCAAAAATTATGATATCAATAATCATACACAATTTGTTAACAAATTTCAGAAGTAAATAATGATGATGATGATAACTCGAATATAAATGGTATATTTACCACCCAAAAATTACAGAAGTAAATAAATAATGATTCAATGATTTTATGGCTGATGGCTGATGATAATGCAATAACTTCAGCTGGGTATATAAATTGCCAAAAATTACAATCAGAAATAAATAAAAAATGAAAAATTATATCGTCCACAATAATATAATCACAACCTAATTAATTTTGCTATAAAGTATAAATAATTCAGAAATCAATATAAAAAAAAAAAGATTATATAGTGTAAAATAATATAATCACAACGTAATAGTTATTAACAAATAAATCAAATACTTGGAAAATCAATATCAAGATACAAAATTCTTGCAATATAATTAAGTAACTTCAGTTAAGTACGCACGTAAAAACTATCGCTATTAATAAATTAAATTAATAAATAACTCTAGTTCTATTGATGTCGGTCCTAGTGTAGATCCGAAACGGTGTATTAATAAAGCTGATGTGCTGATGTGTACACACACTTGAAAAATGGTCACCTGAAACACTGTATTAATCTTGCGATAGGCTAAACACACTTGAAAATTCGTCACTTGATGAAAGCACTGTAAATATTATATCGGCTCAAGTTACTTTTTCCGGCACGGCACACGATAATAGTTATATTTTTTTCTGATTATTATCACAAAATCCTAAGAATTCCAAATGCTTCCGATATGTCCTGAATCTATAACCTAAACACTGTTCTCTTGAATTACATCAATCTTGAAATTATATCAAAGTACTTTACCTTATTTGTCCTCGTTAGTTATCTCTTACGCTGTTGTCCTGCAATTACGCTCGCAAACACTTGACCCAAATTTGCTGTGTCAGCGACGATCCAGTTCGCCAATGGTAGCAGAATTGAATATTTCCGCTGGCTTGCGCTAATACTGGCTAGTTAACGGCCAATTTTCAGCGCTGTTGCAGAGGTTTTCATTTCGTGGTGTCTCAATGTCGTGACCCGGAAGTTTGAGTTGTCTCCTTGATTGTGGGATCTTCTATTCGCCTTATTATTTCTTCTTGGCTTTTGATTTCGGTTGTGTTGTATCGCGCTGTTACTGTTGATACGTAGTGGACAATTTCTTCACCGCAAATGTTTAAGTGCCACGGAACCCTGGGCAGTCTACGTGTCCTTTAACCTTTCACCCACGTGATGTCATAACCCAGCATCAGGCGTGTTACAGGTTAAATTTTTGTCGCAACTGTTCGGTGATTCCAGCAACTATGCGTTTCACCAGATATCGCCTCTTACATGGCCGTCTGTCACGATTATTTCCGTTTAGACTTTCAATGGAATCTCATCTGCATGTACGAGATTGTTTCCGGGGTCACTTTTCCGTTGCTCTGTTGTCCAAACTATCAAAACATTCGGCTTTAACTGTGCAATTGATGTTCTCACTCGGTGATTTCAAAAGCTGTGCTCTCTCAGGCAGACTTCGTCTCTTACATATCAGTCGTTTAGCAGGAGTATTTTCTGCCTCGGACTTCTAACGGCATTCAGCGTCTACATGGCAAGTAACAGCTCATGATATCATATCGCTGTTGCTGTTCTGTTTTTGCCCGGTTATCTCCGTTTTTCGAGCTCCCAATTGTAATTAGTGGAGTGTGTTTCTTCTCGTTGTCTAGGTAGTGTTTATGCGTGTGTGGTGGGTGTTCTTCTCACACGCTCCACGTTACACAACTGCCACAAGCCGACACCTCTGAGAGCTTACGAGACATGAGTTTATTGACGTATTTACACTTACATAAAAGAGGTCCTGTCATTGTCCTAGTAAACATTCTCGCACACAAACTCACGCAGCCTTCAGCGAGCTGTCTTATTCAAGCATTCACTGACCAAAGTCGGCTCCCATGGATTCACGTTGAGGTTCTGGCCATCTCACACACTGGCATGGTCGATCTCGGCTTCACACTTCATCGGCAGGGTCTCCTTTCTCCACAAGCACTTTCAAGTTGGCATTCTCACTTTCAGTCGTACGTCCTCTCACTCCAACAGGTCGACACAAACTAAACTTGACCAGAGTCAAGTCTGACTTATACCACGGGTTAATTTCACGAGACAACACGTGGTGGTCCTTTACTTTTCACGTGGCGACCTTTGGTCGCATTCCCGTGGTACCCGTGATAACTAGGGGTCATCACCTATCTCAAGATTCTCGTTTAATCCGAGTATCTGGACTATCTCGGTGTTTTAGGTCAGCTTTGGGCCTTCCCCCCAACCATCCTAATCTGGGTGAAAATATCCCCCATTGCACATTCCTTTCCTGATATGCCCTTTCCACACAACACGGTCCATGGCATTTTGTTCCCATGAGTCCGCCTCAGTACCTGTATCATTCATGTCCCGCTTGTACACATCTTTATATCGTAGTAGAGGTGGGCCTCGAAATCTTCTTCCTGTCTTTAATTCACAATAAAGGATATCCTTAGGGACTCTGCCTTCCTCTATTCTCCAGGTGTGACCCAGCCACCTGAGCTTTACTTTTCATGAAATTGATTTTTTTTTAAGGTTAGGTCAAGGCTGGCGACCGTATCACACACACACACACACACACACACACACACACACAACACACACACACACACACACATACACATAAACCGCATTGTGTCGAGGAGATAGGAAGACTTTCCAGTTACTAAGCTGCCATAAGCCTCCAATAAAAATCCATTCCATGTATTATTCTCGTTTTATATTTCATCATTGTACTTGGTTATTTCATATACTAATAGGTTCCTATATTCATTAAATTTATAACCTACGTCGATTACTTCTTTTCATTTTCAGAAACTCTGAAAGGTATGCTGTTGTAGCAGCGAAGATCTAACTTATGGAAGTAAAAAGAAAAATAGGGCAGTATGAAACACCACACAGAAGATAATGACAGCTAATCCAAACCTTGACTGATGTAACTGAAGGAACACAAGAAGTTAGAGTAGATCCGTGCCTAGCAATGTGAGCAGGCTGTTATTATTAGGAAAGGCAAGTCAAGAGAGAGACAAATACAGGATGTTCAATGCTGTTGCTGTCAAAATATAGCTCTTCCAGCGAATTACTGTCGTTACAACACGATCAAATGAAAGATGTTCCAAGGTGCTTCTATTGAACAGACGTTAATATAGAATCAGAGAAAATGGTCATCTGGCCGTGGATATCAGTTTAGGAGCCTTTGAGTGTTGTAAAGGATTGTAGACGAGGGTTGATGATATTTTCATTCGTTAGTCGAGAATTCAACGTCACTACAGACATTTCCCGATAATTGCTGCGTTATTGTCTTAAAGGTTTAAACCCTAATACTGGAGACTGTGAGTGTGTGTTTGTGTGTGTGTCTGTGTGTGTGCATGGGGGTGATGGGAGGGAGAACTCAAGTAAAGTCTGTATATTTGGGAACTAATGGAGAAAGATAAACATTTTAGAGTTAAATAGTATCAAGATGATAATATATAAATAATGAATTTAGTATTTCTAATAAATAATGAGGACCAATTATTTTATTTGGCTCTGAAACCTAGAGTGCAACTAAAAGAGACAAAGCTTTATTACACACTTCTGAAAATAGAGTCTTAATACGAATCCACATACAGATCAAAGTTGCAAACTAGGAAGAATGGAAAGTTAGAGGTAACAATGAATTTCATCATCATCATGCAGCTGGTCCTTTGCAGAACGTCGTTCTCATCACGGTATGCCTGAAAGAAGCTGGGACCCTTGTCAGATCTCCTGCCTCAAGCGCTTTCCTTGTCACATGGGGAAGGCGCTCATGCGCCTCCACAGATCAAGATCCCTGGTTGCCTGGAGCAGCTCTCTTGATGATATCCCTCCAGTACATCGTTTCAGCTAATCCAGCATCATCTCTCTTAGTCTGCCTCTACCTCTCTTTCCACTGATCTTTCCAGATGTCACGATTGTCTCCAATGTCCTTTTTCTCATTCTGTGACCAAAGAACAGTGTTTGTCTCGTTCTCTTTGTTCTATACAGAGATCTACTTTCATTAGCCTCTTTCAGGAAATCGTTGTTAGTTACTCTGGCCGTCCAAGGTATTCGTAACATTCGTCTCAGAAAACCACATCTCGGTTGCTTCCAAATTCATCTTAAATTGTTCAGTGGCATTCCAGGATTCGCTACCATACAGCAGAACAGTTTCTATGTAACATTTTAGCACTCTCTTTCTGACATTAAATGAGCGATTTAGTGCACAACATATTTTTTCATTTTCTGAAATGCAGCTTTCTCTTGACCTGTTCTGTTTTTAATCTCTGCCACATTTTTCCATCTGATGATATGACTGTTCCCAGATATTAGAATTTATTGACATGGTTGTCTTTTTCTTTCAATTGAGATTACACAGTGTGGAGTTATTTTCTTCTTTGATATAAACATGACTTCCGTTTTCTTAATATTCAATGAAAGTCCTTTCTTAGCACATTCCATCCCCAAATTATCCAGCAGTTGTAAATCAGTTACATTTTCAGCTGTTTCGTCTGCATAACGCAAGTTCTAGAGTAGTCGGTTGCAAGCGATTAACCTATCACTACAGTGCCAACATGCAGCACACACGTCAAGAAAGCACCATCTGTTGTGCGTGAAAATGGAATTATTGAAAGCCAACAATGGCAGAAACCCCCAGCAAGACGTGCTAGCTACCAAGAAGCCCAAATACATGTATCTCAGGCCTCCACCCATATTATTATCGGGGACTCCTTAATGAAAGGACTTTACAGCAGTCGTATGTCCACATCAGAGAGCGATGTTGTAACTAATTCCGCTACCAGGTGCAGGGGTAGACAGGCTAACAGAAAGAATACAGCGGCTGGGTACCCATAATAACATAAAGAAAACCACCGTTCACGTTGGAATCAACGACACCATGAACAACAAACAAATCACAACATATCAGCTGCGGACATTACTGGACGTAGTGCGTGGCATGTGCCCCAATTCATCCATATATCTGAGTTCTATACTGGTGCCCCAGTTTGGCAGTCAGCGCAGTCTCGCTGATTCTAACAATAAGATACTAGAGCAATTTTTCAGTCAGCACAATTTATATTTTATAAACAATACACCCTTTTTTACGGCAAAGTCTGGTGCACCAAAGAAGCTTCTATATAAGGACCAAATTCACACATCTACTCTGGGAACTAGCATACTAGCCAAAAATTTCAAATACCCAGACAGAACACAACAGACACCCAACACAGAAGTACGAAAACCACTCATTTCTACTAAACACGATTCTCAAACCAGAGGATACAAGCCAGTCACGGCAAGTAAAATCGCACGCGTTCCTGACACCCGATCTCACGCCACCACAGTATCACAGCAGCCTTCAAGGAAAAATCGACCACTACAAGTTCAACAACCCACACCCACCTTCACACAGGAGAGGGATAACTTTGATGACATGTTTCCTCATCTTCAACCATCCTCCGTTAGCGCTTCCCTGTTGCGCCAGACCTCCCCCGACCAAAATCTGAGGTCAGCGATTGGAAACAGCTACACACCTGAACAACAATATCAATTTCATTGTAGTCCTGATATGTTACATCTGATGCGTTTTAGCCCTGGTCTACTTAGACAGGCATTCCTGATGTCACTGCAGTATAGGCCAGTCGAATACAATACCTGTTAAAGATATACAAATCCTCAGCACAAAGAGTCGTATTTCTTGAACGTTTCGTGTATTTACTTCATTGACTGAATTTTCTTTGAGCAGACCTTTGAACGTTTCGTGTATTTCTTAGCCTGTACTCCGCTACCCACTCGACCAGTCTCGGGGTACAATCTCAAATACACGCACATACACATACACAAATATACACATTGACTGTGTAATAAGCTACTATTATACTTGTTATATTATTTTAACTTGTGAGCTGCTAAGACATTGATTGTTAACTGTCATTTACTCTCTTGCACGTTATTTTTTGTGCGTTTTTTCCCCATTAATTTTTGTTCTGCTTTTACTTGTCATTATCTCGCATAATGCTTTTATTTTGCACTGCTCGTTTGCACTTTACGCTTTCTGGAAATGTCTAGCCAACTTGAATACTGGCTCAGTAGAGCTGGTCTTAGATTAGGTCATCTTAATATATGTCATCTAATGGGCAAACTGCCCGAATTATCCCTCATCCTTAATCAAAATTTTCAGATATTCGGTCTTACTGAAAGTCGATTAAATGATTACATCTCAGATGATGATGTATCGATAAATGGTTATAGTTTTATTAGAAGAGATCCACATAAGAAACAAGAGACAGGTATAGCGGTCTATATATGTAGTTCACTAAATATTTTCCGTAGGCTAGACTTATAGAGTAGTGAGATAGAATGTGTTTGGCTTGAGTTAAAACTTCAAAATCACCAACCCCTACTAGTTGGTTATCTTTATCGCAAAATCTGCGCTGGAAACATGTGGTATGAAAACGTCACTGCCATGATGGATGCAGTGATTACTATAGACAGAGAAATCATACTTCTTGGGGATTTCAATATCGATACTCAAAAGTCTAACAACAAATGGGAGAATATAGTTACTTCATACAATCTCCAACAACTAGTTAAACAACCTACTAGAGTAACTAAATCATCTTCAACACTTATAGATCACATTTATACTACACGTCCTGAAAATATAGTAGAATGCAAGGTTCCCACTACAGCAACGTCCGATCATTTTCCTGTCTGCTGTACGTGGTCGAAAAAGGTAACTAAAATTCCAAAACACAAACATTTAAGCATACAATTTAGAAGCTATAAAAATTTCAGTCAAGAGGCATTTTTACTAGATTTGCTAAGTTCACCTCTTGACCATGTTTATCAACTTCCTGATCCGGATGATGCTCTGGAATACTGGCTAAAGACCTTCCTTGGTGTGTTTGATAAACATGTGCCAGTTAAGGAGGTCCGTGTGAAACATCAGACTAAATCACCATGGATCACACAGGAAGTAGTCGACATTATGAGAGAACGAGATAGGGCACACAAAGATAAGAACTTTGTCACATATCGGAGTTTGCGTAACAAAGTACAGTATGTTATTCGAAAGGAAAAAAAGAACTATTTCAGCAACCTAGTATCAGATAAAAGAAAAAGTAAGGATATATGGAAGGCAATCAACACACTGACAAACAAAAACACTTCAACACGTGTGGTAACATCTAATATAACATCTGATGATTTCAGCAATTACTTTCAGGATGACATAGAGCAGATAAAGGCTACAATACCGAGCTATCCATGTGATTTATCCATGCTGTCAACATTTTGTAAGAATAAATGCTCCAGAGATTTTCCCACTGACATGCCTTTGATGTCAGTCAATGACGTTTTTAAATATCTCGCTAATCTCAAAAACAGTAATGCATCAGATCTAGATGGTGTAAGCAATAGGATCCTTCGTTGTACTGCATCAGTTATCTGCACGTCATTAACCTACATTTACAACCAGTGCCTCGCCAAGGGTTACTTTCCACCAGCCTTTAAAATTGCCAAAGTCTGTCCTCATCTAAAATCTAAATCATTAGACAGTAGCATTCCCAGTAGCTATAGATCTATCTCTCTACTATCATCTCTATCGAAACCACTAGAAAAACACATTCACAAAATATTACTCCAACATTTAGATCACAACGAACTTATTGTTGACAACCAGTCAGGGTTTCGACCAAATTATTCTTGTCATACTGCCTTAACAAATATGATAGAAAACTGGCATCAAAATATTAACGAAGATAAGATATGTGGTGTAGTGTTTATAGACTTCAAAAAGGCCTTTGACATGATAGACCACACTATTCTTATCAGAAAGCTGGTAACAATGAAAGTGAGTTCCAACCTTTTAACATTACTAACATCTTTTTTATTTAACAGAAAACAAGTTGTTTCACATAATAAATCTATATCACAGACTACTACTTTAAATTCTGGAGTTCCTCAGGGTTCTATTCTTGGCCCCCTTCTATTTGCAATTTACATAAATGATCTGCCCTTTAGTCTGTCGTCGTCGTGCGATTTATTCTCTGATGACTGTACCATCCATTCAAATGCTCGAACATGTAATATACTAGAGTTGTCTTTGCAACAAGAATTAAACAATGTAGTTAGTTGGAGCTACGCAAACCGCATGCAAATCAACATAAGACAAAATCTATGTTAATAACAACAAGACAAAAACTGTGCACTTTAAACTCTCATAGAACCCTTCAACTCTACCTAGGTAACACACCAGTAGAAAGTGTAACTGAGCACAAAACTTTAGGCCTGATCATCGATGGAAATCTTACCTTCAACTCCCATGTGCAAACACTTGTTAAGCAAACTGCTACAAAGGTATACCAACTAGCAAAAATTAAAAACTTTCTGTATGAAAACACTAGGAAATTATTCTATACTTCTCATATTCAGACCCACATAGACTATTGCTGCACAATATGGGATGGATGTGCAAATTCAGTCATCAAACGGCTGAAAGCACTCCACAGGAGGGCTGTTCGTTTAATAGCTAATAGTCATGAAAGTGACTGTTCGCACCTATATAAAGAACTCATGCTATTACCGCTCCATGAACGCCTACTATTCAATAAAGCTAAATTTATTAATAAAATCATATATAAAAATGCTCCATGTTACCTTTGGCCATTATTTAAATACAATGGAAGACAAAGCAAACGCCTTAACATATTACATATCTCTAAACCTAGAATAGACCTATATAAAACAAGCTTAGCGTACTCTGCAGCTCAGCTGTGGAATAATCTTCCACCGGAAATAAAAAATGTCAATAACCCCTTTATATGCAATCGGAAACTATTTGAATATTATCTTACTATAGACTATATGCCCCCCTAAAAGATATATTATGTTAAGGCTTTGATGTATTTCTTATTAACGCTTTTGGGGGGGGGGGGGAAGAAGGGGTGGGGGTTAAAAACTGAAGCTTATTATTGTTTAAAACTGAAGATGTCAGTCGAATGCAATCCAATGTTTGTAACTAATATTTAATTGGTTTTGATAATGTTTATATTATGCAACCTGTAAGACTTACATCATTTTTGGAATAGGCTTAATATTATACTCTTTAAAACGTATAAGTAATGTCAGTATAAATTAGAGCACATTCCAGCATTTGTAATTAAGACTTAGATATTGTAATTTTTTTACTTTTCTTTTTTAAACTTTTGTTTCTTTTCTATATTTCTCACATTTTTAATTGTGCATTACTCTTATTATTATTATTATTATTATTATTATTATTATTATTATTATTATTATTATTATTATTATTATTATTATTATTATTATTAACTATGAAATGAGGTACAAATGAAACATTGTATGAAAGGAGCGGAGTGGAAGGGCAGAATGTTAGACGGGCCTGCGTGCCCAATTCTTAACCCTTTGAAAATAAAGTTTGTTCGTTCGTTCGTTCGTGTACTGTATCTTCCAACTCTTATTCCTGCTTTATCTTTAATTCCTCTCAAAGTTATTTCAATTTTAAGAGAGAGAAAGGTCTGGAGATAAGACAAATCCCTGTCTTACTCCTTGCTTTGTTGAAAAGTGCCCAATCAGTTTTCCACTTTAATTGCTGCTGCTACTTGGTTCCAGTAAATGTTTTTCAACTATTCTGAGATCTTTCCAGTCTACATTGATGTCTTCCAGCATTTTTATCATCTCCTCATGTTTAACTTTGTTAAATGCTTTGGTACAATCTATTAAAAATAAATATAAGTTCTTTTGTATGTCCGTTGACCTTCCTATCAGTCAGTGTTCGTAATATGTATACTAGGACATAAGAGTGCATGGGCTTTTACTGCTCTCTCTTCAGACAGAACAGTTCAAGAAGCCAGCGGTACCTTCTCCATGACCACCAGCAGCATGACGATGGAGGTGATGGCGGTGACACAAGCTTTCATGTGGCTGGAATCACAGCAAAATTCCCGCGTGTGTGTGCTAAGGGATTCTTTAAGCATGATCTGACGTGTCGAGGCAGGCTGGTTACGCAGACAGTGAACTGAGTCATTGCAAAACTCTCCTGTGTGTGCAGCTACTTTCATATTCGTCCCAGGTCATGCAGGCGTTGTTGGTAATGAAAAAGCTGACAGACTGGCAGGTGCTGCGTTAAAGATGGCCGGCCCATGGATCACGCAGACATTGTCATTGCCCTTAGAGAGATAGGACGTTATGAGTATTTTGGAAACAACGTGTCCACATCACTGCTTGGATTGGCACTATTAAAAGTGTGACGCTGAGGAATATGTTGAGAGGGGAATCTGAGCGTCTATGGGTATGTCCGGACTGCTGTGAAGTTAATCTAACTCATAACACATAACTCAATATGTATACTGCATTACTTTTCCCTTGTCTATCCATAAATCCATGCTGCTCTTCACTCATTTCCATTCTTTTCGTCCTCTTGTTCTTCTCATTATAATTCAAAGTTGTTATTTGGTGGCATGATTTATTAAGTTGATTGTACGAAATTCTTCACATTCAATTGCTCTTGGTCTTTTGGGTAATGCAGTAAATACAGATTTCATCATATCACTTGGTATGTACACAGTGTTATAAACGTTATTCATCAGTTTAGTTAATATTTCTATCCTAAATTCCCCCCAGTGCTTCTAATTCTTCTACCGAAATTTCATCTGGCCCAGTTGACTTTCCTTTCATCGTAAGTTTAACAGCATCGCAAACTGTTTCCTTTAGTATAGACGGACCTTCTAAACTTCTTTCTTCTTGTAATTCTGCTCTTTCCATCATATAACTCTCTTATGTATTCATTCCATCTAGTTATTATATCATCTTTCTCATTTTGATTTCAGACATGCTGTGTTTACTCGTATCTTTCTTCCTGTTAGATTGGTAATTTGTTTGTGCACATTTTTGCATGTATAAAAGGGCTGTGTTCAATTTGTTTGCATTGTTCACTTAGCAACTCTTCTTGTGCCTTCATAAACGTATGCCTTATTTCTTTTTGTATCTTGTCATATTCTTCTTTGTCATTCATACATTGTTTTCTGATACGAATTTGAACCTGTCAACTTCGTGCTGGAAGACCGGTGTGTTAGTCACTGTCCCATCGCCTCTCAGCTTTTAGAGGTTTTTGCCTGCAGAATTTTCACCCTACTGACTGTGCGAGCTAGTGCTGTAACTGTAAAGTGACCAAAATTAATGTATGATGACACTCGTCCCGAGTCAGTCCTGCATCTGACAATGTGCCCAAACATTTACACGACAATGTTCATCATCATCCCGTAACACTACGTGTCGACGAGTCACCAGTTTCTGTTGACTGTCCGATCAGCTCTTTCCACCTTTGACGGTCAGTTGCGATGGACTTCATGGCTGCATGCCTTAGGCCTTCAGGTCAGTCAGGTTCCATAACCAGGTCTTTTTTCGCCGGCCTCTTCTCCTCTTTCCAGTCTACTGGGCCCTGCAGTATTGTTTTTTTTTTAGAACTGATTACATGTCAATACCATTGCATTTGTTGCTATTTTTTTTTTTTTTTTGGAACCTGTATCCTCACAGATACAGTTTCCAGTCTGCACCGCGGGAAGGTGGGGTTGGCTTTTGAGATCACGGGATAGCAGCAGGCTACTAATTTTAACTTCTCACACTCCTAGGAGAGCTAGCAGTGCCAGGCGTGACCGCACCTTACAGACCGCACCTTACAGACCGCACCTTACAGACCGCACCTTACAGACCGCACCTTACAGACCGCACCTTACAGACCGCACCTTACAGACCGCACCTTACAGACCGCACCTTATACACAATGTTAGAAAGGGGAAATCTAACCGGTTCTGGCATATCAATATCGTTAAATGGTTTCAGATTGACTCGATCACTTAATCAAATACAGTCTCCTAAATGAATATTAACTGTAGTGGATTTAAGAGACTCTTAATATTATCCTTCCACGTGTATCTCTGTCTGCCTTTTTCTCATTTGCCTTCATCATTTAAACCCCAGTGTGGATTTTATAAGAGTATTAGGTATTTTTTAATCAGATAGATTACATTTTAATACAAAGAAGATGAAGATCGAGCATAACATCTGCAAAAACCCTGCGAAGTGCAGATTGCGATACAGATCATCAGTTACTAGAAGCAGATCTGAAATTAAAACTCAAAAAGCGTACCCGAGGACCAAGGCCATTTCGATTTGATCTCACAAAAATACCAGATGCATACAACGTAGAAGTGAAGAACCGTTTTGAGGTCTTGATGTCTGTACAAGAGGAAATGACACCTGATGAACTGGCGGTACAAGCTAGGGATATCTTGATAACAGCAGCTAAAGACTTAATACCCACCAGGACTAAGCAACATAAACCATGGATCACACCATACACGTTAGAACTAATAAAACAACGAAGTGAACTGAAAAAGAAAGGAGAAACCAATGACAGTAGGATGAAGTATAAATTTTTTAACACGAGAAATAAGAAAGTACACAAGAAAGGATAAAAATCAGTATGTACAAGATTGCTGTATTAAAATAGAGCAGCATCATAAAAATGGAAGAGATTACGAAATGTTCAAGGAAATGAAGTTATTGACAAGAAATTTTCAACCTCAGTTAAATGTTATTTGTGACAGGTTGGGAAATACTTTAACAGAATCTAGACAAATTCTAGGAAGATGGCAGGAATACTGCAGCGGAATGTATGATATGAATGACAGTGAGGATATGAATGATATACATGAACCAGTAACAGTAGAGGCAGAACCTGAACCTTCATTAGATGAAATTTCATAGGCAATAAGGAGCCTGAAATATGGTAAATCACCTGGATGTGATGAGATACCAGCTGAATTGATTAAAGCGGGAGGAGAAGAAAGCATAAAAATCTATCATGCATTATGTGAAAAGATATGGAAATATGGTATTTGGCCAAAAGACTGGAAGAGAACTATCTTCATTCCAATACCAAAAAAAGGGTGACCTGAAATTATGTACAAACTATCGAACTATTGCCCTGATCAGTCATGCAAGTAAAATTCTACTAAAAACTATAATGAGAAGACTGCATAAGAAAATGGAAGAAGAGATTAATGTAGCTCAGGCTGGATTTAGACAGGGAAGAGGAACAAGAGATCATATATTCAACATGCGTTTAATAATAGAGAAGTGTAGAGAATTTAATGTAAATCTGTTCTTATGTTTTGTGGATTATTCAAAAGCATTTGACTGTGTACAACATCAGAAGCTTTGGGAAATCATGAGGAATATGGGCTTTCCATCACATATAGTGCAGCTCATTAAAATGCTCTATCAAGACCAACAAGCAGCAATCAGAATAGATGGAGAGACATCAGACTGGTTTGGCATCAAGCAAGGAGTCCGTCAGGGATGTGTGCTGTCACCGTATTTGTTCAACCTGTACGCCGAAAATATAATGAGAAATGTAAGAGATGATATAAACAAGGAACAATATGATGCCCTAAACATCGGTGGTCATGAAATACCAGAAATTCGTTATGCTGATGATACAGTATTACTATCAACATCACAAAATGGTTTAGAAAACTTATTAACCTCACTCCAAAGAAATAGTGAAAATCATAACTTATTTCTTAACATAGCAAAAACAAAGACAATGCATACAAACAAAACTGCCATGGAGAAGGAAATATATGTTAATGAGGAAAGATTGGAAGTGGTGGAAAATTTCGAATATCTTGGGTCACTGGTTACCAACAATGGTGACACAATGAAAGAAATTAAACGGCGACTATCAATTGCTCTTCAAAGACTAAAACAACTGAATAAATTATGGAATTGTACAGATAGAATTACAAAGGTCAGATTCTTAAGAGCATGCATCTTTCCCATTGCAACATACGCCTGTGAGACCTGGACACTTACTAAACAAGCGGAACAGCGCATAAATGCATTTGAATATAAATGTTACAGACAGGTTCTAAGAATATCTTGGGTAAAGAAAAGAACAAATGCATCCATACTTCAAGAGCTGAATATTGAAGAGGGTTGGCTAGTAAAGACAATAAAACAAAGAAAATTGAAATATTTTGGTCACTTGAAACGTCATGGAAGTCTAGAGAGAACAATAATGGAGGGGTATATGCCTGGGAAGAGAGGAAGGGGAAGGCCAAGGAGAAGATGGGTGCAGGATGTGGCAGATGATCTCCAGATGGGTGTATCAGACGCAGGCAATCTTGCTCAGGATAGGAAGGTTTTCCGGAGGGTTGTTATGGCAGCGAGGTTCCGCGAGGGGCATGCTACTGAATGAATGAATTAGGTATTTTAAGCGGACATAAATATCTCATTTGTCTGTTATTTATGTTATAGAATAATTATTTGTATTTATGTTGCCAAATGTTTTTAATTTAATTCCATCCTATCAGTGATATGGAAACAGTTGCAATCGATAGTACGGAATGAAAGAATGGACTGTCAGCATTACGTGACGTATTACTGTAGAAAATGATTATGTTGCCGACGATGATGAAAATGATATATTTACAAAAGTATATATTTTATTACTTGACGATATGGTCTATTATTTTCTTCTGATCAGGCCTTGCGCTACGGGGAGAAGTAATTCATCTCTGACCGTAAATGTTGCGGCCTTGGACAGGGATGACCATGCCTATCCATCACACAACACGATAGTCTTTAGCAACTAAACAGTGCCAACAACAACAACTAGTAACGGCTAACCAAACATTCACCTCTAATCTCCTAAAATGGAGAACTCACAAACGACATTCACACTTGTGTATTGCAAGTCATTGCTTTGTTCTATTAGTACCGTCCAGTGACTGCTTCCAGGTGGTGCGGAAAGTAAAGGGGTAATTGCGAAAACTGCACGAGAGTGTGCAGACAACATAAATATGTTGGAACTTAGAAAGCTATTGGTCGATGATGACAACCTCACTATGTATTATCATCATCATCATCAT
The DNA here is from genome assembly GCA_905116865.2 of Candidula unifasciata. Lineage (NCBI taxonomy): Eukaryota > Metazoa > Mollusca > Gastropoda > Stylommatophora > Geomitridae > Candidula > Candidula unifasciata. The sequence goes on along the minus strand of CAJHNH020000073.1, from coordinate 4,748 downwards.
TAACATCATCATCATCATCATCATCATCATCAACCTGGGCCGTTTCTACATCCCATAGGGCCAGCAGTATGTTTTCTAATCCCTTCTATTCTGGGCAATTATTTCAATCCAGAAAGTTATATAGGGCAGGTTCTTAAAAATATTCACAGGCCCTTCTGCCTTTAGCACACATTTCCAACTGTCTCTTTCACATTCCAATGATGAGTTACATAGAGGTAGGTAGGCAGGTAAGTTGTACCCCACCAGGACATCACACAAGCGATAAACACTTAGTGACAGAAAGTGCCACTATGCGGATGAGGAACACCCGTGGAGAGGTCCCGAAAATCCCGTTCAGCTGTTAGACCATATAGGCCTGGCTATATTAAGGACTTCAAGGGTAGGGCTTGAAAAACACTAAAAAATTACTCTCTCTCTCTCTCTCTCTCTCTCTCTCTCTCTCTCTCTCTCTCTCTCTCTCTGTCTATCTCTCTCTGTCTATCTCTCTCTATTTATCTCTCTCTATTTAAAGAACAAAAAAGAATAATTCCGTTCAGGAATTTCAGCTCCTCCTAACTGTTGTCTATATTTGCGGTCTTTATTGTGTAGGACTTGTTCTGTATGGTTTCCTTTTGGTTCCATTATGTCTTGCTGTCATTAGAAGTTCTAACTGATGTTGATTCTTCCTTCTATAGTATTGTTTACACATGTGGGTTTTGGTGTCTAAGGAGGTAGGGTTCTTCGATTCCTTCTGGTTGTGTGGATTGGTTTCGTTCCCGACTATGTCAGGACACATATGGAGGTAATTATTAGGTTATCTTATTTTGGTTACATCCTACAGCCGTCATTGCAAGGTTTCTCATTGGCTGACTGGTTGATTGTTCCTTTTGTTGTCCCTGTCGCCTTTTCCTCCTCACTTGATGTTATCTAGGTTTCTGGTATACACTGGTGGTTAGCCTTTACAAGGACTTTTATGTAATCTTGTCTTTCCTGTTGTTTCTGTTACTCATCTCTGTCTGGCGTCCTCTGTATTGCTTGACGCTTGGGATTCGGTTGGTCTGTCTTTTATGATTGTGTGTGTGTGTGTGTGTGTGTGTAAGAGAGTGACCCAAACTATCCCCCCTTTCATCATTTAAAGGACCCCCCCATAATTTATCCATCCACCCTTTTCACCCTCCTTCCCCCGGGTCTTCTTTACACCCAACTATCAAATCCATTCATCACTTTATGGCCCCAAACAGTCATTCTATACCCCCATCCATCCCCATATACCCAAACCCATCGCCCCTTTAATCCCTCAAAGGCCCCCACCCCAAAAAAAACCCCATAAATTAACCCATCAACCCATCCCCAATTTTCCACCCCCCCCTTTCATCCAACCATCTTTTTCATCCATCCCATCCATCCCAATCAAATATCAATTTATCCACCCCATTAATCATTTTATGGACCCACCCCTTGTATCCCCCCATCCATTCATCATCCATCCCCCCGTCGGTATTACATCCAACTACCCATCCATTCATAAATTTAGGCCCCCCAAAATCATTGAAATCTATCCACCCACCCGTCCACCCAGTATATCCACTATCGCCCCCATTCATCACTTTTTTGGCCCAAACCCCATCATTGTACCATTCACCCATCCACCCACAAAATTCCCCCTCCATCCACCATCCTTCCATCCACCCAACCCAACCCCATCCCCCATCCATCACCCATTTTTTTAATCTTTCCCATCCACCCACCCGTCCTTTAAGTATATAAAAATTATTGCCCCTTTACCCACTTTATGGACCCACCAGTTTTGAAATCCACCCTCCTCCATCCATCAGTATTTTCCAACTATCGCCCATTAATCATTTTAGGGACCCCCCCAAATCTTTGCTTTCCACCATCCCCCCATCCATCCATCCATCCTCCACCATCAGTTTTCCAACTACCCACCCAACATCACTTAGGACTCCCCCAATCAATGCTCTATGCTTAACTTTTAATAAGTATCAAAAAAAACATATGTCCACCATAAACCCAAAAAATTTATCCAAAAAAACCACCCAAACCGTTCATCCCCCCAAATTTATCCTTTCCGGGCATCCATCGCCTACACCCGGGGGTGGGTTTTAAAAGAAAAACCCACCTTTTTCTTTTCCATACGCAACCGGGGTTTCGGATAATTGCCCTTTAACGGGCTTTTTTAATACACTGGGGATCTTGGTTTTGAAGTTTTTGATTTAAGAGAGAGTAAAAGCCCTCATCGTCTTTGTTTTCCTCCTCTTTTCTTTCCCTTCTTCTTCTTCTTCTTGGGTTTTTCTTCTTTTTTTTTTTATGTCGTCCCCTTGATCCCAACTACACCCCAGTGCGTGGTTTTTTTTAAATGGCATGCGCTTCTTTTTTTTGGGGGATTTCGGGAAACAAAATTTTCCCCATCTTTTTTGGCTTTCCCCCTCTCCCTTCCCCCCAGAGGTTCACTAAAAAAAAAAAATCTAATTTGCAGCCGGGTCTGATGCATTTCACTATAGGGGGCCCAAAAAATTTCATTCTTAAAATTTCCAATAAAAAATCCAGAATGGTCCCTTTCCCAAACTTTTTTTTTAAACTTTCCCCCCAAGGTTTCCCAAACTTTGTCGCATTAGTTTATACAAGACATTTATAAATTTCCCGGGGCGCATGAGTTTAGGAGATTGCCAGGAAAAACCAAAAAAAAGGGCCCTAAAAGAAAACCGGGGCTAGAACCTGAAATACAATTACTGAAGTATTTTAAAGTCTTTAGGCAGAAACCCGGGGTAAAGCACGGGAAAGTGATAGCTTTACCGAAATAATCCAAGCAGCGGGTAAAAGAAACCCTTAGATGGCTTACAAATATTCCAGGCGGCAGGTTTAAAAACAAATTTTTCCCTTTGACGGGGCAACATGAAATTTTGTACCTTTGTGAAAAAAAAGGGCCCGCAAGCGATAATCTTTCAATAGGGGCATCTCTCTTTTAAGACTGTTTGGGAAAATTTTATGTTTAAGATAATAGAAACGCCCCTTTGGGGGACATTTTATAGATAGTTACAAAAGAACAGAGTGTTTAAAAAGAAATAATAGCTGCTCAGATAAAATCTTCACATTTAAAACTGAATAAAAAAGAACAGGGAATATTTTCAAAAACTTATTTAAGCATTTGTAGCCCCAGGAGAAAGCTTTTGACAAAGCGAAGCCAAAAACTATAAAAAGTAATGGCTCGACTCCATAAGTGAACACCCTTTAATTTTCCCAAAATCAAAAAAGCGATTGTAAAAGCGTATTTAGAAAAAAATCAGGGAAACATCCTAAACCTTTCCCCAAAGTAACAACTGGAGTAGACAGGGAGGGGCCCAATCCCGCTTTTTTTTATCCCCTTTCATTGCCAGATAAGAAAGGATGCGGGCCCCAGGAAAAACAATATTAGTAACACCCCAACAAATTAATTTTTGCTGATGACGGGTTTCCTTGTTTGCAGATACAGCCATAAATTTTTTAAAAACCGCATCTAACTAATCAACTAAGAATGAAAATCAAAAAATATGAAAATCAACATCAAAAAGACAGAAGAAATTTGACAAGAAAAAGAAGCAGGTTTAAATATTTAGACAGACATCTAAATTTTTAAAAAAATTTGGAAAACAACATTCACTAAGGGGGTTAAACTGGATAAAGAAATAAACAGCGAGCAGAAAACCCCGGAAAAGTTTGGGGACAGCTAGCTCCCTTCTTACAGCATAACCCTACCCTATCAGCACAAAAAAAAACATCTCCAAAACAAAGCAATGGATTCCCCCTCTATGCTACCAGGGGCCAGACGTGGGAAATCACGATAAAACACAAAAGAAAAATTGTAAACCCTGGAAAAAGGGGTTTTTCCAAGAAAAACTGTAGGAGGGGACCAAAAATAAACATCAGGAAGGGGGTTTAAAAGGGATAAAATCAGCACAGAACCCCTTCTACATTAAAATACAAGGACAACAAAATGAAATGGGGTTCCAAATTGGAGAGAATGTTCTGTGTTACCCCATAAAACCCACACCTACCAAATGGGCGGGGGGAAAGTAGAGCAAGTGGTTTGACCCTTATTTACTTCACCCCGAAGGGAAAAAAAGTGGACCCTTTAAGAAGAAAGAAGAAGAAAGAAGAAAGAAGAAGAGAAGAAGAAGAAGAAGAAGAAAAGAAGAAGAAGAAGAAGAAGAAGAAAAAGAAGGAAAAAAAAAGAAGGGGAAAAGGGGAAAAAAGGAAGAAGAAGAAAAGAAGGGAAAAAGAAAAAAGAAGGGAAAAAGAAGAAGAAGAAGAAGAAAAAGAAGAAAAGAAGAAAAAAGAAGAAGAAAAAAGAAGAAGAAGAAGAAAGAAAAAAAGAAGAAGAAGAAGAAAAAAAGAAGAAAAAAGAGGAAGAAGAAGAAGAAGAAGAAGAAGAAAAAAGAAGAAGAAAGAAAAAAAGAAGGAAGAAGAAGGAAAAAAGAAAAGAAGAAAAAAAAGAAGAAGAAAAGAAGAAAAAAGAAGAAAAAATAAAAAAAGAAGAAAAAGAAAGAAAAAGAAAAGAAAAGAAGAAGAGGCATATGATTTGAACCTAGGGAAGTTTAAAAAAAGGGAAAAAAGGGCCCTTTTTCCCCGCCTTTAGGCTTTTAGGGCATATAGGGGTAGACCTATATTTTTTTAGACCCCTTTGGCACAATAGGGGGGATGTTGGCCCGCATCACGCCGGCCGCCCTTACTTCCCCGGGGCGCAAACCCGGGACCCCCCTCAAGGTATTTTT